>JAEOAD010000006.1:27810000-28237500 GCA_036365145.1 Orientallactaga sibirica
CACAGCCCATGCATGTTCCTTGGCTCTGATATTTGCTTCATCACACTGTGGTCACTATCAATTATCCTCTTAATTCTGTCTTCTAAAAACCTATGCCACTATGTGGAACTTAGCAGCATAACCCAAGGATATCTATTCACATGAGTACTTTCATCTGAATCCCATCTTCAGACTTCCGTGAACTAATATTTACAGGTTCTGTGGACTAGGAGATAAACCTTTATGGGTGTCTCTTAATGTCTCTAAAACAATGAGGAATATTGTCCCAATATATTTGAGACATAAGGTAGATGTGCTGATAGGAATTTTGCATGCATATATCTGAAGTTTATGGTGAGTCAGACAGTGGGAATTTATGTGGAAAGTGTTAAGTATGTAAGCGATATTTAAAGCTATAGCAACAGATCTACTTAGTGGAGACAACCTGGGCAGCACGCCTGGTAAGTGTACCTGTCCTATAAGAGAGGTTCAAGTACGAGCTCTGGCACCTCTACAATTGTTAGTATGACTCATTTTCTCTAGGGAAGAAAAACAGGATTATCCACCTTATAACATCTTAATCGAATGCAAACAAAAATCAATTTACTCAATGAGGGCTGAGCATATGGAAAGGTAAAAACCTATGAACTTTCAAATATATTCAGATAGGGTTAAGACAATAGCATCAACAAAAAATAACATAAGAGGAAAGCTGGATAATGGTAGTAGGATCTGGCAGATTTGATAGCAAAGGGTTTCAGAAAGGTATAGATTTCAGGTTTCTTTTTCCTTGGCTACTTAACGCTACCTTTTAAAAATGGTTCCAATATAAAGTTGGTGGCAAAAGCAGAAAAAGTGGGCTCTAGGAAGAAAAGAAGCAGAGTGGCAGAGAGAGCAACAGCACGCTGTTTGTGAAGCGGTTTTTGCTTTAAGCTATCAGGTGGAATAGCTTATGTCATTCTGTCTGAAGTGTTCAAAGTGGATCTTAAATAGGGAAAGTGTTAGATAATCATTATGTGCTACTCGGAGTAACCTGGTAAGAAAGAATGGATACTGCTCTAATAGCAAAAAGTGCATGGCTTCAAGGTAAAGTCTTCATGAAACAGGTGAAGCTACTTTTCAGGTGGAAAGACCTGGCATTGGACTATTGGAGGGTTCTCATTGTCTACTGGGGAAGACACATGGGACCAGCTACGCGTGGTAAAACAAATAGACTGTGAGGCATGTGGCTTTTATTTTGCAATAAAATAGAGAAAAGCAGGAAGCGGTATTTTCAGAGCAGCAGAGTAAATTGTTTATAATAGTGCAATCTTGTTATGAAGTATATCTGATCACTCACTTGAGGGTATTGTCATAAAGTTGAAACTAGCCATTTAGTAATGCTGATTGTTTATGCTGGCTGTATTAACGTTCAAATTCCTGGCATAGAGTAAGCAGAAAATCACATTTTGTCATGGTTGAATATAATTAAATGCAATGAAAATAAGAGAAAAAATACACAAAGGGATCAAGAATAGCTGTAAGAGAGCAATCGACCGTGGTGTTTCCTAGACTACAAGATAAGCAAGAATGTGGGGGATGAGAGGAGAGTGCAAGATGCTGCACAGTGTTGGTAAGCTGAAGGGTTTATGTGTCAAGTTTGTGTTGAAATACTAGAGAGCAGTCTTGGTGCTCCCTGTCCTAAGAACCGCAATGAGAACTTCTGTTGACTTGCTGTTTTACTGTCCTCTCTGATTGGTGCAGATACCTCCTTCCTGCCGGTATACAGCATACGACCCAAAAGCAGCTGATGGGGGGAACGTTGTTTATTTTGTCTTACAGTCTTCAGGGTGGGGAAGCTTCATGATGCCTAGGGAAAGATGGTAGAAGCAGAGGCTGTACACCAATTCCTGTCTCAGCAGGTAGAAAATAACAAGAGAGTGAGCTGCACTCAAGCAAGGGGGAGATGGCTGGAACACTCCTAAGCCTGCCCCCAACAATAAACCTCCTTCCAGCAAGGGTCCTCATCCAAAATTGCCATCAGCTAGGAGCGCAGCCCTCAAAACACATGAGCTTATGGGGGGACCTAACTCAAACCACTATGCTGATAATGCTGCCTGTGTAGCTTGAAGAAAATAGTGTAAATGTATGACCCATAGACTCAGGTGTTTTATTAAAATTAAGTTTGCAAATTTAGCCCTTAGCAGGCTGATGCCTGCTGGGGTGGGAACATGCCACTGGGGGTACTAGGGCAGCTCTCATTCTAGCTCAGAGGTGGAAAGGGATGTTTGGGCTCTGGCTGCTTGTTTGTTTTTGGTGTTTGCTGCTTGTTTTTATTTATATATTTTTATTTAGCTCTTTCTCGTTTTGCGTGCACTTATGAAAGGGAGACAGCTTCTTCTGCTATTCGTGGAATTTCCCCTGAAATTGTAAGCTGAAAAAAAAAAAAAAAAAAAATAATAATAATAATAATAATATTCCTCTAAACTGTGTCTGGTTGGATATTCATCCCAGCAACAGGAAGTAGAATACAGTAGTGACCTTCTTGTATCAATAATATACTGGAAAATCTCAGGGACTCAATTTATATAGTATTATGAAAGTTGCATGTGGCATTTCTCAATCTTTTTGTTGTTATTTTATGGAAACTCAATTTTTTAAGCACTAGGAAACATATCTTCTTATTGCTCTATCCTTTCCAGTGCTTGCTTTTACTTCCAATCAGATCCACTTGTTAGATTCTTATAGCCTCTCATGGTCTTGCCATTTTTTTTCTCATCTTTTTTTTTTTTTTTTTTTTTTTGCCTCATTTTCTATTCTACCTTCTTCAAGGACATTTCTATCCTTGGATTCTTCACTGTTTTTTCAATCTCCTATTATGATATATATATATATATATTTGTATTATTCTCAACTTTCTTGGAATAAGGTGTCTTTCCTCTTATTTAAAAAGAATGTAGGACTGGAGAGATGGCTTAGCGGTTAAGGCTCCTGCCTCCTAAGCCTAAGAACTTGGTTCCAATCTCCAGGTCCAACGTTTAGCCAGATGCAAAGTGACGCAAGGGCACAATGCCTCACTTAACCACAAGGGGGCGCACACAAATGGATTTCATTTGCACCAGCTGAGAGGCTGCTGTCACGCCCATCTCTGTCTTCCTCTCCCTCTCTCTCTCTCAAAAAAAAAAAAAAAAAAAAAAAAGAATGTATTCTTTTGCTTCTCTTAGATTTTTCTTCTGTACTTCATCTTATGACTTCATTGCATAAACTTTACTCTCTCATTAGTAGCATAATCAAGATTTTCTTGTTCTCCTTCATGTTAAAATATTTTTGTTCTTTTTTTCCCATTTTCAACCATGTTTCATAAATGATCATTTTCATACTGTAGGTTTGTTCAGCCTTCTGCATTTTCTTCTCCTACTTATTGAGACACACATCCAGCACATGCCTTCAACCTTGATCCTCCATTGATAAGACCTCCTCACATCCACATATGGGAGAAGATGCCAGAACAATAGGTCTTGGAATAGTTGACTTAATAATAAAAACAACAACAAAGCAAGACCAGAAGAATGTAAAAGAAAATAATCAGTTTGGAGAGATTGTTCAGTGGTTAAGGCAGTTTATGCAAAGCCTGATGGCCCAGGATTGATACACAGTACCCAAGTAAAACAAATGATGTACAAAGTGGACGTGAATCTGGATTTCAATTACAGCATGTCACATACAGAAGCTAGACCTTAGCATGCCCATGCTTTCTCCCTCCCTCTCTCATTCTCTCTCTGCTTGAAAATAAATAAAAATATTTGAAAAAAAGATAAAATAATCAAAAAACCTCTCAGATATAGAAAGGAGACTTTATATCACACATTAGCACATTTGGCAGGCTATGTGCAGTACCCAAATCTAGTATAATCTTCCCATTATGAATGCGATTATGGTTTTTAAATCAATTTTATATGGAGATTTTTTTTGAGCTTGTAGGAAATTTCAGTGTTGAAATTCAATTTCCTTTAGAAAAAAAAAATAATCCCTTCTTCCTTAAACAGATATCTTCTACTAATTGGTATATGTCAAATTTCATATATCTGAGGATTAAACCACATGATGGGGCAGTCAAAAACTGAGTGAGGAGTCCTTGTTTTCAAATAAAACAATAATCTGATATGTGTTATATAAGCCTTATATCCATTCTAAGAACATCTTATAGAAGTCATGGAGTTGACTAGGTCCATGAACATTTTCCCTAAACAGATTCCTAAAAATTACTGCTCAGAGAGTTAGGGAGCTCTACAACCAAGGAGACTGGGCATGCTTGGACAAGAGTTGTGATCTCCGATATGAGCGCAAGGTCTGGGGAAGAGACGTGCATTCTAATACACCCAGACCACTCTACGCTTCTTCCAGCTTCACAGCCTGGTTCTTTTGCTTCCTCTACAGAGCTTAGTATTACTGAAAGAAGAGATGCTATTGCCAGTGTGTTTTTGCAACATGATGCTTAAAAAACATTCATTTCTTCTAACTCATTTAGGACTAGATTGTAAACTATGAAGGCCAACATTTCTGAGTACTCATTTTCTCCATTTACAAAGCAAATTGTAAAGATTCTCAACTTGTTCTTCAGTTGAAAATATTATTTACTGGAACTCCTGGCTAGGGTGGCACAGGATGTTGTGGTGTTTGGTTGGTAGGTTTGGTCTTCATAGAGCCAAGCTTGAACATCTAACTGCTGAGCTAAGAGTCATACAAATCCAGCAATGAAGATCATCATTTAAATTTAAACCCTGTTTCCCTACTAGTCTATATCAAGAGACTAGGCAGAAAAAATGTTTTGAAATATATATTTAAATACATTACTCTTTCTTATTACAAATCTTAGCTGGGCGTGGTGGTGCATGCCTTTAATCCCAGCACTCAGGAGGCAGAGGTAAGAGGATTGCTGTGAGTTTGAGGCCACCCTGAGACCACATAGTGAATTCCAGGTCATCCTGAGCTAGAGCAAGACCCTACCTTGAAAAACCAAAAAAGGAGACTTTTTGCCAACCTGGGTGTGGTGGCACATACCTTTAATCCCAGCACTCAGGAGGCAGAGGTAGGAGGATTGCCGTGAGTTCAGGGCCACCCTGAGACTACCTAGTGAATTCCAGGTTAGCCTGGGCTAGAGTGAGACCCACCTTGAAAAACAAAATCTTATCTGTATTTTTGAAGTACTGCATTTCAGATTACATATTCCATTTTCTCAAAACCTCCTTAAACAGTCTAAGTGCAACATGTCCTTTGGCATGTGCTTACATAAATGTGAGGGATACATTATATTGTGATAAACATGAATGCACTGAACCTCCCATAGGTTAAGTATCTCGTCAAAGTCACCAAGCTAGTAAGCAATAGAGTCAAAATGCAAACTTATGTTGTTTGCCTACAAAGAGAAACAGCCCTTTAACTCTTGTCTAAAACGAGTTCAAACTCCTCACTTTGAAGATGTAGGGTAAACACAGCTGTTTCACTCAATGGCATTTTATTTAACTTTCTTTATTCCATTCTTCTCTTTAATGGAGTGATATAACATGTATCCACTCTCTTAAATTGTGAAATTTATCACTTTCTATGTGCAAACTAACTTAATTCATCCCCTTTGCTTTTCTCCTTCTAAAATCGATTCCAGGAAGCTCTAATAGGCCCATATTTGATTATTCACTGATTATTCCAGAACACTTCATTAATTTTGGTTAGCAAATGATTGGAATTTGCCAAAATCTGAGTTAAGAGGCACCCAGCAAGCAGGGAAAGGAAGATAACCACCCTGAAGGGGTCGTCCTAACCCTGACAGATGCTCCCCTCTTAGCGCTGATATACTCCACTGGGACAAAAGCAAGATCAATTTGCTTCCTGTCAATCCCCAGAAGACAGCAAAGATCTGCAGAACAACCTCGCTGCAGCTAGTTATTGTCTGTACTGAATTATTTAACTGATCTAGAAGCTTTAGGTAGAGAAAGTTTTTTATACGCTCCAGAGAACAAAAAGCACCAAGTTTCCTGTTTCCTGGGGCTGCATAAGCACCCTGTTATCTCAGAGAGCATGAGAATGTGAAGGAGCCTGAGTGGCCCTCCCCAAATCCACACATATGGAGAGAGGTTTGAACTGAGCTAAGACCAGCTGATATTTCAATTTACTTTTCAGCTTTACTTTTCACTAGTACCATAAAAGGTTATTTTTTAAAATTTTTTTATTTTTTTTATTTATTTATTTATTTTTTATTTTTTTGGTTTTTGCGAGGTAGGGTTTCACTTTAGTCCAGGCTGATCTGGAATTAACTATGTAGTCTCAGGGTGGCCTCGAACTTTCAGCAATCCTCCTACCTCTGCCTCCCGAGTGCAGGGATTCAAGGTGTGCGCCACCACGCCCGGCTATAAAAGGTTTTTTAAAAAGCTACTGTTGCCAGGCGTGGTGGCGCACACCTTGAATCCCAGCACTTGGGAGGCAGTGGTAGGAGGATCACCATGAGTTGGAGACCACCCTGACACTACATAGTGAACTCCAGGTCAGCCTGAGCTGGAGTGAGACCCAGACCCTACCTCGGAAAACCAAAAAAAAAAAAAAAAAAAAAAATACTGTTACAGACCAAGTTTGCATTATACACATTGTATGAATTTTCTTTGAATCATCCATATTTCACTAATTTCTTAAAGTCCTATAATGCTTAAAACCCAACAAAAATTGACAAAGTGTTCCCTGTTATCATGTAGTTTTATGTCTAAAGGCCTCAGGGGATATTTTTGAAAGCAAATAGCTAGTGAAGAGTTGTAATAAGACAAGGGGAGGAGTCATACAAAAGAGATCAGTGATGTTGGGAGATGCCTGGGTAAGGAGAGGAAGGGAGGGACTTAATGAGACAGACACAAATTCACTCCTGGCTGGAGGCATAGGTACAACCTCTAGTTGCATCACTGGGTTAAGACTGGCTCTCAGGCCAGAAAGGGCTTAGTGTGTGCCTGAGGACCAGTGGGATCTGCATGACTGGAGGATAGAACTCTAAGATGAAAGGTGAGTAAGGAGATGGAACTTGTGGAGGGGAAGGGGCTCATAAAACAGACTGTAAACGGACCTTGTGAATAAAGTTTAAAATTCAATGCTTAATGTTTGTGACTTTGGGAAAGTTATTTTTCTATACTGCAGAGTCTTTACCTATAATTATTCAGAGAATTGAAAGCACCTGCTTCGTGTGGTTACTTCAGGGGTAGAGTAAATGAAGGTAAAGTGCTTGTGGGTTTTTATGTGTGTATTAGTGTGTATGAATGTGTGTGTGTGTGTGTGTTAAAGGTCTTGCCCAGGGGAGTGATATGATCAGAATTCTGTTTTAAAGATATAACCCTGTGAATTAAAGTTCCCGAAAACAGCTGTATTTGTTGTACCTTCTTCCAGGGAGGCTGAATGGATTGATAAAGCTCCTGTGATCACAGAGATGGAATGGTGCAAGTGAGAGTCAAATCACCTTGGGCTCCCTACGTTTAGCCCCTTAATAACCACTTATTGTCCACCTCTGTGTCTGCACTAACATCCACATGACTCTCAGTTGATCAGGTTCACCCTTTTTGGAATGTGAGAACAGATCCCAGCTTCCACCAACCCAAGGGCTGAGATAGCATTGAGGCCTATGGTGGAAGACTTCCCTCGCTTTGCTTTAACCCGTCAACCTGATGGTCAGCCAATGTACTTGAAAAGTGCCTTGATTTATGACTTTATTTTGTTCTATAATTATAACACCTTCATTAAATTGTTAACACATGTGAACATGGAGTTTGGTATAACCAAAATGTGTGTTCCCAGTCCATGGTCACTCATATTTGGCTCCAGAATAAAAGATCTCTTATGCCCTTTGAGGTAAGAGCTATGTCTTTTGAGTCCACAACCCTGACTGGGGATTAAAAGAAAATTGAGAGGAAAGGGAACGATGCAGGTGGCAGAGATAGAAAGTGTGACTGTGGGATTTCCAGCAATCTTAAATACAAGATAGTCCTCTCTGCTTCTGTAGTGCCCCGATCTGTTCCTGTTCATACTCCACATTTCCCTCTTCTAACTGTTTTAAAAGTGTTCTACATTGCTTGACTACTTAGTATAAAGCTATGGTAGTAACACAGTAACAGAATACATGTTGAATGGACATGGCATGTTCAGAATAGTTACAAGTTAATTATATATTATTTTACCAAAAAAAAAAAAAAAAAAAAAAAAATTCTTGGGCAGGAGAGATGGCTTAGTGGTTAAGGCACTTGCCTGTGAAGTCTAAGGACCCAGATTCAAGTCCGCAGTGTCCACATGAGCCAGATGTACAAGGTGGTGCACGTGCCTGGAGTTTGTTTATAGTAGCTGGAGTCTATGGAGCACCTATCCTTCTCTATTTGTGTCTTTCTCTCTCTCCCTGTCTTTTATAAATAAATAAATAAATAAATAAATAAATAAATAAATAAATAAATAAAATATTTTTTTAAAACTTAAAGTAACAAAACATTCTTTTTCTGTTTTTGTTTACTTGAGGTAGCTGAGACTGACCTGGAATTCACTATGTAGTCTCAGGGTGGCCTCCAATTCATGGTAATTCTCCTACCTCTGCCTCCCGAGTGCTGGGATTAAAGTTGTGAGCCACCAAGCCCAGTGGGAAGAAAACATTCTTAACACAATTATTACAAACTTACTTATTCAGCCAAAGTTTGTTGAAAACCCACAATATATCAGCCATTGATTCTTCTTAGTGATTTAACATTTGGAACAAAGCAAAAATTTCTCTTTTGAATTCACATGATATTTTGTAAGAATTGATGAAGTTAAAAATTATATACTTCTGAGATAGTTACTAAAAATGTCAAGTGGATTCTAATTACATTATAATATTCTCTCTCTCTCTCTCTCCATATATATAAAATGAAGATATCCTTAAGGTCTTCTTACCTTGACTAAATTCTAGAAAGATTTTCACCTCACTATAGGCCTCGACCTCCCTATTCTTGATTTTAACTTTTTTTTTTTTGGGGGGGGTGCGCATGCGTGCTCTCACACATGCACCTGTGCAAGTGCATGCACACTGTGCAGCAAATTCTTTATCCAGGAACCCATTTCCCTAGCCCAAATTGACCTCATTTTTCTTAAAAATTAACATTAGAAAACTTGTAACTGATTCCTTCTTCTCCTTAGAGATGTAAATACTCTTTTATTTTTTTTTTTCCCTTGGGAGAGAAATAGAGAGAGGATGGGCAGGCTAGGGCCTCCTGCCACTGCAAATGAACTCCAGATGTGTGCCCCCCCCACCCCTGTACATTTGGCTTACGTGGGTCCTGAGGTATCAAAGCTGGGTCCTTTGGTTTTGTGGGCAAGCATCTTAATCACTAAGCCATTTCTCCAGCCCAAAATGGAAATATTCTTAAAAGTCATTGCTGCTGGATTGTATAGGGTAATAAAAGTCCAATTTTTGTTGCCACCAGTTAGTGAGCACAGATTCTCTAATCACAAAGGAGGAAAAAACAAAAACAAAACAAAAAAAACCCCAAAAAACAAACAAACAAACAAAAAAACCTACAAACTCAGGAAATAGCACAGTGTGCTTTAGTGAGATCCCAGTAGCTCACCTCATTTCCTAAACTGTTTCTGCTTTTTCTGCTTCAGACTGTTTTCTAGATTATTTCCTGTACTGCAGTAATGTTAAGAAAGTATTCCTATTTGTTAAATTTACTCTAATATAGTTATTCTTTGGTAACTGTAACTGTGTTCATAGTTTTTCTTTATATATTTGCAAATGGACTGAGAGAGAAAAAAATGGGTGTGCAAGGGCCTGTTACCATTGCAATTAAACTCCATGGATGGTAGATTCAGTTCTTCTTTAAGAAGAAAGGAGTAGAAGATTGTTAGAGCCATGAGTTGGGTCATTATACACAGTCATTGCCTCTCCCGCATAACTGATGGCTGCCCACATAAGGCAAGACCCACATTACCCCATGGGGGGAGGACAGGGAAAAAACTATCAATGGTACCATAGTGGGGTATATATACTATATTCATAACTAATAAAAATATTAAAAACACACACACAAAAAAGAAGAAAGGAGTAAAAAAACGGGCATGATCATCCATGACTTTAATCCCAGCACTTGGGAGGCAGTGGAAGGAGGATTGATATGAGATCAAGGCCACCCTGAGACTGCATAGTAAATTCCAGGTTAGCTTGAGCTAGGGTGAGAACTTCGAAAAACCAAAAAGAAAAAAGAGAGAGAGAGAGAGAGAGGAGAGTCAATGAGTGTTCATGTGGATGTGTGTTAGGTCTGTTTTCATCATAAACTTAATGAAGTAACAGTTGTTTAATTCATCCCTGAATTTCTGGAGAAAAGTAACAATTTTTTAGCCATTAGTATTTGTAAGACAAAATGTTTTCAAGAATGAAAAAATAAGCCGGGTGTGGTGGTGCACGCCTTTAATCCTAGCACTTGGGAGGCAGACGTAGGAGGATCGCTGACAGTTTGAGGCCACCCTGAGACTACATAGTTAATTCCAGGTCAGCCTGGACCAGAGTGAAACCCTACCTCGAAAAACCAAAAAAAAAAAAAAAAAAAAAAAAAAAAGAATTAAAAAATAAAATGCAAGAAACATAGATGTTAAAAGCGAGCTCTCTTGACAGACTTGTATAAAAAGCAGCTTGTGAGTAAAGATTCACAAGATATATTTCCCTAGATGTCAATATAAAACAGGGTGCTGGAAGTGCAGCATGTGAGTTATGCCAGTTTGGGGAATAAAGAACTATAAGAAGTACAAGTAATTTTAAATCAATGCACTTACCCAGTGAGTAGGCAATGGGTATATTTAATTGTAAACTCATGCTTATTATCTTAACCTTACATGATTTATATCAACTATTTTGAGCCAAATTACTACATATATATGTATATGATCCTATTCATGTGTCAGACAAAAACTAAGTTAGTTAATTTGTATTCTGGGACAGTTTTTCTAGATGTAACATTTTTAGCTCAAGAAAGAGAAATGCCCTTATGTAACAAGGAGTTTTCATGCTGATGGGTAAATAAATGTTAGTGTCACACAAAAGAAATCGAAAGTATCAAATAGTGTCCATCATCTTCCACAAGCAGGTGGCTGAGCTGTACTTGGTACAAACAACAAACAAGAATACACAAAAAGAGTCAAGTACCAAGCGTTCCTTTTTAAGTCAGGGGACTTGGCAGCTGACATTCGTGATTCACTATCTAACAGACATTTCAGTAGCTCAAGTGATTTATCCCATATACCACTAGGGAGTGGAAAAATAAATTATATCACATCTGCATGACAGTGATAAGCACAATTCAATTTCTGAATTTATGACAGGAGGAGAAAAGCCTTCTGAAACCTAAAATTATTTATATTTGGACTTTTCTGCTGATAAACATAGCATGCTTATTTTAGCATGCTTTGTTCTGAGACCACATTAAATTAAATCTTGATGGATGAAATTTGTTCAATTGCTTCACCTTAAATAATTGAACTCTGATTTTTAAGTAGTATTTAAATGTACTGACAAACACAGTCAGTAAATGATAAAGACCAATCAGTAAGTGATGATGTATTCATGTTATCAAGAAAATCATCAAAACATCAAGAAAAAGACTTAACTGCCTTTTATATGATAAAACTAAATAATAGGGTACATATAAATGAACAAAAGCCATTCTGTCACCAAGGCTTGTATTTCCCAGATTTTTGCAAATTTGATGTGTGTTATTAAATTGAAATGTATTAGGAAGACTCCCATCCAAATACACAGCATCCTACACTGTCAGCAGTACTTGAAACTTTCAGATTTCCCCTTGAAGTAATGCAGACACATCTTCAGATAACTGGCTTTGGATTTTAGTACTTTTTTTTTTTTTTAATTTTCAGTTATTTTATTATTACAGCAGAATAAACATAGCATGAAGTTTATCATGTCAGTCATTTCACATGTCTGCCAGTAACACAAAGTATATTCACATTATTGTACAGCCACCATTACTGTTTATTTTTGGTCTTTTCATGTTCCCCAAATAAAGCTCTGTACCTTTTAAACCTATGTTCCCATTTTCTTTTTCTTTTTTAAATTAGTTACTTTTTTATTATGTATTTACTATGTATACGGCCATGATGGTACCATCGTTAGCCTTCTCCCTGTCCTTCCCCCGTGTGTAATGAGGGTCTTGCCTTTTGTGGGTAGCCAGCCATTACGCAGGACAGGCAATGACTCTGTGCAAAATGACCCAACTCATGGCTCTAACAATCTTTCTGCCCCTGGTTCTGCAAAATTCCCTGTTGGGTTCATTTTAGGTCTATTTCAGTGACAAGGTTTTGTGAGTCTCTGTGTCTCTGGATATCTGTTTTGGTAGGAGTTGAGTGTTCTTTGTGTCTATCTCCTTCACCCTTGTGCTGGTACCAGGTTCACCGATAAAGCAGCGCTCTTGCTCATTTCCCCTGTGACTCTATGGCTTCAGCTGGTGCCCTGGTGAGGTGCAATGTGCTGATTCTCTCTTTAGGTTCTGCATCCATCTGAAAGAGCAATTTGTAAATTAACTTTTTTAGGTTTACCTAGTTCTACACCAACTAAACACTACAAATCTAAGTCCTAGTCAATTAATTTTAATGTAAGAGATGAAAGACAGGTTTCTTAGAGCATGAATGGTATACATGGCATTTGGGAAACTGACAGTTATGAGCCTGCTGAGGTTAAAAACAGGAGATGAGTGTTTGATGGCTTAAGAAGGATAGAAGTTAGATTTTTGGTAGATGAAAATGTTAACAGTGAAAAAAGGCTTCTTCTAAGAGCTTGGATGTACTGTAATATTTGTTTGGTAGGAAATCTCAGTTATACCCATTCCAGTTACAGTCAAATAGAACAAAAATTTTACATTAGAAACAATCCTCATTGAAAATGTATAAAATATTCAATAGAAAATGAATGGATGCTTCTCATTATGTTTGAGTGATGATAAGTAGAACTAAACCTGAAGGACCTGCTGACGATGCCTCTGACACTGGGATATGACCCAATGAAACAAAGTGTTCAAGTATTTCAAAGTCAGAAACTTAAAAACAATTATGGGTTTGAGAGAGAGAGAGAGAAAATAGACATGGAGAGAAAGAATGGGTGCACCAGGACCTCCAGCCACTGCAAATGGACTCCAGACACTTGTCACCTTGTGCATCTGGATTATGTGTGTTCTGGGGAACTGAACTTGAGTCCCTTGGCTCTGCAGGCAAGTGCCTTAACTGCTGAGCCATCTCTCCAGCCCTAAAATCATAAAGTTTTGATATTATTATTGATTTTATCATTTTTGCAAAATATACTTTGACTGTAAATGAACACAGGACATTTGATTTATTCCATACATATATTTAGTACATGGACATAACGTAGATTTTGTGAGCACTATGTTAATATCTCAGTGAAGTCCATTTTATTAAGATCTTCTCTTCTCTTGTTCATTCCTATACAGCAAAACTTATCTTTTTAGTGAGGTAATTCTTAGAGCTTGAAGTTTGGCTAGGTAAGATCAAGTATTGAACATTCCTTTGAATGCTAATTCTTTGAAATAAATAATAATAAATAAATCAGTGGTTTATTTCCTGGAAAACATGAGAACTCAATCTTATAAAGTTATGAGGTGTATGCTAAACACAAACATATAGCATTGATAATATCCAGAGATGTGTCCCATTGGGCTTTGGAGTAAGTGCCTATAAACAGAAAAGATCTGTTTGTCAAACGATAAAAAAGTAAAAAGTTAAAGGTACTGTGGGGCTTAAGTTAGATCAAATAAAAGAGGATAAGATAATTACTGTTGATAGGAAAATAAGAATGTGTCATCACTGGGGAATTATAGTGACAAAACAACAGAAAGGATAAAGCAGGAGACAACAGTGGTTACAAACAACCAGAGAACTGGTCCAGAAAATGCAAATGGCATCTTCAGGATGCCACCATTCCACCTGGAGTTGTGCTGATACAGGACAATGTTATTAGTCTTGTTATCATGTCCCGGAAATCGTCACTAACCTTTTGGCCCACAGCCGAATTTTAAGGACATCATTGTGATAATACACATAACTGCTCCTTATAATTTGGCAAAAACAAAAGGAGACAATACAGTGTAGGAAGCAGGGACGGAAGAAGGGAGAAAGGGCAGAATGGTAGGGAAACAGACACTTCCTCTTCTCACAATCCCAGCAAAATTGTGGAATATAATTGTTTTACCAACATATAAAGGTTCATGCTGTGTTAACAAGCAATAAAAGGATAATAGCAATAATGCAGTGGAATTTAGTGCTCCCAGGAACCTGAGATCTTGTTTCCAACTATATACAGAGATTTCTGAAAATGTGTTCTGCAAATATAGGTTCAACCTCATGATCAAAAATATTTGGTTAAAGAAATGAATCTGGAGAGATGGTTTAGTGATTAAGGTTGTTTTTGCAAAGCCAAAGGACCCAGGTTCTATTTCTTAGGACCCAAGTAAGTCAGATAGATGCACGAGATGGAATGTGCTTCTGGCACATTCATTTCCAGTGGCTGAAGTCCTTCACATGCCCATTCTTTCTCTCCCTCCCACCCTCCATCCTTCGCTCCCTCCCTCCCTCCCTTGTTTCCTTACTTCTCCTTCTTCTTCTCGTTTTTGTCCTTCTTCTCTCTCTCTCTCCTTCTTTTCAAATAAATAAAATATATTTTTTTAATTATATCTGGGTTGAATGTATGTGGACATGTTTTTTTTCTTTACTTCTGAAATAATACAATACAATTATTTAATAGCATTTAGATTATACTAGGTCTTGCAAATAATATGAAGAATAAGGTGTACAAGAGAATGTCTTGCAAATTGGATTGAAATACAGTTGTGCTTGAGCCCATATGGAGTTCAGATCTTGGTGTGATGGCAGGTCTGACAACTGTCATCCTCCACAGACATTGAAGTCTGACAGTCAATCTAGACCTTACACTAAGATTCCCCTTCCCAGTAGGAGGTGGGAGGGGCAGGATGGGGACAGATGCTCTCCTTGTCCCCACTCCTCCCGGTGCCAGTGCTTCCTGTCCTTTTCATCTGAGCCTCCTCTCCCCATTTGGCACCAAGTGTGCGTGTGAACACATAAGTGTAGTTACGAGAGATACTTCCTCCTCCTGTCTGTATTTATTGGGTCGCAGCTGCCTCATGCAACTTTCACAGTGCCCCAGTCAGGTAAGCTTCTAGACAAAAACTTAGGGAGAAGGACTCAGTGCTGAAAACTTTTTTTTTTTTCCCTGTTCTCTATTGCTGGGGATGAGCCCATGCTAGGCAAGCATGCTACCCACTGAGATACACTACAACATCAGATAATGTTTTTTTTTTTTTTTAAAGAAATGTCCAGACTATATAAAAACCTTTCATGAGCTGTCCTTGGCACGCCCATTCTCATGAGGCAGAGGTAGGAGGATCACCTTGATTGTGAGACCACCCTGAGACTACATAGTTAATTCCAGGACAGCCTGGGGTAGAGTGAAACCCTACCTGGAAAAAAACTAAACAAAATGAAACAACAACAACAACAAAAACTCTTAATGACTAGTAAAAGAAATGAGTGACTGATAGTTTTCATTTTCTTAGAAACTACATTTTATTGTGTTGAAGTTTAATCATCTTATGATACCTCCTCTCCCTATGCATAGAGAATTACAAACACCAAATTTATTTATGAAGTTAGCTGCATAAAAATATCTAAAAAAATTAACTCAGAAGTTTTTAATATATATTTACATGACAATGATATTTCAAAAAAAGAAGGTCTTAAATATCATTGTTTATTTTAAAAATTACCAAATCATTTTACTTGAAATGTTCATTCATCTATCTACTTAATACTCAGTCTTATGCAAATATCTATATTTCATGCTGTGAGGAAATTTTCCAAATCTTTTTTTCACTATTCCCATAAGTAAGCAATTGAGTCACATTTTCAGATAAAAGATTTACTTTGGCATTTGATTGAAATAAAAAAGCATTTTGAAAAGATTAGTTCAAATTTACATATCACAAGAATGATTGAATTTTAAATTATTAAAATATGTAATTATCATTATTATTCTTATGTGTTCTGAAAGAGTATAGATATTATTTGAAAAATTACATTTTGATGTTCCAGGTTCATTACATTTTTGTTTGTGATGTACAAAGAAAATGTTAAAGCTATAATATGTAACTGACTGATATTCATGTTCAATGTCACAGTCATTTTAGGCATTGAAACTTGTCTTCAAACATTTAGATACCACCATATAATTTACCTAAATATAAACAAAATTCATTCTTAATGTTTTGTATCACATGGATACAATAGTCTATCCTTTTCTTTTTTTAAATATTTTATTTTTTTAATTTATTTGAGAAAGATGCATATAGAGAGAATTGGTGCACCAGGACCTCTAGCCACACCAAACAAACTCCAGACATATGTACCAACTTTTGCATCTGGCTTACATGGGTCCTGGGGAATTGAACCTGGGTCTTTAGACTTCACAGGCAAGCTCCTTAACAGCTAAGCCATCTCTCCAGCCCTCTATCATTTTCATTATCAAAATGATATGATATTGGACATGGGGGCCCATTGTTATTATCCTAACTAGTGAGAGAAGGTGAGGGTGTAGGATGGAGATTTCTAGGCTACATTGGGCTGCATAGTGAGACCCTGGCTATTGACATGCAATAAAGGGCCACATTGTAACTAACACCAGATCAGCCAGATTTTACAGTTTAGATAATTTTAGTCTATTTTGGCCCACACATGATATTTCAGAACTTCAATCCAATGAATTGAGTATATGGTTCCTAAATGCTTATTTTCTGATTCTGGTTGTCTCATCATAAATAATTATAAGATATGTACCTATTTATTTCACAGAAAATTAATTCAAGCATGAATTATATTGATCTGTGAACAGTAATGTAAAGGCATATGAATTATCAGAGTTCTTAACCTCTAGAAAAAAATTGAATAGTGTGTGGAATAACTAGATTAAAACAAGCCATGGTAACTAGTAGTTGTTGCTAAACAGAAATCAACATATGGGAAAGGATATTGGAGTGATTTTTACAGCCATCTTTGAAACTTTTCAAGTGTAGTTGCTATTGCTGTCAGGACAATGTGACATAACCAAGCTATTAGGGTCACCCACTCACCACTTGCATGTTGAAGCATTACAAATGATTTAAGATCTCTATAGTGTTTTCATGTATATTTTTTATTTTCTTTGCATCTGTGTGTGTGTGTGTGTGTGTGTGTGTGTGTTTGTATGTGTGTTTGTATGTGTATGTCATAGTTATTTGTTGTTGTGAATGAGGGCCCATGAGCCTTACCTATATG
This sequence comes from Orientallactaga sibirica, assembly GCA_036365145.1. Lineage (NCBI taxonomy): Eukaryota > Metazoa > Chordata > Mammalia > Rodentia > Dipodidae > Orientallactaga > Orientallactaga sibirica. The sequence continues at coordinate 27,827,353 of JAEOAD010000006.1, forward strand.
GCTGAAAAATTAAAACTGGGGCAGTAGGCTTTATAAGCAAGTACCTTTCTGCCTGCTGAGCCAACTCTTCAGCTCCAGGTTCATTTATAATCTTAATGCTAACACTATGAAGTTGCTGTTGTGCAGATGAGGTGGTATAGCATATGAACAAGGTAATATTAAGCATGATACAGATCAGGTGCTCAAAAAAAAATACTTTATTTGGGCTGGAGAGATGCCTTAGCAGTTAAGGTGCCTGCCTCCTAAGCCTAAGAACGCTGGTTCCAATCTCCAGCGGTTCCAATCTCCAGGTCCCACTTGCTGCACTTGACCAAAAGGGGGTGCATGCATCTGGATTTCATTCACAGCAGGTGAGAGACTGCTGGTGTGGCCATCTCTATCTGTCTTCTCTCCCCTCTCTCTCTCTCTGTCTCTCTCCAAAAAATACTTTATTTGTACTTTTTGAATTCTTCTCTTTTGATTATTATGTTTTCTTCACTTTTAAAACATGTCCATCCATGTTTATTACTGGTCCCTTCACAATAGGAAGGAAATGGAATTAGCTTAGCAGTCCATCAACAGATGAACAGACCATGAAAATACAGTAGATATACACAGTGGAATTCTATTTGGTAGTAAAGATAAATGAAATTATGAAATTTGCTGGAAAAGGGATGGAACTGGAAAGTATCATGAACTGAAATAGCTCAGGCACATAATTGCAAATGCTGCTTGTTCTCTTTCATAGGTGGATTCTAGCTTAGAGTGTGCGTGTGTGTGTGTGTGTGTGTGTGTGTGTGTGTGTGTGTGTATGCTTTTGTAGGTATGTGAGTGAGTAGATGCAAGTAAACTAGAATGAGGTCCATAAGAGAAGAAAAAAGAGGCTTCAGTGGAGAGGGTGGGGAGGTAATAGATTCTCCAGAGACATAAAAATCAAAGGGGGGATACTGGGGTTGAAAGAGTGAAAGTGAGAAAGTGGAGTACTAAGATGGGGCAGAGGTGGGCAATGTGTGAGGGTAAAAACAAAAAGAAAGAAAACAAGACTCATGTATACTCATATCAGAAAAGCAAACAACACAACGGATATGTACAAATGACTTAAGCATACATTTTCCTAAGACAAAACATAAATGTAAAACTGAAGGTGATAGAAGGAATGAATGAAAGGAAAGATTTTAAGTTCTAATTTTTTTTTTTATGGTGGGAGAGAAATATTTCCACCCCTCTGCAGTTTAGGAAAAGTTGTATTTTATTTCATATTCAAATGTAAAATATTTCATATTTTATTTCATTTTGGATTGAAGGTGCTGGACTTGACATTTATTTTTGGTGGATTTTTTTTCTTGTACAAACATGTCTTTGAACACATCCTATGAAATGAAATGAAAAAAAAAAATGACAGTAGAAGTGAAAGCCTCAGAGAGTGATGACCAGTGGAAGTAATGAGGGGGGATTAAAAAATAATTTAAACTCTTTCAACATTCATGAGAATGTTTTAAGTATGACTGTCTTGAACTTATCCTAAATGTTACTGCCATTAATATGGGGCTACACAGTGTATTGTATTTCCATGTGTTGAATTTGGTATATCTGAAATTGGGTACTAAAGATGTAGACTTTTACCCAAGAAAATGGAGTATGACCTTCTAAATAATGAAACAAATGTTAACTAGTGAAATATGTTAGTTATTATGAATGAGACAGTAGAAACATGACTCAGTGAATAGGCTATCAATGAGGGAAATAAAGACTACCTTGATTAAACTGAATACAGGTTAGTATTATGAAGAAAAGCCTAGCAGCTGTAGTGACACAAATGATAATGGTTAGAAAATGTCCTAGTAGGTCTGGAGAGATGGCTTAGGGGTAAAGGCACCTGCCTCCTAAGCCTAAGAACACACATTTGATTCTCCAGACCCTACATTTAGCCAGGTGCAAAGAGAAGCAAGGGCACAATGACACACTTACCTGTAAGGGGGTGCATGCATCTGGAGTTCATTCACAGGGGCTAAGAGAGTTCTAGCGCGCCCATTCTCTCTCTCTCTCTCTCTCTCTCTCTGACTCTCTCAAAAAAACAGGAAAAAATATCATAGTAATCACAAGTGTGATTGGTAGTGATGGCTGATTTTGTGTATCAGCTTGAATGGACTAAGTGGTGTCCTGAGAGTTGGTCAGATATTATTGCAAATGTTTACCAGGGTTTTGTTTGTTTGTTTGTTTGCTATAGGAGTTTCAATAAACACATACAGTTGTGTAATCTCCACCAAAAAGTAGATGAAGCACATTTTCACATCTGTCTATGTAGTGTTTTTTTTCTTGTCATGAACATCATAGTTTTTTTTTTTTTTTTTTCAAGTTTTAGTCATGAATAACATAGTACGTGAAAATTACTTGAAAACAACAAGAAAACAAGCAAGAGTTAAAGACAAATCAAAAAGTCGCTCCTTTAACAAAACTCATCGTAAATCTCTACCTTGTATTGGAAATGATTTTAAAAAATAGATGAGGTCTGCAGATGCTTTAAAAAATACTTTAATAGGTTTATTTATTAATTAGAGAGGGAGAGAAAGAAGCAAAGAGAGAGAGGCAAATAGAGAGAGAAGGGACATGCCAGGGCCTCCAGCCACTGCATATGAACTTCAGACACATGTACCACCTTGTGCATCTGGCTTACAGGTGTCCTGGGGAATCGAACCTAGGTTCCTTGGCTTTGCAGGGAAGCACATTAACCAATAAGCCATCTCTCCAGTCCAGTCTGCAGATTTTGAAGTCTGCCGTTCCTGAGAACAAATCAGAAGTCTATGATGTACGTTGTGTGGTGGCATGTGTGGTATATGTGACATGTATGTGTTGATGCAGTTTTATAGGTATGCCCCTGAAATAGCCAGAGGAGACATCAGATGTGCCCTCCAACACTCACATGCCTGCTTGGTTTTCCTTGTCAGAGAGGCTATCACTGATTCCCGAGGTTGCTATTTCTGACCTCTAGCTAGACTCCAGTCTCAGCTGTCCCCCAGGACTACAGTAACAGGTATAGACAGAAATGCCCAGCTGTTAAGTAAGTTTTGGAGATTCAAACTCATACACTTTCAGGGCCCTCAGTCCGCTCAGTCCTTCATGCTTGGGCACTGTGTTGGATAGAACTCAATGCCCCCCCAAAACTCATGCCTTTGAGTGCATGGTGCCCAGCTGATAATGATTTGGGAGGTAGAGTATTGCTGGTGGATATTGCTAGAGGAGGGCCCTGAGGTTTATATTGACTCAGTCTCCTGCTGCTGTTACACCTGCTATGTCAAGCATGATGCCCAGCCTCTCCTCTGCCATGTTTCCCTCTACTATCATGGAGCTTCCCCTTGAGACTGTACGGCAAAAGTAAATAAATAAAATTTCTTTCCTTTCTTCAGCTGTGCTTGGTCAGGTGTTTTATGCCAGCAAACAGAAGGTGACTCCAATGGGCAGGAAGGGCACTTAATGACTGAGCCACCTTCTCTAGGCCTTTACCTTAGACTTTGAGACAAGGGCTTTTGCTGAATGTAGAGCTCACCAATTCAGTGAGAATAGCTGACCTGTGAGACCCAGACATTCCGTGTCACTACCTCTTCAGTGCTGGAATTAATGGAACATACCACCATAACCAACATAGATCCTAACTCAGGTTCTCATGCTAATGCAGCAAGCTTTATACCCAATGAAATGTTGAGAATCTACATTTCAGTCATATAAAATTCAAATTTTGGAGGATAAGCTTTCATAAGCCTGAGAGGATGATGGGAGAGAAATCCATGGGAATTGATGTCTAGACCTCTGATGGAAGCTGAAGGGAGAGAGACCTAGGGGAACAGGGCTAGAACTCTGATGGAGGTTGATAGGAGAGAGTCCTAGCAGAACTGAGGGCTACACCTCTGATGGAGGGTGATGGGAGAGACACCTAGGGAAACTGAAGGCTTGACATCTTAGTTATTAAAAGTCAATTCATTTCATTTTGCATTCAAGACATCAATGAGGCTGGATCAATGAAAGAAGGACAAAGTAATAGGAGTTTGTTGTCCTGGGGGTTAAGTGAACAGAAGTCTGCAGAGGGAAGAGCAAGTCAAAAGATTCAAGTGGGAAAACGAAAGCACAGAAAGCATAGAGCCATATAGAAATACTTTAGATATGTTTTAAAATATTCTCTTTATGACTAATCTGAGAAATAAGACTGGGAGTTTTATAAAATTTTAAATGGTTGTCATAGGTCATACACTCATGAAAAGTAGACATGAAATTGAATTCTAGATGTTAGAAAAAGAGAATTATGATGCCATTTGAAGCAGTTTTAAGAAGGTTACTGGTCACCAGCAAGAAAGTCACTTCTGGAGGATTGTAGAAGTAGGGAGATTAAAGGAGATTTAAAAGTAGGCAGATAGAGACAAAGTAGAGCACTGGTCTTTCAAGTGTTAAGGAATAGGAAAGAAAGATAACTTCCTCAGGGGATTAACTGTGCCAAAGGCTGGATCTCCAGGGAAGGAAGAGATTGAGTGACTAGTGGGCAGGCTGCAGGGAGTCAAGTTCCAAGAGCTATGAACATAATTCTCAACAATGAAATGCTCTAGCTGAGAATTGAACTATTCACATTAGAACGATTTTGAATATCTTTATTGCAAGTAATTTCTATATTTTTAAAAATTCTTAACATTATTATGCATTTATATTTTAGACACAAAGTTTTTTACTCAACTATAAAGTAATATTTCATTTTGAGAAAGTATCTTGAGAGTTTTGGCAAAAATCTCACTTTGAAGCAGTGGTTTCAGATTCTAAAGAAACAAACGGAATTCCTAATTTCTAAAATAATTTACTTATTTGCATGTGTGTGTGTGTGTGTGTGTGTGTGTGTGTGTGTGTGTGAGCACTCGCCAGGGTCCATTATCAACAAATACCAGATGCATGTGCATCAATGCTGGGGAACTGGACCAGTCACAGAGGCACAAAATGAAGATGGCTGCATTACCTGCAAAGAACAGAGAAACCCCAGGGAAGGCCAGTGGATTAAAAGTCCCTGGATGGTTGTGTCAAGATGCTGACCTTCTCTCATGTCATCAAGGGGAATGATATTTTCTTAAAAATGCTCTTTATCCAGTGTTCTCAAAGCTGACTACAAATGCCATTCCTTCTTTCTTGAGTGTGTTGCCCACCTTCTTTGGCTTCAATATCTCATCTTGCCATAAACTTGTGTTTCCATGTAGGCATCATGTTGGGTAGCTGTGTCCCCCCCACACCCCCACCACACTTCCTCTTAGGGGGTGGCTCTCTAAAGACTCAGAAAGTTGGAAAAAATTACAAGCCTCAGAATTGCATGAGAGTTAGAAGATTCACGAGCATCCCCCACTGAGTTTATTTAACCAATAAATGATTGCTTAAGAAAGGAGATTTTATAATGCTACAACTATGTCAGATGCTTGAAGGTAAAATGTCCTCCACAGCCTGTGTTTCTGAATTTGTGAATAAGCCTTAGCTTATCCCTAGCTGGTGATGCTATTTGGGAAATTTGTGGAAAGCTCTTTGGGAAGTGGAACCTTTTAGGAGGAGGTGTGCCTCTTGGGGTGGCCTTGGAATATTATAGTACAACCCCCCTTGCTACACTGAGTTCATTTTTTTTTTCTGTTTCCTCCCTGCTGATGTGGGGATGTCTTCTGCTATGCTGACCTTTTGAAGATGAAAGATCCCCTTGAAGCTGCAAACAGAAATAAATCCTTTCTTTCTATAAGCTGAATTGAATAGAAGATACCCTGTAAGTTCAACCTTTCACATAAAGGAAGGGCAAATCCATGACTCAGCATGCAGAATGAGACCTTGATAGTGGTCCAGTATAGGAAACTATGGCCAAACAGGAATCTTTCTGTCTCTGTCCTGCTTGAATTGGGAAAGAACTTTAAAGAAGAAATGAAAAGTTCTCAAAGCCAGGCTCATGAGGTTATAGGACCTGGGGGTGAATGAGAACAGTCTGAGTACTACAGAAGAGGGAAACTGAGTAATATAACTCCTAATCCTTGAAACCTGAGGTACTATAATATGTCCCTGGTGAGTTGTCTCATAGGAGCCATTAAGGACACTTTGCTATCAGTATCTGAGGTCCCCATGAATATCAGCGTCTGGAAGACTTGTTACTAAAAGATTTCGACATGAATGAAGCGGCGCTTGATGCCCTGCCCATGAGACTTGAGAAGACTGTATTCACAGGAAGGTAGGACAGATGTAGTCAGCAGGGACAATGGGTCTATTCTAGCACCTTGTTAATCTCTGTGTCATGACATGATTTTTACAAAATAGAATAAACTCTGGCCAATCTGAATGATTTAGACCACAATGTAAGTAAGATGCTAAGGCATACAGAAGAAGAAAAAAAAAAAAAAATATGTAGGGGAGCAGACATTGGTGCCAAAGAGATGTCACTGAAAAGCCAATGTGGCACAACGTGTGTCAATGCAGTGTTCTTAGCTAAAACACTGACAGAATGCCAAGTGCTGTAAGTGAGGCTCCAGAAGCCATTGAAGCCTGAGTCACAATTTGCCAAAGGTTTGAAAGAACAAGAACAAGGCTGAGTGGTAAATGTAGAAAAAAAAAATAACCTTTGTCCTACAGGTGAGCAATTATCCCAGCCCCCATACAATGCTGTGCATATTTCTCTCTGTTAACCGAGGCCTTGACCCTCTCAGCTGCCACTGTGAGTGGTGGAGACTTGGTGACCATGCTGTAGCTAATAGTTTGTCAGACCCCAGAAGCCACCTCATGTAGTAGACATGCCAGGTGACAGCAGGATCCTCTTCCCCCCTGGCTCTGTGCTGAGCTAAATAGTGCAAACCTACCCTCCAGACTCATCTGGAGTGACAGTCTTGGCAGCAGCCCCATGACACTGCCCTAGGATATGGAAATGGGAGCTAAATCAGGTAGTGTCTATCAATTCATGTAAGCTGTCCCAACACTGCTCTTTAGATGGGAGAGTTGATTAGTGTCAGTCTTTTCATGTTGTACTGGACCTCACTGACATTTTTGAAGCATTTCCCTTGTTGCTGAATCCCCACATCAATTGGTCCTTGCTTGGAGGAGATGGTGGTGGGCTTTTATGGGTGTAGCTCACCCTCCGTAGAAAGGGTTCATGCCATAATGCTAACCCATGAATGATTTAGAAACTTGGGAAGTATCTAGAAAGAAAAAAAAAAAAAAAACAGCAAAAATATCAGTACAAGAATCTGAGCAAAATGACATGCTTTGGTGGAAAAACATCTCCCAAGGTACAAAAAGCTTTTTGGATACAAATCTCAGTGCCAGAAGGAAGTTACTTCACAATGAATTTTTTGGCCAGGGAGACATCTGACCTGCCAAATCATTAATGAAGGCAATTGCCACTGCTGTGGGTAAGACCTTATTGCTGAAAACACTATGTGCTTGGGTTGTAAGACATGGTTAAAAAAGGCTGTGACTGAGATGAAAGCTCCCTCCTTACTAGCTGGAACAGATATTGCCAGAAATCACTGTGAAGTCTACTGGGGGAGTCATGTCACTGCCTGTCCTTTTGGGTATGAACACAGTGTGTCACATAACCACATGCTCGGAAAGGTCTACACTTGATAGCTCTGATGTTATTACTACTATCATGCAAGATACTCTTTGGTTATTTAGTTTTTTTTTTTAAGATTTTCTTTTTTTTTTTTTTTTTTTTTTTGTTTTTTGGAGAGAGACACACAGAGAGACAGACAGGGAGAGAGGGAGAGGGAGAGGGAGAGGGAGAATGGGCACGCCAGCAGTCTCTCAGGTGAACGAAATCCAGATGCGTGCTCCCCCTTGTGGTCAAGTGTGGCATTGCGCCCTTCTGTCACTGCATCTGGCTAAATGTGGGACCTGGACATTGGAAGCCATTTCTTAGGCTTAGCAGGCAGGTGCCTTAACCGCTAAGCCATTTCTCTAGACCTTTATTTTCATTTTTATTTACTTATTAGAGACAGAAAGAGAGAGAGAGAGAATGGGCATGCCCTGGCTCTAGTCACTGCAAATGAACTCCAGATGCATGTGCCACCATGTGCATCTGGCTTACGTGGCACGTGGAGAACCGAACCTGGGTCCTTAGGCCCAGTGCCTTAGCCATTAAGCCATCTCTCCAGCCCTCTTTGGTGATTTCTAAACAAGGTCTTGGAGCCACATAATGTAGGAGTGTGGGAGTCCATTGGAGAAGTCCTGAAAGATCACTGGATAAAGGTGTGAGGGTAAAGTCAAAGCCACAGTAGAGACCCCAGTACGTTGAAAATGAAGTTGGAATGTCTGTCAAGGAAAATTTCGGATAAGGAATGAAATTAGCCTAAGAGAGTAGGCGCATGGACTGGAACCAGCAAGGCCATAGGAACTGAGCGAAGAAACATGCTGGGCTGAGCTGGTGGAAGCAGGAGTGTTGACAGTAAACTTGGGATGTGTTTTTATCATACTTTACAACACATTCTCTAGTTTATGTAATAACTCCATTTACAGCTACTTCAAAAGTCTGAACATTGACTTCACTACTTCCAACTAAATTTTATCCTCTGCTAGTCTGCACTTGGCATGATAACATTCCATCCATGTTCCTTTCTTCTCATGCCCATCTGAACCATCACTCCTTTAACATAGGTCAGGTCATGTGTTTCATTGTTTAAACTCCCCATTAGACCTTTCATTTCACTTCTTTTCATTCATTCATTCATTCATTTACTCAGTTTTGGTCCTGGGGGTTGAACTGAGGGGGTCTTGTGTACAAGGCATGCCCACTACTAACAGGGTATAATCACAGGCCTCTTTTCCATTTAGAATGATAGTCAGATTTCATAAAATCCTAACAGAGGTCTACATGGTCTTACTCACTGCTTCCTTCTGTATCATGCTGTCTCCTGCCTCTCTCCTAATGGCAGTGTCCACCACTCTCGTGTCTCATTCAAGCCATGGGTATTGTGCCTTTTACCAAGCCATCCATCCCACAGCTCTTCAATAGTTGATTCTCTCATTTTGTTTTTGTTGTTGTTGTTGTTGTTGATCAAATTTAACTTTATGAGAATATTTTCCCATTGTTTAGAGATAAAAAAGGAAAGATACAAAGAAAAAAGGAAAAAAGGGGGAAGGAAAATGATTTCAAAATAAACTGCTTTATCAAAATGATTTGAACTAACATTCTATTCAGCATTAAGATCACAAGATATAGTAGGTGAATATTTTTTCAGGTGTTAACAACTATGTGCTCATGTTCTATTGTATTTGCTTAGTGTATTGGGATACTATCATAGCAATGAATTTTATACCATGTTGCTTTGCTATTTAAAACTAATGCTGCATACCTCCAGTACAATATTAAAACATAATGTCATCTACAGTATCCTTCACAATAAAAAAAATATACTAAATTCAGTGAGTTGAGATTGTAAAGATAAAATCATAGCAAGTACTTAAATAAAACTATCATGTCAGGATATACTATTGAACCTTAATATGACAAAATTCTTAACAGCCTCATCATCTCCGTTCTTTCTATGTACTCATAGATGAAGGAAAAATTTCATTTATTCTGTCTTTCAATGACATAAATTCTTTGAGGTTCTATTTATTATCTCCCATAATTCTTCTTTAGAAAAATACAGAACTTTCACTATGTCTTTCATAAAGATCATCATAGTATCAATAAATCTCCTTCTAAATTTATTCTTCGTGTCTGCAGGTCTCCTTTCCTTCTTGTCCTGTTTGGCTGTACAGCACTGGCTGAGGTTGTCACTTGACCTTCAGTATCTGGATTCCCTAGCAACAAAAGGCCTTTTTTCTTTCTTCCACTGTCTACATCTGAATTAAAAAAAAAAAAAATTCCAATTGGCAATAATCTCTGAAAACACAAGAAAGCATTCAGATGGAGACATATGTAGGTAGCAATGAAAATGGGGAGGTTCAGAAGGCATTGGAAATGAAGTCCTAGAGTGTCATTTTGCTATGAATTTACACAAAGATCCAGATGGTCCTAGGGCACTCATCTCCAGATTAGCTAAATAAAGGTCTGGCCTTATGTCATCCTGCACATGGCGTTAATGAGTTTACCCTCACATGGCCTCACCTCAGGGCAGGGCTTTAGTGCTGCTCAGAAGCCACATCTAAAGGAAGATTTACTAGATTAGAGCTCTGAGAAACAAAGGGAGACAAGCAAGGCATTTCCAGACATTGACCATTAGCAGAAGCTTGCCTGGTTCTTTGGCCAATGGTTCAAAATCAGGGGTAAGTTATACTTTCTTCCTTCTAGAAAGTTCTATAACAAAGTGCCATTAACTGTCCGAATATGTCAAAAAAGATCTCTAATGATTGTCCTGTTACTTTCCAAGTCTTGTTGTCTGTTCTCTACATACCTTTGCACAAAGTTTTCTCAATCTTATTCTTAATGATATTGATGTTATTTGAATCAAGAAACATTTCATTGTATCCTTTGGGTGGACAAGCATGGCAACTGTCACCATCTCTGAAAAACAGGAGCTAGAGGGAGGGTTTATCAAATAATTTGATGGTATACATAATGCTAGGAAATGCATATGAGCTGCAAAATAAATTGTGTGGTTTTCATGGTTTGTTTGTGAAATATTTTAGCCATGAAGCTGAACATGCTTGCAGAAGGGTTCAGAGGTGCCTCTTATTCTTGTGTGACTGCTGGCCCAATTCTTTACCTAGTGAAGCTATGAAGACAGCATTTCATCTATGCACAGTTGCTGATGTTAACTTTGTACCTTTGCAGGGTAAAATATTTCATTTTCTTAAGTTTCTACATATGATTCATTTTTAAGACAAAATACAAATTAATTTCAAAAGTCAAACACCTTTACTTTATTAACATCCTACCAATCTCATTATTCATATGTTTTTTGTGGATCAAAACTTCATAAGCCCTCTATAACTTTTATGACTTTTAATTAACTTGAATTTTTGCAGATCTAGTAGTCTTTATTTATTTTCTTTATTAGTTATGTACATAGTGTGTATACACCCTTGTTGGTACCATCGTTAGCCTCCTCCCTGTCCTCCCCCCTCTGAAGGGACTCTCTCTGTGTTGGCAAATGTGGGTTGTGCATTGTGGGGTAGCCATCAGTTATGGGGTAGAGGCAATGTCTGTGCATAATGTTCCAACTTACAGCTCTAACAACCTTTCCGCCCCCTCTTCCATGAATTTCCCTGAGCCATTTTGGATTCCTCTAGGTCTACTTCAGTGATGAGGTCTTGGGAGCCTCTGTATCTCTGGATGTCTGGTTTGGTAGGAGTTGATTGTTCTCTGTGTCTATCTCCTTCACCTTTGTGCTGTAACTTGAATTTTTTTTGCCTTACTAAGTATATCAGCCATCATGTGTTTTGAATAAATTGAATTAATTAGTATATAATATTTAAGTGACAGACTATTCATCTCTCCCCCCTCTCTCTCTCTCTCTCTCTCTCTCTCTCTCTCTCTCTCTATATATATATATATATATATATATATATATATATATATATAAATTGCTAAGGTCTAGCACTTATAAATGCATTGTGAAATCCATAATTTAGTTAACAGGCATATTATTATCTACTAATTTTCAGGAATTCAATTATTTATTATTTATTTATTTATTTTTTGAAACAGAATCATGCCATATTAGCCCAGGTAGGTGTCAACCTCATGGGCTCTTGCAGGACTCCTGCTTCAGCTCATGAGAATCTGGGGTCAAGGAACACACACTTGACTAAGAATTCAGCATAATCCTAATTACCATTGTCTCTATATAGTGTAATAAATCTCTTGATGTTATTCTATTTTCAAAATTAAGACTTAATCTTGTTTTATGAATTTATTAAATGGTTATCTGAAATTTTGTCACAGAAATCAATATGATTTGCTAACTTCTGATGACTATTCATGATAAATTTTAAATATTGAGTTTCATAAAATCAATAATAATGACTATTAATGCATAGTTTGTAGCTGTTCTTGGTTAGATGATTTCAATGCAAACCTAACTGCATCGGTGTAATTGGTACCGAGAGTGGCTTTTCTGCTAGACATCTGATTATGTGGCTTTGGCCTTTTGGAGCTGATTTTCAAGAGGAATGTGGAATGATTTGAAAGACATGCTTTGCAGTGCTTTTAAGTACAGCTTGATGGATTCTTCTGGTCAGAGTTGAAATATCTGAATGCTATAAGAACTATGGCTCTGAGGTTTGGCTTATGAGGGTGAAAAGGACCTTTGTCTGGACTGGGCTAGAAGCAGTTAGTGTGAGAGGCTTGCTGTTATACCTGTGTCCTGAGAACTTATGCAGGGTTGCAGTGTGTAGAAAGGGACTGGTGTGAGCACAGGAATATGGCACAGAAATGAAATCTTTGGGTCCAAACTGCCACCCATTCAGCTGCAATTATATGAGAGATTACAACCATTGCAGATGTGCCAGCTGACCTGCACTGGATAACAGGAAGAATGTAGACTCTTTTGAAGGGGTCTGAGTGCTCAAGCAGTTCCCTGCTCTTCAAAGTCTGCTTTATTTCTCCTTGGATTAATAAATTGGCACCCCACCTGGTATTGTGGAGTATAAGAAATGCAGGAAAGAGAAGGTCATTGAATTTGCAACATGGTCTTGTATTTTGGAAATGGCCATGGGCAGTGTGAATCAGGTTTGCTGGAACCATGAAATGACTGCTAAGGAAAGCTGCCAGCCCCCGATGGATGAAGTTTTCCAGGACTGTGAGTAGCCTAGAACTCAAGAGACATGTTGCTAGTTAGGATTATCAGATTTACAGACTTGTCACTGGCTACAATTGTTAGTCTTAGAGCTACAGAGTTTGATGTTTTCCCTGGTTGTTCTATATCTTGTATTGGCTGGATATTTCTTTGCTATGCCCAATGCCATCTTTTGCAGTATGAATGTTTATTATGTGACATTATGGGAGTTTTAGGGAGATTCTTTTAGTATTATGACTCAGTTAAACATCTTGGACTATGAAAATATTTGAACATCATTGGGATTGATAAATCTATGGGGACTTTTAAGATGGACTGAATGTATTGCATTTTACATCATGGATGGTGATCGGTTTATGGGGCCAGGGGTGGAATGTTGTGGTTTGATTCAAGTGTCCCCCATAAATGTAGGTGTTCTGAATGCTAGGTTCCCAGCTGATGGAAATTTGGGAACTAACACCTCCTATAGGTAGTGTATTGTTGGTTGCAGGCTTATGGGTATTATAGCCAGTTTCCCCTTGACAGTTTCTGCAACACTCTCTTGTTGGTGTTGTCTACCTTATGTTGTCCAGGGGGTGATGTCCACCTTCTGTTCATGCCATCATTTTCCCCTGCCATGATGTAGCTTCCCCTCGAGTCTGTAAGCCAAAATAAAACCCTTTTCCCCCACAAGCTGCTTTTGGTTGGGTGATTTCTGCCAGCCATGCAAACCTGACTGCAACACGTTTCTGGCAAAGAAGCTGCCATCCTGTCCTGGTTTCATTAAGCTCTGCTGACCACTCCAGCCATAAACTTGACTCTTAAGCTACCCAAGGAGTCTGACTTCTTCTAACCAATTGTACCAGCACTGACTGTTCCTCATGGGTTCTGTCAGTAGGACAATGTCTTTACCATGATCATGGTTGTGGGGAGGGCCAATACTTTAGTGCTCCAAATAAACCCTGGAAGAGACAGTTGACTCAAATTGTCAAATTTGTATGTCCCTTCCCCCAGCTGATATAAGTGAATGATTATTACACGTCTAGTTCTGTGTAATAAGATGAACAAGAAGGCTATGTCACAGAATCCATATGATCATAGAGCAAATTCTTAACCTGTCAAGTAAGAAAGCTAATTCACTTGCACTTATCTTTCTTAAAAACAATGCCCAAAATACCACATTGAATAAACTGAGACAGAAATAAAATACGAAATTTATTTCAGGTCGTGTTCTGGATTTTCCCCAAATGGAACTCAAAAAATGTAAGAGCCCTTGATGTTCTCAGAAAATGGATTTGAGAGCATGATGGATCTTGTGTTTAGGGTCACACTCACTTTAACCAAGTATATTTTCTGATACAGATTACTGAAATAGTCATTTATAAAGTCATGGTGTTATCATTCTGACATAGTGGAAATTGTCTATGCTTGATTCTCTCTATTTTGAAAAGCAACTGAGAAATAAAATGTGATTGCATGTCAAATTATAAAATATATATCAATTTATTATTTTGCAATAAGAAATAGAGTCATTACTGTCTTGTGAAGTAATTTCTCTCTCAAACTCAGGTTCTTCCTTTGAGCAAAAATACGTAAACTTGAAATGTAATTATAATTGGACTTGTTGAATTTATATTTGAATGTGGAAAATATCACATTAGCAGAGTCAAGGAAGGTAAGCTTTGAAGTCAGACATGACTGGTTTAAAACTTTAATTTTGACACATATTAGAGCTGTAGGTGAATAAATTGATTTTCATGAGATGGAGAAAGTAGAATGTCTCACTAGTTAAGTCAAGTGTTACATAAAATATGGTATGTAAATTGCTAAGTGCAGTACCTCTGGATTAAGTATTTCACAGGTTAGGGATACAGACTCACACTATGATTTGTTTCTTTACTATGTGTAGAATGTCCAACAGGCCTATATTTATAGACTAGCCAGAGGCAGTGCCCAGCCTGTTCCAGTAAAGACTTTTGCTTTGAAACCATGCCTCTTCAGAATCTGCTTGGAGCTACTCCTCATGTTGGTCTTACCACTTTCTTTTTACCCTTCTTCTCAAGGTCTCTCACTTGCAGTTCACTCAGTCATTTTCCAGACATGTTAATATCACTTTTTATCAGATTACAGTCAGTTTGGACAACCTTGGAAGACATCTCTGAACTGACTTAATAACTTCATGCCAACCCATTGCATGATGGATTTATACTTCATGCTCAGAGAATATTCATTTCTCTCTCCTCAAGGTCTGGAGAACCTCATTAGAATTCCCAGGTATCAATAATGCACATTATTCCTGATAATGTCAGATCTTCACAATGCTAATTTAACAACCAAGAGTCTTATTCCACTATTTTAAAGTAATAATTGGCCACACATACAGGTATAAATTGAATATAAATAGATATAACTAGTTTTTATATTATTAAATATTAATAAAACCACAATTTTGGCATGTAGAAAATATAGATAAATATAGATAAATATAGATACATAGATACATATTCACTTTGCTCATTGAAATTCTTCAATGGAATATATGCATAAGAAAAACATGCCATCTGAAGTAATGTATTGACCACAAGATATACAGTAATGTTTAAATAGTAAAAACTATGGTTTAGTAACATTGCTAGATACAATTACCTATCATTATACAAACACATGCATGCATATCCATATATCTACATATTGTCTTGCATATATACAATGTAAACTTGCTGATTTTTAAGGATATAATAAAGCCAAACATTTTAAATCAGCATAAATCTTCTATCCTTATAACTAATGATATTTTTGTAGATATAAACTATATGATATTTTGAAACACTGAGATTTATTGTGGAATTAATTAACACATCAACAATTATATGGGGAAATGACATAAGGGGAAAATACTTTATTAAAAAATAAGTGAAAGGTAGAAAAATCCTTTCTCCTAAACAAAAATACAAATAAGCAAAAGCCCAGGAGAACCTGTTTGGGGAGAAAACTGCTCTAAACTTGTCACCAGTCAGTATTGATGATGGCTTCTTAAACAGACATCAGTCATTAGCCTTCAGGACAATGCTTGTTAAGATTGGCTCCTTAAATTTGAATTTGGTTTCAGCTTGGTGGTTAGTAGGTATTACCTTTGTGGGCCAACACTTGAATAAGAAAAATAGGTTTGCATATTAGAGGAATGCAGCTAAATACCTGTGAACTCTTTCTAAGCTGTGATGAAGACATTTTTAGATATACTGTATACTTTGATCCATTTATTAATTCAATAAAATATCGCAACCATTTACTTTGCTCTGTGCACAACCCCAGGTTTAAAGAAAACAATAAATGATTAGACCAAAAGGTTCCTAATGGTATTAAGCTTGAATTTCTTCATGAGAGATAGAAAAGTCAAGAAATAAGGAAAGGGCAAAATAAAATCAACAGTGAAAACTTACATTTTTCAAGATTGGAAAGACATTGCCAGGGTGAGCACTTCAGATGAGAGTCAGAATTAGCCTTGGTTAGTGTTAGCACTTAACATGAGTTATTAATACCAGTGGGCTTGGCCATTCAAATAACAGAGAAAACAGCCCAGGTAGATGTTAGGAGCAGTGTAAATGCCCTAGAGGAAAGTGAGTGGGGTATTCAAGAGGAGTTATGGGACAGCCTGTAGTTGTGAGGAGTAGTGAGATTCTGGGAGATAAGGCAGAGGTCAAAGGCCAAACTTGGTAGTTTTGTTTAGTTGTTTTAAATTAAGAAGGATAACTATTACTCATTTATTCAAACATAATCACCTGAAAATTATAAAGAGCATGAGTTACAGAGATGTGCTGGTAGAAGGAGGGTAGGAATCACAGTATCAGAGTGCTAGAAAAAATGGATCTTTTTTTTCAATTCTCTCCCTCAGTATTAATGAGATTTCCATTCTCAGCATTTGAAAATTCATCTACCTGGAATCGTTTAGCCATGAAAAGTAAAACAAATGAACATTTTATTTAGTGAACCTGTATAGCCAAATGTTACAATGCAATTACTCAAATAACAGAATGATGATTTAAAATATTTTATATCTAAGAAAGTTTCCTGTCCTCTTTGAGGAAAATAAATATACAAAGCATAATCAGAGATTCCACTCATGATGCGTATATCCCAGGTTTGTATATGTGACAGTAGGGAATTGGATGCTGGCTGTATAGCTAGAAGAGTGGGTAAGTAAAACATAGCAAATCCCACTACTGCAGGTCCTGGTGAAGTAAGGAACAATAAACCAAACATGAGACATGTATTGTTCCCCAAACAAGGGTAGATGTGAAAACTAGACAGAGATGGGACTTACAAAATCCTTTGTGAAGTTGAAAATGAGGAAAAGCCACAGAATATTTCACAAGAATAGGTCACTTGTTAAGAACACATGTCAGCCAGACTATCGATGGTTTCCTATGAGAGGAAGGCAGTGAGAAAGGGGATGGTGAGGAGGGACAAAAGACAACATAAAAATTCCCTTGTGCTGAGTGAGCATGGTGGTCCAGTGGCAATGAGGGAAATGCAGTAGGTATTCCAGTGTTAGGCATGACAAATGTGAAAAAGTGTCCTGGAAATCTCATGACAGGGAAAGTAACATGGCTGAACACTAAGCTCAAGAGATTTAATAAAAATGTGAAAGAAATAAGAAATAGGATGGTGAAGGACATTTTGCTCAATAGTGCCATATGTAATATATGTATATATAGATGATTTAAATTGGCTATGCAATGAAACATTAACATACATGCAGCCACAGTACTACTAGTTGACCTTGTACTATTTGTATTTTAGCATCTTTGATACTGGTTTTCAAACTTTCCCATGTCACCAGCACAGCTTAGCTGAAGGGAGACCCTTTCACTTGCTCTGTTGCCCTGGATTCTTAACTGGGCTCACTGGACTAGATTTGCCAGCAGCTGCAATGCTGTACCATCTTCCAAAACTAAAAATGGGATTATCCTACTCTGTTCCTAAAGTTCTTCTATTGTCTCCAGATTTCTCATAGTGGTAACATGCAAACAGTTTGGTTAATACAGTATCAATATTATCTAGCCTATTATTGTTAACAACATATTTTGTATGGATATATCATTTGTTGGTACCCTCTTTTCCCTTGTCCCTGTCCCCACTCCGCATCAGTCAGCACCAGGGTGAAGGAGACAGACCCTGAGAAAACTCAACACCTACCAAAGCAGAGATCCAGAGGTTTCTACGAGCTCATCACTGACATAGAATTATTAAAACTCACCACAGCTCAGGGAATTCTGTAGAAGAGGGGGAAGAAAGATTGTAGCAGCCAGAGGTTGGAAAATCATGCCCTGAGACATTCCCTCTCCCGACAAATAACTGCTGCTTCCACAATGCATAACCCATTTTCCCTTTACCATGTCTCCCTGTCTCCTTCCTCTAGTCATCCTTTCTCTAATCTGCAAGCTCTTCCCGTTTCTTTGAAGAAAGCCAAGCTCTGCATTTTGTATCCTTCTTAGTGTCTTGACATGGATATCTAAGAGTTTAAGTTGCTACCCTCTATACTTACATCAGACACTCTTCATATGACTTTGAGTATTTTAAGACGAGTAATATCTGCCTATTTTTTCTCAACTCATTATGAACTATGTGAAAGCAAAGTTTGTATGTATTTTTTTTGTAGTAGTAGGTGCATACTATGTTTCATAAAATATAGAATCATTGGGCTGAAGAGATGGGTTAGAAGTTAAGGCAGTTGCCAGTGAAGCCTAAGATCCTAGGTTTGATGACTCATAACCCTCACAAACCAGATGCACATACTGGCACATGTGTCTGGAGTTTGTTTGCAGTGGTTAGAGGCACTGGCACACCTATTATTCCCAGCCCTCTCACCTAACTAACAAACTTAATTAATTAATATATTAATAAATATAGAAACAAGTTTGAGAAATATTGAGACAGGGAGGCTCATATATTTTAGAAAAAAGTCAGAAAATTAATGAGATAAGAGGATTTATTCAGGGAAAGTACAAGAAGGGGTTCTAAACAGGCATGTCAGAAGCTACTTCCCTTACAGACCAGGGAATACTTGTGGGCAGTGGGGGTCATTGGAATTCTTTGGTTGAAAGGAGGTCCACCTTGCCTCAGGGTTTGGGCCACTTCAGAGAAGAGATCTTCTGACAGGTGGTTTGAACCATTTCAGGAAAGTGATTATCAGGATGAGTGGTCTGGGTCACTCTTAGAAAACAGAGGAGTTACAATGAAATGGCAGTCAGAGTCCAGAAATGAAGACATTTTGGTTCTAACAATATAAACTTCTAGTTTAAAAATTAAATAATATAGAGACTCAAAATTAAATGACATAAAGTGACAAAATATAACTGTAGAAGTTGGCAAGATGGAGAATTTACTGAAGGAACAAAATTATGGCCACTCCAAATGTGTGTAACCATAAAAATGCACACAAATGAATACATCACTCCACTTTAAACGGCAGTAGGAAATAATAACAAAATTTGGCATGATACCAAATAAACAAGCAGGCAAGCCAACATAATGAATTGCAATTCCCTTCCTCTTCTGTAAATCAAATGCAAAGATCGATGCTGACAAGCAGGAAAGGAACACTGGAAGGAACAGTCATGCAGGAGATGCACTCAGTTCATCACAGCACACATTAGACCTGGGGGACATCGGAGGTAAGGAGATCTGGCAGTGTCCTTTTACAGGGCTCTTCAGTGAAGTTGTAATATGTTGGTGTATCATTTTAAGAGTTTTTTCTAAGAATCTATTCTGAATTCTGTGGGAAAAAAGGCTCCACACACTCATTATGATGAGGTCATCCAATTAAATGGTTTTGTAAAATATTTTAGAAAAATATCAAATTTGAAAATGAGCAAGAAAAATAAAATATGCAGACAGAATGGTTACAGTATTGCGGTGAGGAAGCATGTCTGAGGAGTTAAAGGTGAATTTATATAGTACCCCCAATATGGGACTCTTTGTTAGTCTGTGAGCTCCCCTATGCCTGCCAGAATGGGAAACTTCAAAATTCTCACATTGCAAACCTAGACAATCTGGTCCCTAGAACCCCAACAGCCATCTCTCACTGACCAGCCCCCCTGTTACCAGAAGCATAAAAGCCCTTCCTCACTATCTTTTCTGTCTTTTCTGACCTGTGTCTGTATTTATGTATCTACCTCCTGCCTAAGTGCATGTGTGTCCTTCCCTCTTCACTTTGCATGTTCCCTCTCTCCTCTCTCCTTTCTTTCCTTTTCCCCCTCTTTCTCTGTTCCCCATTCTCTCAGCCCCAGTCCATGATATATATGCCCACACCTGCCTCGGGGGTCTCTCCCTCACCCTCCTTCATTCTGCCCTCCTGCAACCTCTCCTGGCCCACTCCCTTCTCCATCCACAGCCACCCGCAGCCTCTTATTTGACAGACTCTTTTTTCTTGCCAGGCCCATGCAATCGGTCCTTGGGTGGAATTCCTGGCAGGACCAACTGGTGACTCTTGAAAGCAGACTTCAAGGCTTTTGTGCACAGGCACTCACAATCTTCTTACTCCCCTGGAGCAGGGTACATTCTGCTACCAGTGGATGCTGCAGGCAGTTAGGGTAACTGGACCCCTAATGTAAAGGCAGGAATGTCCTTAAGTCTGCCCTTGTAATCTCCACTTTGCTAGAGATCTAAGGATGATCTGACTACTTATTGCTTCCCTAGATCTTTATTTTTTTTTTTTCTTCCACAAATAACCTGAGCCCTTCCTGGGAGGGAGGTCCCCTTCCCAGAATTTAAATCTAATCCTGACATTGTGTTTGGTCAGGTTGAGCCCCCAGAACTTGGCATCATGGTAGGGCCTCTTCCTGAACTAGCCTCTAGCCCAGACCAATCAGCTGTCTCTCTGGCTCACCAGTGCTACACTATAAATTGATGTGTGCTAGGTGACAGACCTCTTAGTTGACTCCTGAATTTTCAGGTTCTAGTAAGTCTTTCATCCTCTCACCTCAGGCCTCCCACCCCCGCTTCCACATGGGCTTTCTAGCCTTCCTGCCAGCAATATGACAGAGGTTCTCTGCACTTTCTTTCCTTCCTTCCTTCCTTCCTTCCTTCCTTCCTTCCTTCCTTCCTTCCTTCCTTCCTTCCTTCCTTCCTTCCCTTCCTCCCCTCCCCTCCCCCTCCCTCCTCCCTCCCTCCCCCTCCCTCCCTCCCTCCCTCCCTCCCTCCTTCCTTCCTTCCTTCCTTCCTTCTCTCTCTTTGAACTGAATAAATCAGTTTATTAAACTAATTGACTCAGACATCTCCAATGGTGACTTGACTTCAACCTCGGCTCCTGGCTCATTGCTGATGGAAGTAGTCTGTTTAACAATCTCAGAAGGACTGTGTAAATCACTGATTCACTTGTGGGTCCACATCTGGAAGCAATCCCATATTTTGGGACCTTCACCACATTGTGTTTTCCTTGTACTGATTCTCAGTGTGTTGGTGGGCATGCAAACTGGTCCTTTCACTTCGAGGTTCCTGTCCTTGGCTCCTCTCTAATCAAGTCAACACACACCTTCATCAGGGACTTCACGTTGGGACTGATGAGGGTGACCCAGATTTTGTGAATGGCCACCTCCAGTTCCACAGATGGGTGTCTTTCCACTGTCTTTAAGGCCATGGCTGCTGTGGCGTCCTAACTGACTTGTTTCCTGTCAATAGAAGAGCGAGCAGCGGTGTCGGGAGCTGGAGCTGAGGGAAGCTCCTCTGTTCCCACAATCCTGTCCCAGAAAGCTCTTTCCCTCTCTTAATTTCATAAAGTGTCTCTAAACCTTTCCCTGTGGTCTATGGATTTTAATTCATTAGATTCATAAAACAAGTATCCAGGGTACCCTAAATTTGTTGGTGCCTTGGTGTGTTGGTGCATTGGCAAGGACACCCCAAATTCCCGGCTCACACCTACCCCACTTACCATAGACAACTCTTTCCCATTTTCCTTCCTTAAAGCCACAAGCCACCCCCAAATTGAAACAGATTAATAAAGCACTTTATTAGTTCATACCTTATCTGTTCTTTGGGCCTCCTTCTCAGACCTACCCCACCAAACATGAGACAGTTTGGCCTGCAGGTTGGAGGAACCACTAGATAACAGTGAAGGTGTGAGAATAGCTATGCACACCACGTTCAACTGTTGGCAACAGCAAAGAAGACACGAGGCAGCACCTTCTGTTTCATACAAACAGCTTCAATGTAGATGACTGATTCTTCCTTGAATATTAAAGTAGTTGGACGTAAGTTTCATTAGTTTTATCTCTTGTGAGTTTGAAATTAGAAAGGAAAGTCATATTACTGATAGAGAACCCGAGTGAATATTTATTTCTATGCATTTTTAGATGTTTACTAATTACATACGACCCACAGATTTCAGTTGGTTACAAATACTTTCATTAGAATATGGTAGATATATTTACTGCATTGCGACAAGTACATTCTTAAATCTGCATACTCTATTAATATTCAGAGATCATGCTTTTTCATTTAGGCAATAGAAGGACTTATACTTTCAAATACAAATCACCTTCCTCTATGCAGAAGACAAATATTTCTCTTTGTCATTGGTCTGGAAGACAACCATTCTTTATGTGTACTGATATTCCTTCACTAGACAATGTAAATTAATTCAGACACACTACTTGAAATACAATGGTCTTGCTGGTGCATAATGACCTACATTGCATCCATTCCCTCCCTCTCGAAAACACAGCGATATTACTGTTCTAGTGTAAGAAGCTTATTCAGTGGGTGAGTCTTTAAGCAGTTCATTGTAAAATTTAAGTCATATTTGTTCCATTTTATACCTGAGACACTAATTGTGTTAGTATAGCACATATGAAATGTAACCTATCATCTTTATTTGTAGGTTCTGAAAAGATGTCATTTTGCTTTTATAAACTTGGGCTAGAGACACGATTTATTAGTCCTTGAGCATACTGACAGGTTGTGACTGAGACAGATGACATTCCAGGATGACTTCACGCCTTCATGACACATGCTATCATTGGTTACAGAGCCTAATTTTATTACTTCACAAACCATGCTCTTCCTCCATTTAGATTAGTTGTTTCCAATTATAAATGCCTACAATCCAATCATCTGGAAAAAAATTTGTAAAGAGGAATATTTGTTGTTGTGTTTTCTTCTATTTTTAAACTTGATTGAAAATAATGTCAAAAGGAAATAAAATGCAGAGCTGCAGTGTTTCCTCCGAGGGCTTGCAAACATTTAGTTATGTTGTTTACAACGAGTCTCATAAGCTTAACAAATCAAATTGACAGATGATCAATGTCAGATCTGTTGAGAAACTGCCTGTGCTAACAGAATACCAGAGCAGAACCCAATCGGTCACTTAAGCCCTGATGATCATGTGTATGTTGTAAGGCATGCCTGTGGTACACTTACTGTAAAAGTCACCTTGGTGTCAAAATGCACTTGGCCTGAATTCCTCAGTAACATGTAGAGAGAATTTTTTAAGTCCGTAGTTTATGATGAAGAACCTAAGTATACTCTGAACATTGATTTTTACCTGTAGTGTGGTGATTACTAGAGGTTAATAATTTTAATATTAAGATACTAACGATACATTTTACGCAACTGAATTCACAGATTAAATATTTTTAGGTATCATAACTTTTCATTCTATTGTTTTATCATATAAATGAAGATATACAACATTTATTATAACATTGGAAAAATAAAGAATATAGAATCAGTGGAAGAAGAAAATCCTGGGAAATGTTTCGTTTTTCTTTTTATTTAAAATATTCAAATTATTGGGTTGGAGAGAAGGCTCAGCAGTTAAAGCACTTGCCTGCAGAGCCTAACCACACAGGTTTGATTCCCCAGTACCAATATGAAGCAAGATGTACAAAGGGGTGCATGCATATGGAGTTAATGTGCAGCTGCTAGAGGCGCTTGTGTCCCTAATCTCTCCCTCTCCTTACAAATAAATAAATAAAAATAAAATATTGTAATTATCAATTTCATTATCTTATTTCATACAATACATATTAAGATAAGTCACAAAGTATAATATGTTATTTATGCAGAGTTTCAAATGATCTTAGAATTCTGTATTACATTTTAAAATACTTTAAATTTAAGTCCATTGTGGTGGTCATATCCGAAAATCCTAACATTCAAGACAATGAGGCAGGAATATCACAAAAATAAGGCCACCTTGGGCTTCATGGTAGACCTTACCTAAAAACAGCAATGACAATATCTATTTGTGAGATTTCCAAAGTTAAAATATCATTTTACACTGATCAGTGAATTAACTTCAGTTTTGTATATTTTCTCAATAATTGAACATTTATTAATATTCTTACCTTTCTGTATTCATAATTGTAGCAGCAAATAAGAATGCCAAAACATGACTACCATTGAAAACATTATAAAATGAAAAATGTACTACTAGATCAATTTTAAGACACATTATAAAAATAAGTACAAGACCCAGTTTACTTAGGAATTTTCAGTATCCCTTTTCTTAACACATATTTCTTAGAATACAATGGATTTTGCTTTGGGATCGTTATGGTCTATGGTAAATATAGTGACCAAAATTTTTATATATATAATTTTTAGACAAATACTTTATGTAAATATATTCATTTTACCAGTAACATGACTTATTTAAATATATCTTAGAAAATTTACCTGATTTTTTCTTTTTTTGAGAGAGAGACACAGAGAGAGACAGAGAGAGAAGGAGAGGAAGACAGATAGAGATGATAGAAATGGGCACGCCAGCAGCCTCTCAGCTGCTGCTAACGAAATCCAGATGTGTGCACCCCCTTTTGGTCAAGTGCGGCATTGCGCCCTTGCGTCACTTTGCATCTGGCTAAACGTGGGACCTGAATATTGGAACTACTGGAGATTTGAACCAGCATTCTTAGGCTTAGGAGGCAGGCGCCTTAACCGCTAAACCATCTCTCCAGCCCTTACCTGATCTTTTTAAATGAGAATAGGGATGTTATCCCAAGAGCCAACGTCAGTAGTTTTGAATAAGAAAGTAGCTTTTTAACTTTCATCTCGATATTCACCAGAGCAGCCAGAAGGAACCTTGGTTTTACATGAACACTGATTTAGAAAGAGGACTATTAGGTCACATTTTCTATATTCTTCTGTCAAAAGAGGATAGGCCATTCCTTTCTATGAATCACAGTGAATTATGAAATCAATGTCCAGAGACTAAACCCAATTGTAATCTAGGAATTCATGAAAGATTAGAAAAAGTATTTTAGAACATAGTTAAACATAAAATGCCAAATTATAGTTAACTTGATGCTTTTTAACATAGAGGCTGTTTGTATATGTTTTAATATTGACAGGAAATGGACTCCCCAAATTACCATATAATTATGTTTACATAGTTCTCTACTTGACTGTAGAATGAAGAAACTTTTCAGTGCAATAGGACATCATGTCCTTGACAGCCACTGTGCTTGGATGTACTTGCTTCTAAGAAACAAGCATTGTAGAAATAATTCATTACATCTAGATATGACATTGCTGGCATAGGATAGATTGGGATGGCTATAAATGATTGACTGATGTTTAATAGGCTCAGATTCATCTGACTACTCTCCAGTTTCTTCTCACATTTCCTTTGTTTATCAGCCTCCTGTTTCTCTAGAAAACCTCAATTACCAGATGGAAAAAGAAAAAAAGCTAAAAACTTGTTCAAATTATATTTTCCTTCTCTCCTTCCCACTTCAAATCATTCTCTCTGTGTGTCTTTCTGCTTCCTTCTTCCCACTTTCCTATTCTCACCTCTTCTATGACTTCATCTGAAGCTTCCTTTCTTTTTTCCTTCCTTCATTCCTTCCTTCCTTCCCTTCCTTCTCTATTCTTCCCTCCCTTTCTTCTGCCTCCTACCCTTTCATCCTTCTACCTCCTTTCCTATCTTCCTTTTCCCTCTCTCCTTCTCTCATACTTTTCTTGTCCCTGTGTATTCCACAATGGATAAATACTTATATAAGTTTTTCTAAGTTACAGTTTCTGTTTTTTTTTGTTGTTGTTTTTTTTTTTTTTCACTTGCAAACATGAAACAAATATGCCTGGTGAGTTCTTTTTAAGACACAATCCTGAACATTAAGTTCACTTTTCTGTCCTTTGGCTTCTCTTCCATAGAGAGCCATAGGCATTACAGATCCATAGCAGCTGTGCTTTATAAAACGAAAGAAGAAAAGACTTTATCAAAGGGTCAGAGATATAGTTCTGTGGTAGAGCATTAGTCTATCATGAGATAATTAAGAAACTTAAATGACTAAGTAAAAGTGATGAAGGAAAAATTATAAAATAATAGCATGAGCTATAAGAAGAGGTTTTGTTCTTTTTATTTTAGGAGGTTTACTTGCCCTTTTTTTTTAAATCCTTTTTAAAAAAAAAAAAAAAACTTTATTTTATCTTAATTTTTTGGAGAGAAACAAACAGAGAGAGAGAGAGAGAGAGAGAGAGAGGAAAACAGAGATAGGCGTGCGAGCAGTGTCTCAGCTGCTGTGAACGAAATCCAGATATGTGCGCCCCCCTGTGGCCAAGTGCGGCATTGCGCCCTTGCGTCACTTTGCATCTGGCTAAACGTGGGACCTGGAGATTGGAACCCCTGGAGATTGGAACCAGTGTTCTTAGGGTTAGGAGGCAGGCGCCTTAACCATCTCCCCAGCCCACTTGCCCTTTTTAAACAAGTATACAATTGAGGCAATGAGAGCAGTACTCATCTATGCCACTGTTTCAATATAGCAGAGACAACTTGCCTTGTTTGATGAGGACAGTTCTATCTCCATGGCTCAAAAGCTTAAATTTTGTTTCATCTTTGTTTGTCCTTTTTTTTTTTATATAGTGCTTATTATTTCAACTATGTCCTAAACTAGAAATTATTGCCATTTGATTAATACAGAACCCCACAAGGGAGGTCAAAGAAAGAAACAATTTCTAAGATCAATACCTGACCAAAGTTCTTTTTTAAAACATGTTTTTATTTATTTATTTGAGAGAGAGACAGAGGCAGAGGCAGAGAGAATGGGCATGCCAGGACCTCCAGCTACTGCAAATGAACTCCATATGCATACTCCATCTTGTGCATCTGGTTTACGTGGGTCCTGGGGAATCAAACATGGGTCCTTTGGCTTTGCAGGCAAGCATCTTAACTAAGTCTTCCCCCTAGCCCTCTTTTTCATGGCTGCAAAGATTGTTTTCATCTAATGTACAATGAATGTGTTCCAACATGCATACAATAGTATGGAAATATTTTAAATGGAAAAAATCTTCATGGAGTTTATATTGCTACTTGATTTGAGTTTATTCTCTTATGAAGGTGTGATGCAAATTTAGTGTCTTTGATTATTAATCTTTTTCATGTATGTTTGTTTGTTTACTGAGTATCCCTATACATAGCAGAGGCTGGCCTCAAACTCCCAATCTTTCTGCCTTTGTCTCCCTGGTGCTGGGATTACAGGCTTGTGCCGTCACACATGACTCCAGTTTTATCTTTACAGAAAAGAAAAAAAAAATGTCCTTAGGTAAGTTAAACTATCCTTTTCTGGTCATACTTTCTAGGTAGCATTTTCTCTTCTTTAATGCAGAGTATAGAAGAAAACCAACTATAAATATATTTAAGGTTGTATATTCGACCTTCTATGGACTGGAAAATTTATACAAATCATACAAAGTAATGACAAAATAGATTGTTTTGTGAAACTAAATACTGGAAACACTTTTCATATCCCTTAGGCATTCCTATTTGTTGGCATTTTTGTTCTGCCCTCTCTGATTGGGAATAGAACATAAGATGTGTATATTTCCAGCTCATGATGAATTTATAAATTGGAAAACTGACAGAGTTGCATAAGAAAAATCAAAATGAAATATAATGTTAGATATAATGACTGTATAGAGTAGGGAAGTCCTTACTTGCCTTGATCAGGTTGCAGAAGTTTTGAAATGAAAGAAAAATAGATGTGAGACAAGATGGTTAAGCATTAAGGAACAGCTAACATAATAATCTGAAAGATATGTGTATACTCTTCAGTAATCCTGGAGTGAGAGCAGTTTTGGATTAAAAGGCATATGAGCAGGGTCTCTTAATTGCACCCAGAACCCATTGATTCAGCTAGTCTAGTTAGCCAATTTACACAGGGAAGCCCTTTTCACCTCCTGACTAGGATTAAAGGTGTGAAATCTATTTACAAAAACAGATTTTTCAAAATAATTTTTGTTTATTTGATAGAGAAAGAGGCAGATAGAGAGAGAATGAGTGCGGGCATACCAGGGTCTAAACTCCAGACACTTTCACCACTTTGTGCATATGGCTTTACGTAAGTACTGAAGAATAGAACCTAGGCCATCAGGCTTTGCAGGCAAGTGGCCTTTAACTGTTGGCCATCTCTCCAGTCCAACCATGGGATATTTTTTTTTACTAATCCTGAGGATCCAAACGCTAGTCCTCACATTTTACACATGAAGCTTTAACAAGGTGCTGTCTCATCAGCCCAAGTCTTTCTAACTTTTTATTGAAAACATCCATAAGTATAGATAATATTTCATGCTTATATTCCTCGCATGACTCCTATTTCCCCAACTTAAATATCCCTCCACCGACCCATTCTTCTGTCCAAGTATTGTGTCTTCTATTGCATATTGCAATGTATTATTAAGAAGCCTTATCCACTATAAGGTCATGAATATCAAGGCCACTTTGTGTCTGGTAGATAGCATTGTAAGCAGTCATCCCCTTCATGTGACTCTTAGATGCTCTCTACTACCTCTTCCACAATGGTCCTGAGCCTTAGTGGGTAGGTTAGAGATGCCTCACTTAGTGTTGAACTCTCAATTGTCATTTCTTCTCAGCGTGTGGTGAGTTTTGAGTCATCCCATTGGTCTCCACCATCTGAAAAGAGAAGCTGCTATAACCCCAAAGTGAGAGAGTATAGTAAGAAATGGGCATAAATGTTTAGAGAGGAGTTTTCTGGACATAATACATACCTTTAGCCAGACTAGAGCAGTAGCTGCCCCTAGAGTTTATGACCTCCCCAGCTATAGGCTTTTAACTATGTTTTCAGTACCAAACACAAATTCCTACCCATGAGCGGGCCTCCAGTACAACCAGAGAGCCACTGGTTTCCTTCAAAACACCATTGCATTACTTAGCATATTTTTAATCCTAAATTTTAAATGTTTTGAGAAATGATGGGGTTTTTGACATTGATAATTACTAAAATTATTCCAATTTGATAAATAACTTTTCCTTTATAATTCCCCTCACCTTATGCCTGATTTAAAGCTTGAAATTTCCAACTGGATGGTTATGTTTATAGATTTTGAAATATTATCTTGACTTTATCTTTCACCTTGCTGATATATCACCTCACAATTTGTTTAGGAAGTAAAAACTCACATTGTCCTCTATATTCAAGTGCTCAGTGTTACTTCTCATAAATTATTGAATTGTAATTTTTATGCTTTACAGATGTGTAAATTAAAATTATAATATTTCTTGGTTTCAAATATGCACAAATAAAAACAGAAAGGTTAATTAATCATTTATCACTTATGTCCTGGCTGCAAACCTGTGACAAATAATAAATTGTCCCATTTATTTCTATAACAAGTATGATTCTAATACTTTAAGTTAAAAAGGACATCCATGAACTGTGTTAAAACCAATGCATATAACTTATAATACAAATAAAAAAGTTCTTTCAACTTATCATCTTATAATTAAGTCCATCAATTCTTAAGTTTTGATTTTTTGGTAATAACACCATTGGTCATTATCCACAAGCTCTCATCTCAGGTGCTGTGGCAGCTACATTGACCCTAACTATGATGGTTAAGTTTGTGTCAACTTGATCTGTTTAGGAATCCACAGACATTCCTCATAAGTGTGTCTCTAAAGGAAAAATCCTTCCCCCATGGTAAGCCCTTCCCCCAGAGTGGGCGGCCCCTCTTGGAGGAGGGGTCTGGTTTATGGAAAGACGTTCTGGGAAGGAAAGTCTCCCCTCCTCCCACCTGGATGCTGGTGCTGCTTGCTGTTCTCTGCTTACTGCTTGCTGCTTGCTGCTTTCCAGCGTGGACTGAAGAGCAGCATCTCTCCAGGACTCCTCCAGGCCTTCAGTGCTGGATTGGGGCTGCTGATGCATCCAACCTCATGGGCTGAGCAGCTACGGGATTCCTTGATTCTTGAGCTTGCAACCTACAATTGCTGGATGGTTGTAAGCTAATCCAATAAATTCCCTTTTAATACAATTCATTCTATCAGTTCTGTTCCTCTGAAGAACCCTGACTAGTATACTAACCATGTCAGCAAGTCATTGATTGTTACTGTTTATTTGAAAAAAAAAAAGTTAGCACTTTCTCACTTTAAAAACATCACACTACCTAAAGAATAATTAAAACTTTAAATTTAAATAGTATGAAAAATGTTTATAATTTGAATTTATATACGTAAGCTCTTATTTATATACATACATATATCTATGTGACTGAGAATATATGTGTGTATAAGCACAAGCATTCAAGTGTACTTATGTAGAACATGAAATCACATGAATAATAATGTGTGATCTTCCTTACCATATGATCAAGTAGACATCGGGGAATATAAATATTATTTAACAGATGATGCTTAATAATTGTGAGGTATTTGATTTAAATCTTTTATTTTCCTTATAAGATTTCAGGGCAGAGATGGCTATAATGGTTTGAATCTATAATGTCCCCCAGGCATTGTGATTTTTTTTTGTTTGTTTCTTTCCAGTGATGAGAACCACACCCAATACCTTAGGTGTGCTAGTCACACACTCTTCTGTTGAGCTAAATCACCAACCCCAATACTCAGGTTTTAAATACTTGATTGCAGCTTGTGGGCAATGTTGAAGGCTGTGGAGTCTTTAGAAATTGGGGTGTGGCTATGAAAGCAGGTTCCTAAGGATGATCTTTGAAGTCTGTACCCATCGTTGGTCCTTGCCTAGCTCTTACTATTCTCAAATGGACTGAAATCTCTCTGAGATAAAATTAAGTATTGCCTCATTTCAATTGTTTCAGTCAGCTATCTTGATTACACTGTTATTGGTGCGAAACCAACTGATAAGATGGACCCTGACTTGATCATTTTCGTTTTGGGCCCTTGGGTCCACCTATGAGAACATGTTTCTGGGAAGGAAACGAACATGAATACCAGTGTGACAGTCTTCAGCCAGATCAATTTTGAGAGTGAGTCAGAGCTTAGGTGACCTGCTGCTACCCTGCTGGCTGCTGGGTAATAAGTTGTTTAATCTTAAAGGAGACTTGACTTTAAAATGGAGACCTTTTTTGTGAATATTAAAGTATTAATTGTGGATTTTTGAAGATATGTGAGGAAGTTAAAAATGCTAAAGAAAATATACTATAAACCTTGTTTCATCTTCTACCACTCAAATGATTCACTAAGTATACACAAACATGATAGAAGCAATTACACAGGAAAATATTTAAGAAATCTACAGTTATTGTCTTCTCTAAAATACAGGTACACACATAATTCTAATATAACTAAAATGAAAGGGTAGAAAGCAATAAAAGGAAATATTGAATAAAGTGTGTCAAATAATTAAAACTCTAGCATCTGGCTTATTGAATGGAGGAGGGGGGCTGAACTCTGGGATATAAATAGGAAACTTCTTTTCTCCAGACTCTGCCTTCAATTATGCATTATTAAATTCCCTCTCTACCGCACTAACAATATCCAGTGGCATTCTAATCAATTTCACTTGAAAGCAAAATCTTATTAAGGGAACTCTGACACATTCACATTCAGTTATTCAAGTGTCTGAGTCATATAAACAAAAATTTCAGTCTAATATCATATCAACTGTAGCCTGTTTCTGAAGTGTTCCCGAAAGGCCCATGTGTGGAAAGCTCTGGCCCCAGCCATGGTGCCATTTGGGAGGCAGCGGAAACTTTTGAAAGTGAGGTATACTTGAGACAAGTTAGATCATTGGATAAATACCACTGGATGGACTATTAGGGCCCCAATTCCTTTATTTTTCCCTCTCTTTAATTCTGTCATGACATGAACAGACCTGTGTGCTGTGTGCTCCTCTGTGAAGTCCTGTCCTATCACAGACTCAGAACAATACCACTGAGATCATGGGGGGAAACTGGGAGCCTAGATGAAGCTTTCCTTCTTTCTTCTTTGTAAGTTGATCATCTTCCATGTAAATCATTTTGTCACAGTGAGTGACAAATGCTGACACAATACCCATACCTTAGAAACACAAGAGATGGGAAGCACAGGCTGAGAATTTCATTGTCATTTATAAGAGCTACTGTTGAAATATGGTTGTTGGGCTGGAGAAATGGCTTAGCAGTTAAGGTGCTTTTCTGCAAAGCCTAAGGACCCTGGTTCAATTCTCCAGTACCCGCGTAAACCAGATGCAGAAGGTGGCACATGTGCCTAGAGTTCATTTTCAGTGCTAGAGGCACTGGTGCGCCTATCCCCTCTCTTTCTATATCTGCCACTTTCTCTCTCTCTCTCTCTCTTAAAAAAATAATTAATTGAAAAAACTAAAAAAATAAGAAGAAGAAAGAAAGAAATATGGCTTTTGATGGTTCTAAGTGGCTTGACTCAAATGGGCAGTTTTCTTTGTCTATCACACTTGTTTCTTTTTGGAAATATTAGAGGAACTTGTATCCTAATCAGTTGTGTGGTATAGATTATGATTTTATACCTTAAGATGTATGCATAAGTTCTTCCTCTGTATTTTACCTCTCTTATTCTGTCCTTGTGTTATGGTCCATGGAAAAAGAACAGGAGCTAGGCACTCATCTCCTCTGTCCACACAGACCCTGAGGATTATACACATCCTTATACTGTCAGATGATGTAAAGACACATAAATTGCAGCACCTTTGGCATGGTTGGTGTCAGTATTCAACTTGGTTCTATCTAGAATCACCTAGGAGACAAATCTCTGTCTGTGATGGAGTTTCTGGATTAGTTTAATCAAACTAGGAAGACCTACTGTCACTGTGGGTGGAACCATTCCACAGCCTGTAGACCTGGAGTGAATGAAAAGAAGAAAGTGAGCTGAGATCCTGCATCCACTCTTATCTGCTTCCTGACTGTGCATGCAATGTCACTAGCTGTTCCTGTCACCATGCCTTCCTGCCACAGTGGAGTGCATCCCCTTGAACTATAAGCCAGAATAAACTCTTCTGTCCTTATGTTCCTTCTTACCAAAGATTTTGTCACAGCAACATGGAGAGTAGCAAATACACTCTGTCTCATCCCTTCAGCACTGAGGGTTGCATTACACATTCCTGTAGTCATGCTTTCCCTGAGGGAGTCAATCTCCAGATCCACGTATATTCCCCAATGCCCAAGTAAACACATCAGGTCCTTTCAAGAATGATCATTTTATATTTCACTCCTGCACAGACTGCAGCCTGTATCTCAGAAAGCATTTGATCCAGTCCTGAAGTCCCTGCTGCCTGCAGCCCTGCCTCCCATCTCTGCTAGTGCTTCTCTCTGAATACCCTGTCATCCTTGGCTTTAGGGGAAGCACACTGACTCCGCCATCTCTCAGAGGAAATGCCTATGAAGAATTCCCTTCAAGTAATCCATCCAAACTTCCAGCAATCTCTTGCATGGTTTGAGAAACAGGAGCCGCTGGAGAGCTTTTGCTGTTTTACAATGAGTCCTGCATGAATTGATCTTACAGCATCATCTGGGCAGTATGGTGCTCGCTCCTATTGTTCTCCTCCTCTGTTTTTATCATCAGCTGGAGATGAACAGGCCACGTTATTATTCTGCTACATCTCCACTAAATTGCAGATATTTAAACTGACTTGAAAAATATCATAACTTTAATGAATTCAAAGGCAATGAATGACTTACTAATATGCCATCAAAGAATGAAGCAATCAAGACAGGCAACCTAGCCCACCCATCAGTGATGCTGGCATCCCTTGACAAAAGTATGTTGTCTGAAATTAGCATCATTACAAAGAAAATGAAGTGATGCTTCAGTTTGTACAACTTGCATCCAAGTTACCTGATCTTACCTGGTGGTGGAAAGAGTGGATTCTACGTAGCTGTTTTTTCAGAATTGAAATATTCCCTTCTGCATGGAGGAAACTAGGAAGGTTCAGAAAGTTACAATACTCTGGGGCCCACATGCAAGAAGAACAAATAGTACCAGGAATGCAGCCTCTGAGGGCCTCCACCCCTGCTACGGGAACCCCAATAAGCCTACTGGTTCCTTAACTTAGATAGTGGGATTGTTTGTTTGATTTCTAAATTCTGCCCTATTTGGGATTAATAGTCACATCCCTCATTAGTCCCCAGGAAACAGGAGGCAATACTATATAAATTCAAACAGTACTCCCCAACACACACAATTACTGCTGCTTTCACAACAACACAATTCCATGGTTAATACCAGCAATCACCCTAAGGCTGACCCTCAGTGGAGTGGGGCCAGGGAGAAGGGAAATGATGGTACCAACATATGATGTGTGCATACAAAGTTTCTACTTAATAATAAAATAAATTAATAAATCAAACAGTGTTGGGAATATCACCTGTCATTCTACCAGTCTCAGTGAGCCTTGGTGGAAAAGACGAACCTGCCATTCCTTCATTGGCTGCCAGTTCCATCTCACAGTCCCGCTAGTGGATAGAGTGAGGCTCTTTAAAATGACACCTTTTAAAGAAACTGACAAGGATAAATTTACTTTAGATTAGATGTGCTGACTTTAAAACTAAACTCTGATTAAGAGAGGCTACTTCTCTGCAGTCTTTGTGGGTGACAGTTTGGCAGTTTGTATTAAGAGTGATAAAAATACCCCACATGTGATTTCAGAATAAATGTATCTGGGGAAAAGCCATGTCAGACCTTCCCTCCTCTAGAGTTCATTCCAGACTATGAAGTTTCCTCATTATAGTCTGGGCGTAGAATGCTGCCTTTTTCTGACCCAATAGATTATTCATTTTTATGTAGCACTTCTGAAATCCACACCTGAGACAGGTACTCCTTTCCTTATATTACAGGCACCCTATCCTCTACTGTAAGCACGATTTCCAAGGTAGCAGGCACTTTCCTTTGCAAAATGAACCTGTGAACTTTTCCAGGAAACTCCAGCGGCTCTCAGCTCATAGTACAACCACTCTATCAAGCTTTATACACACCCTCTTGCCCTCTAGATATGGCTTCCCCTTCTCTGTTCTGGCAAGCGAGCCTACTCTTTTGACACTGTCATGCTGGTTTTCCATGTGCCTTCTTTGAATGTATGGTAACTTTCATGAACACAGTAAATTATCCTTTAGCCTTTACTGAGCACTTGACACCTACTGGGCAATGAAAATCATCTTGAAAACATAACTGGATAAATTAGCGAGTGAATGATGATGAATAAACAATTTTTTCATTTTTATTTAAAAAACTAAAATATACACAATTTAGGATTTTCAAATTATTATACACTAAATGAATAAACATGGGCTCTGTGCATACAGTATTCCTGCTGTGATAAATATACAAGTCTGCTACCAGGATGAGAAAATAGCATGTTTCCCTCTAACTCTGGAGAAAGCTTAGACAGACTTGTTGGCAGGTACCTTTTGGCATTGGAGTTTCCAAAGCTTGTGATTCCTTGGCTGAGACATAATCCCAAGTTTAGAAGAGCACCCAATGGAGTTCTCCTCATTACCCTAGTGATATATGGGTGTCAATGAGATGATTCAGCTAACAAAATGGAACAGGCAAGGGAGATTTTATTCAGGACTATTGTAAATGAAGAGAAAGTGAAACTCACTGTTATAAAAGATGAAAAGTTTGAAGTGTTGGTGTGGGCTAGTGGCAGAGTATTGCTGGAGGACTGTAGTAATTTAAAGGAAAAGGAGAAGTGATCTTCTTCTTGCTTGTATAATAAAAGATAAAGTCCTTTGTCTCAAACATAAGGGTCTCATGTCTTATACCATTGTGAAATATAATACTTAAAAAAATAGAATCTTCTTTGTTTTGTTAGGCAAGGTCTTTACACCTCACTTCAGCCTTGAAAACTCAATTTTCTCGACTTGGTCACCAGCACATTTGGAATTCTATCCTGAAGTGTGGAATCATTAGCATAAAGCCAAAAGTTAGTTTTTGTTTAATATTCACAGTTTAGCTCAAGCTTTTCATGGAAATATTACTACCTACATAATTTGAATTAATATTTAAACTATTATATATTTTATGCATAGAATAAATTAAAGAATCTTTTGATTCTAAATAATACTTTGTTAGTGGTCTAAATTACAGTGAAATCAGTACAATCATCTACAAAAGTAAATACACATACTATGCATTTATGGTTATAAAAATAAAATACAGGGCTGAAGAGATGGTCTAGCTATTAAAGCAGTTGCTTACCAAGCCTAAGGACTCAGGTTTGATTTTACTGTACCCAAATAAGCCAAAGGCACAAGATGGTGCATGCATCTGGAGTTTGCTTGCAGTGATGTCCTGTGACCATTCTCTCCATTTACCTGCCTCTTCCTCTCTCTCTCAGTCCCCTTCTCCCGCAAATAAATAAAAAAAATAAATAAATAAGATAAAATGAAGTACATTCCTTGACTTATACTTTAAAAACTATTTGTGATTATGTCATGAATAGTGGAACACTGAACTTGAAGAAAACATATGAATTACAGTCCATCATAGACGTCATTAAAAAAAAAAAAAGTCTTGAAGCAATGTTTATCTGTGGTAGTTCTATAATTCAGGAATCCCAAACATTGATTTTATTATGTTAACAACAGAGACAATCCATTTTTCTTGAATGTTAAAATATTGAATAAGCAAGTAGATTGAACTTTCGTGAATAGATTTTTAGGATTCTACATTCTTTTCTACACAGCAAAAGGGCTAAAGAAAACATAATATTCTCTGAAATTCAATGTTGCCAATGTTTGGTTTTTGCAAAATTATTTTCTGAGGTTGAAAGAAGCAGTATGTTCAAAAGGGTTTATTGAATTTTGGATTTACAACTTTCGAATATACTTCCATGATTTTAATGACCTGGAAGTAACTGTACTTTAATTGCCTGGGGTTCAATGCAGTATTGATGATCAACTGAAATCAATAGGAAAGAAGAGCAATGAAATATTTGATCTGTTCACTTATATCAATGATAAGCTCAAATTCCAACTTTTACTTAATATATTTAATTTGCACTAGAGCATTTGTGATTTTACATATTTTTTGGATCTAAATTAATAAACATAACCCAAGTTTTCATACAAAACATTGACAGTAGCTTTTCTATGTGTTCGTATATTTTAGTTGCAAAGAATACTTCACCTTTAAGTACAGATTCCTGGATAGCATTTATAATCTGATACAGTAGGTCTAGACATGTTCATAGAAGTCAGAGTATTAATTCTGGTACAGGAGTCTTCTAGGACATACTTTAAGAGATACTGGTAGGGGCTGGAGAGATGGCTTAGTGGTTAAGGCGCCTGCCTCCTAAGCCAAAGAACGCCGGTTCC
This sequence comes from Orientallactaga sibirica, assembly GCA_036365145.1. Classification (NCBI taxonomy): domain Eukaryota; kingdom Metazoa; phylum Chordata; class Mammalia; order Rodentia; family Dipodidae; genus Orientallactaga; species Orientallactaga sibirica. Next base: position 27,864,570 of record JAEOAD010000006.1, read on the forward strand.
AATCTCCAGGTCCCACGTTTAGCCAGATGCAAAGTGAAGCAAGGGCGCAATACCACACTTGACCACAAGGGGTGCACTCATCTGGATTTCGCTCACAGCAGCTGAGAGGCTGCTGACGCGCCCATCTTTATCTGCCTTCCTCTGTCTCTCTCTGTGTCTCTCTCAAAATAAAAATTAAAAAAAATTAAAAAAAAGAGATACTGGTAGGAGAAATAAACTAATATTTAATGTCTTGAGATAAAAAGGCCAGGTCTGTTGACTTAAGCTTTGTTATTATTATTTTTTTTTAGTGAGAGAGAGACACAACGCATTCGCCCCTTTGTGGTCAAGTGCGGCATTGCGCCCTTGCGTCACTTTGCATCCAGCTAAACGTGGGACCTGGAGATTGGAACCGCTGAAGATTGGAACCAGCATTCTTAGGCTTAGGAGGCAGGCACCTTAACTGTTAAGCCATCTCTCCAGCCCAGCTTAAGCTTTTAAACAATGAACTGGGTAAACTGAGGCAGGAAGATCACTGGGCCTTCTAGCTATCCTCGAAATACAGAGTGAGTTCCAGGTCAGTCAAAGACAGATTTCAATATATTTATAAACAACTCTCAAGTATTTTAGTCTTCCTTTGCCTACCTTCTATGTTTTCAGAATTGAAAAGCATATGCATTATCTATTACAAAGGTTTTTCAAGATGTGGTGGCTTGAATGTAACAATGTCCCCATAGACCTGTGTATTTGATTACTGAAATCCCAGGTCTGCAAAGTTATGGAACCTTTAGGAGGTGGAGCCTTGCTAGAGGAAGTATGCCACTGGGAGTGGACTTGGAGGTGCCACAGCTCCACTAGGATCCATTGCTGTTTCTACTTCCTGTTGGTGTGACATGACACCACCTGTCTCTGCTTGCCATTCATTTTTCAACATGTTGAAGCTTCCCCTTGAAACTGTAAGAGAAAACAACCCTGTTCCTTCCCAAAGAGGCTTCTGGTTGGGTATTTTCATCCAGTAATGAGAAAGGAACTGAAATAAAACACTGAATGCCTTTTCCACCTTGTGCATCTGGCTTTACATAGGTACTGGGGACTCAAACCTCAGCCCTTTGGCTTTGCAGGCAAGTGCCTTAACCACTTAGACATCTTTCCAGCCCAAGGACATTTCCTCTTTTATCTCTACTGGACTCACTCCCCTTCATGTCAGCACAATGATACTACGTACTGAGAGTGGATTTAGACAAGATATGTGTCCCTAGCCACTGTGAATGTGACCAATTATCCTTGTCTTTATCTCTTGCCAGTTGAGGAAATCTGCACAGGATTACCACTTTTTCGAAATCATGAAGGCAGTAGGGGTTTTCAGTTTTCTGTTACTGATACCACAGTAGTATACACAGTATCAGAATGCTCAAGGTAGCCAGTAGATAGCAGAAAACTGAAGATATCGTCCCATTTTTTTCTAATTATAATGTAAACTTGAAAATCATTGCTTAAATATTATAATTTCCATGTGTAATTGGAAATTTGGTAGATGAATCACAATGATTCACAGAGAAAGAAATTTGAACTTTAGTTATGCTTAGCTTCAAATTTTGTGTCTCATTTTATCTTGTAAACTTGATCAAATCATATTCTAATTTTTATGTGCATAAATTACATTTCAGACCAATGGTAACTGATTGTTTAACATATTAATCAGTTTACATATTAATTCTCAATTATATAGTCACTGATAACTGCTTTTTAAATATATTTATTTTAACTAAGACAGAGAGAGAGAAAGCAGTAAATAGAGGGAAAGAGAATGTACATAGCAGGGCCTGTAGCCACTGCAAACATATTCCAGATGCGTGCACCACTTTATGCATTTGGCTTTACTTGGGTACTAAGGAATTGAACCTGGGCATTGCAGGCAAGCGCGTACTTCCTGAGCCATCTCTACCAGCCCTTTCTTCTTCTTAATCAAACTCTGTATTCATTATTCATTTTTAAGGTGACTAAGTAAAGTTATCTATCCTGTTTTCTTTTGGGATGTGGTACATTAAGTTAGTTTTCATATACTGAATCTTTTTTCATATATTTGGAATATAATTCATTCTGATAAAGTTGTTATTGGACTTTGCCAGTATTTTGCTATTTTTTTAAGTCAATAATCATATTGCTATTGTTTTTTTCGCTTTCTTTTGTGTTGTTCATAACTTTTTCCCCTTGACCTAGCATCTTAGTAAGACTGGCCTTATGATCTAAGCTTGGAAGTATGCCCCTTTGTCAATATTTTGGGAAACATAAAGAAGTAGTGGCATTACTTCTTGAATAGTTTGGGGTAATCCCCTGGCATAGCTCTAAGTTTCTGGATTTTTTTATTAGATAACTTTCAAGTTACAAGTGTACTCATTTTCGATCTATTAATGATTCATCTTGGTCAGTTGTATGTTTATAGAAACTTGCTCTTTGCTTATAAGTTATCCAAAATATATGCATATAATTTTTCATTGTAATTTTTGATAATATTTTTACTTTGCAGAATCAGTTATAAAAACTCATTTCTATTATTTAATTTTTATTTTTTTATGCAAAAAAGCAAGATTGGGAGAGAAATAGGGAGATAGAGAATTGGCGTGCCAGGGCCTTCAACCACTGTAATTGAACTCCAGGTGTGTGTGCCACCTATTGTGCATGTGTGACCTTGTGCATGTGTGTCACCTTGCTTCTAGTTTATGTGGGACTTGGAGAATCTAACATGGGAGGTTAGGCTTCATAGCCATGCACCTTAAACACTAAGCAACCTCCCCAGCCTGAATTTTCTTTTTTCTTAATTTGAGTGATAATCTAAAATATTTTCAATAAATATTTTATTTTACTCATAATTACTATTTTCTATTTTATTGTTTCTATGATGATATTTAATATTTCCTTCCATCTGATAATTTTAGATTTAGTTTGCACAGCTTTCTCAATGTCCTTAAGGCTTAAAATGAATTTGAATATATGACATCTTTTTAATTCTTTCCTTTTCTTACATTCTAAAATCATGTGTGTGTGTTGTGGTGTGGCACTTCTTAAACTTGCCTGCAGTTGTGTGTGGGAGGGTGCTTGCCTACAGTGGCTAAAGCAGAACATGAGGTGTCTCACTCCAGGTCTTCCACCTGAACTTATTTTGAGCTGGAGTCTCTTTACTGATTCTATTGTAGGGTTACTGTTTTTATTTTTATTTTTATTTTTATTTATTTTTTAATTGTCAAGTCTCTGCTTCCCTGTAGGACTGGGTTATAGGCATGGCATGTTTCGCCATGCCAATTGTTTACCTGAGATCTGGAGATTCCTCATGTGCATATAAAGAGCAGATTTGACCACTGAGCCATCTCCCCAGCCTTTCCCCCCACTTTTTAATGTAGATTCTCAATAGTATGGAATTATTCTTAGAATGGCCTTAAGCACTGATCCCACATTTTAGCATTCTGTTTTCATTTTTATCCATATGGTTTCTTAATTCTCACTTTTAGGTCTTTGTTTTATTTTTCACTGTTTATGAAAGAATATGTTTAGTATGCACATATATGTGAATCTTCTAGTTTCTCTTCATAATTTATTTCTCTGTGGCTATTTCTTCCTCAGATAAAAGTAGGGTATTTAAAGCTCTGTTCTTTTTTTTTCTTTCCTTTTTTTTTTTTGTTGCCTCTCATAGTTTTACTAATTTCAATCACATGTTCTTTGAAATACCCAGTCCTGATATGTAGTAAATTCATGTCTTCATATCCTCCTAGCTCTGATTACTGAGAATTTTTATTTATTTATTTATTTTATTACCTATGAGAGAGAGAGAGATAGAGTAAGTGGCTGCACCAGGGCCTCTAGCCATTGCAAATGTACTCCATACACATGTACCACCTGGTTCTGGCTTACCTGGGTACTGAGGAATCAAACCTGGGTCTTTAGGCTTCACAGGCAAGCATCTTAACCTCTAAGCCATCTCTCCCGCCCAGTGACTGAGCGTTTTTACAGTGTTTTCATCTCTGATTTCATTCCACCCTCATGACAATCCAAGGAGATAAGTGCTATTGTTAGTGTTTCTCATTTATAGATATGGAAGCTGGTGTATCCAGATCAGTGAATGGGAATTTTTAAAAGGCCCATCTCTGTGATTTCAAAGCAAGTAAGTCCTGATGGACTACTTAGCTTCACTCCTCTCAATCAGTTCAGGCTGGCTGAGAGAGGGCTGACCTACAGTTTCTGAGTGCAGGCTCTGCACACTTAGTTGGACTTCAGCTGGGCCACTCTGCAGTGCTCTTTTACATTCAAGGATCTGGGGCAGAAGGAGAGGAACTGGTGAAATGCAGGTTGTAGGTCCTAGGTCATAATTAGTTATTTCACACTGGCATCCCTCAGATTTGATGGCCTAGATTCTCCAATGGATTGTACACTTTATCTGATCTGGAAATCCTACTATCACATTCCTGCAGTTTGGTAAGACTTTAACAATCTGTTAGATGACTATGACTTAAGAAACTTCTAAGAACAACTGTTTCCTTCTGTTCTTCTGCTGTGACATACCACTCCCTTAAATGCTGACGATCTTTGCATTGCAGATTTGGGTGCTCTGATGTTGGGTCAATGTACCTTAGAAACCCAGTCTATCTTCCCATTGAATTCACTCATCAGTATTCATGTATTTTCTCTGTTTTCTGACAGTTTGGGCTTAATACTTATTTTTCCTTGAAACAACTATGACTGCTCTCTTTGCTTACCATTTGTATAGATTATATTTCTCAGTCACATTATTTTGTGCCTATACATGTCCTGAAAGCTAAAGTGTGTGTCTAAATTTGTGTTTTGCATTAATTACTCTTTGAGGGTAACTAAATTTCTCTTTGGATTATTCATTGATAGAAAAGGCTCTATTACTGACATTTTGTTATCCATTTTTCATTTCTCTGTAGGTTTTGTCCCCTTCTTCTTTTCCTATCTTTCTTTTTATGTGTTTGTGGGTGTGTACTATGTGGTGTGTTTGTATGTATGTATGTGTGTGCACATATATATGGGGAATGCTCATGTGTGTTCTGATGTGAATGACTTGTAAGCAAGCCTGCAGAGGTTAGATGAAGACATCAATGTCCTTCTCTAATATATACATATATAAACATGTATGTGCATTATTAGATATTGCTTTAATGTAGTCATAATCCTTTCATAATTCATCTTATAATTATAACAATATACTAAGCTAACAAAAGTGAACTTCAATTGCATATAGTAAAACTCTACATTTTCATATCCACCCATGTTTTAATAGGTTATTGTCATAATTTATTACACTGCTTATATTGTGTGTCCACTAATATATTTTAGATCTATTTTCATAATTTTATATTTCAAATTTATAATATTTATGTACCATAACTATACTATTATAGTACTCTGTATAGATCATATACATATATTTACAAGTTTTAAATTTCTTTTTTTTAATAATACTTACTTTTTACAAGGAAAGGGAGAGAGATTGAAAGATTGAGAATGTGAGTGCCAGGACTTCTTGCTGCTGCATACAAACTCCAGACACATGCACTGCATTGTACATCTGGTTTTATATGTGTACTGGGGAATCAAACCTGGGCCAACAGGATGTGCAAGCAAGCATCTTCAATTGCTGAGTCATTTCCCAAGCTCAGCTTTGTACTTTCCCATGCTTCTTTGCTGCTATCTCAAATTCATTTGCTTTAGCTCAAGTTCCATGCAGCTTTTAGTGTAAGACTAGACTAATGATTATGTTTTTGTCAACTTTGAATATGGTTATTTACTTTTCTTTTTAAAGGACAAATTTGCCCAGTATTCTTTTTTTTTTTAATTTTTTTTATTTCTATTATTCTGATTTTACTTTCATAGTATTGGTTCCATTATCCTCCTCCCTGTCCTCCCTCTTCCAAATGGACCCTCATCAATGGGGAACCTGGATCATGCATTGTGGGGGCCGTCAAGAGTTCTGGGGGGTAGGCCCCAGTCTCTGTGCTTAATGCCCCAACTTGTTACTCTAACAATCTTTCCGCCTCCTCTTCCACGAGTTTCCCTGAGCCACATTGGGGTCATTTTTGGCTTTAGTAATGAGGTTTTGGGGGCCTTTGTGTCTCTGGATATCTGGCTTAGTTGGAGTTGGATGTTCTCTGTGTTTATCTCCTTCAGCCATTTTCTGTTGTCGTGATTGCCATGGATGCTGTATTCCTGTCCTTCCCCTGCGTTGTTCTATGGTTTCAGCTGGGGCCCTGGTGAGGTGTGATTAGCTGATCCTCCCATCAGGTTCATTGTCCATCTGAAAAGAGATAAGCAAATTCTCCAACGGAGAGAGAAGTTAGTACTAGATAGAAGGGATGACATATATGTTTTGGAGAGAATTTTATATGCATCGGCTCTCTTTTAGCCCACATTTGGTGGCCTCTTGAACTTGGAGACTGAGATCGTTTTGTGTACCTGGTTTTTTGACTTATTTCCCAGTTCCAGCAATGTGTTCCATTCCACTGAGTGGATCTATTAGCCAAATCAAGAACAGTTGGTTAACCACCATGGCTGTTTGCCACTACTGCACTTGTATGAGCATTACGTCAGGTTGTTACCTACTGGGTATCTCAGTCTGCAAGATGTTTGGACCAATGTCAGACATTTTCCCCCAGTTGCTCATGTAGCACCCTTTGGTACTAGACTAGCTAACTGTCTGGGGACTGACCCTCTTCCAGATTCTGGCCAGGTCTCTCTGTGTTTGGTCTTACACACGTATGCCGTCTTCGACAGTAGGGTCTTACCATTAACCTTTGGTGGGTCACCAAGAACTCTGACAGAAGTCTGTCTTTTTTTTTTTTGGGGGGGGGACCTTGTAGGTGTCTCGGATCAAGAGCTCATTGTGGAAGTTAACCCCGTGCTGGCACTGGGACTTTTAAGTCTGTACCTAGGAAGGTGAGAGAAGAAAAAGATTGATAATATAAAAGAGAAAGTGAGTATAGAGAGGAGAGGGAGAGAGAGAGAGAAAGAGAAGAGAGAGAGAAGCAGGACCACATTAGGGTTAGCCTTCATGATGCTCTCTCCATATTCCTGTGGTTCGAGTGTTTCTTCTGCGGGACTGCTGAAGGATGTTTTAGCCTGTTGTTCAGAGTAAAGAGTTTTATAGTATCTTTTCCTTTTGGGTCCCAATTTGTATGCCCTCCTTGTCCTCCCCGCCCCCACCACCCATTCTTCCCAGTATAGTATTCTTATGTAGGATCGTTTTTTTCTCATTCAGCTCTTTGGCTGCATCATCATACACCCTTCTGGTTTGAAATATGGAACTTTAATACTTTTACAAGGATTTCTTTGCATGCCATCAATCAGTCAATAGATCCACCTTTGTGGATTTCATACCACTTCCAAATACATTTTACTCTTAACATATGACATCTAGGAGGGCATCCTTTCGTGATATCAAGACATTAATTCTGCTGCTGTCTGTTCAGCTCCATGTCTACTTAAATGATAGAACTTTAAGAATTTTTAATTTAGCCTTTATTTCTCAGTTCCCAAATTTCTTTGTATCTTCTTATTTTGCATATCAATATTGATATTTGTGTATTTTTTATAACCTAAATAAGCATCTTTGTGATGGTTAATTTAAATCACTGACATGTTTTCCAGATAATTAATGTTCCTGTTTTTTTGCAGCTCTTATTTCTGGAGACGTTTTATTTATAATCTTTTTCTGTTGCTCTTTTCAGTGGGGGGCATGCTCAGCTGTTGAATTTAGCTGTTTCCTCTCATGTTTTTACTATATCTCTAGAGCAACACTCTTGGAAACATCCTCTCGCCCTGCCTGCATAGACTGACTTAGAAAGAGAAAGACTTTCACTAATCAGCCTACTTACAGACGGGGGCAGAGAGGAGCACACACTTTCTCTGTACACATCTCTCTGTTCTATGGACAATGCTACTGAAGTCCTGACCAGTTTAACTGGTGTTTTCAGAGCTTTGGGAGATTTAATAATCTTTTGCTCCCTTTGCTGTCTCAGGCAATTCAGACTATTTTAAGGTACCATAGGCCACCCTTATCTTTTACTTCTTGGCTACCTTCAAGCATATAGATTCTGCCAGCGCCTTTCATAGCTCTGGGGCAGCAAAAAAGAAACTGATCTGTAAGAGGCACCTCAGGACATACCTTTCACTCTTTTATTTTCCCCATGAGAAGCAGGATTCTGCACTGGCCTCTGACATGCTGATTGTTTCCTGTGATCCTAGACAATGAGAGTATGCCAGATCCTCTCATTACTCCAGCTCCAGTAAGACACTGATATAGGTAAACAGCCCGTGTGTGTGTGTGTGTTTCTGCACACGCACACATGCACGTGCACATGTACACAAATGTACACCTGGAGTGTTCGTTTGTGCTCACTCTTTCTTGATCTGGCCCAGCACATATAATGTGATCACTTGGAGAGTTCTCCCAGAACCACTAAAACATGCTATGCCATATGTTGTGGGATGCTCTTTTCCTGCCTAGGGAGAAGCCAACATTTGGGAGAGATCTTTGGGTTATATGTTGTTGTTCATCTTGGGATGTGCTCTAGTCATAATTTCATATATACATATATATGCTTTAATATAGTTCACTCCACTATAGCTAGAGGCCAGAATGGCTTCGTTCATTCTGTATTTCTTACAAAGAAAATTAATCTAACAATCTAACTATTGTTAACTCCATTTTTGTAGGTTATGGTGGCCTTTCACTTTCTATTCAACCACGTTGGTAGCTCTAGCCCAGTAAGGAGCATTGTTTTCTGGATTTTATTTTTATATCAAGAAATCCCTATCAGAATTAATTTCTGAATAAACTACAAGAACCAAAGTGACATTTTATAATGATTCTTTTCAAATTATAGCCTTTTGTTTTTTATTTAATTGTGATCACTAATATGCAGAAAAGAACTCAGTCAACCAAATGTCAGATCTTTCATATATGACTCTCCATGACAAAATGATACTATAGTTTATATAGTTGCTTATAAACTCCAACTTTTTGTTCCCTTATAAAGTTTTATGGAATACCAAAAGTTGAAAATTTGATCATTATGTTTTATAATCGGCACAGAAATGGAGTTGGTTTGAATTTAATGAACTTACTACCATCTGGCATTTTCAATTTTGTAATCTCCACAGATGCCATTGGATGTCTGGGACAGGAGAAAGATTAAAAAAAAAAAAAAAAAAAGATGCACCAAGTGAAAATGTAACATGGCATAGCAGCTTAAATCTTCAGTATACTATTACCACAATAAAGACTAGCCCAAGATGTAATTATCAGACAAATTGATTTTAAAAACAGTTGAAAGGATATCTTTCCTAAGTTTTTAAAAATATATATTTCATTTATTGAATTATTTATTTGAGAGAGAGAAAGAGAGACAAAGAGAGGGAGAATGGGCACGCCAGGGCCTCCAGCCACTGCAAAGGAATTTCAGATGCATGCGCCCCCTTGTGCATCTGGCTTAAGTGGGTCCTAGAGAGTTGAATCAGGATCCTTTGGTTTTGCAAGCAAATGCCTTAGCCACTAAACCATCTCTCCAGCCCTTTTTCTAAGATTTTTTTTTTTTGTTCCCAGTGCTTCAAAAGATAACTTGTTAAATGTGCCTTGATTAAAGAAATGTAAGTGTTCTTCTTATGTAATATATTTTATCCTCTGTTGGATAGCTAAACTGTGGCCATAGAAACAAGGAGAGTTATTCACTTGCTTTTTTTTTTTTTTTTTCTGTGTGTTTAATGAGTACCATTTCTAAATAGCTAATGATGCAGACAAACATTCCAGTGTCAGCACTAAAGAATGATTGGAAATGACATTCATTTTGAAAAGAAGAGAAATGAGTTCCAAGGACAAGTAGTAGGTTTATCTTGAAGAAATCCTTTTTTGATCATATGATGGCTGTAAGCCTGCAGGCATTATTACTTGCTCTTTCCAATTTTTGAGGAACACATATATACTATGCCATATAGATAGATTAACATTTCCTAAAATTGTGAGCATAGTACTTTCACTCTGTGTGTGTGTGTATGTGTGTGTGTGTGTGAATTATCGGGAATTAGACTATATGATAGGCAAGCCCCCTAATCCTGAGTTAGTCATTTAGCCATCCACTGTCTTTTTAAACATCACAGATAATCATTGTTACTCATGGTACTGATGCTTACTGTAATTACATACAAAGTTTTAATTCTACTTCAGGAAAGGAATTATCTGGGTGGACTAATGTTCAGAAAGGATATATTCAACCAAACTTATAAGTTGTGATTCCAGAAAAGAAAATAATACTATAATTCACATCATGTTTTAAAAACCTAAGCCAGCAATGATAAGAAGGACCAAAAGCTAGACTAATGCAAGAAAATTATTAATTTTTGTGATTCCGTGATTTAGTTATAATGACAGAATGTGTCTCCAAGAACTCTCCAGAAAATAGAAAAGGTTAAACAAAGAATAGTATTCTATAAGATGACCATGAACCACAGGATACAAAGAAATGGCCTTTGACATGAAAACACCAAGTCTTCTATTGAAACATGATAAAAAGAGAGCTAGAAAGGTGCAGGGACATTATTGTTGAGTTTGTTCTAATTTTCCAGGTCAAAGAGTAGTAAAGGGGTTAATGTTTGAAAGTTATCTTAACTAGAAGGAAGCGAGGGAAATCTGTGACAATAATACAATGTTTAGTAGCACCATATCCTCAGTTACATTTACATTGTCAAAATACATTTTTATTGTCATTGTTGGAGAGTTATTATTTCACACGAGTTATATTGTCCTTCTGTGACAAAAGCACAAGGTGCCCAAAAGGTCAGTTTGTCAATAAGTTTTTTTTCAATTCACAGTTTTCAAATAATTATTTCAATGAGAAAACAATAGTTTGGATAATAGAAGTCACATTTTCTTGCCATATTAGGAACACTTTGGGTGCCAAGAAGCAAGGATACAGTGTTTCACTTGCATAGTGAGCTCTAAAAGTTTACCCTGACATTATATCTTCCTGTATTGAGGCAGGGGAATCTGCAAGGGAGTTTAAAGAAGACATCGGAATGACCAGTCAGGGTCAGATATTGCTGTTATTATTGTCTGATCCAAAATGTCAAGGAATATTTCCGACCAAAGCAGTCAGCAATTATATTATAGATAGGACTAATTAATTCATTTACAATTGCTGCTAGTAAAAAAAAAGTCTGAAAGCTTTTACATGAAAAATATCAATCGACACATATAGTGCCATGTTTAACAATTGTATGGATCTGGGAAAATGCCTTAGCTCCAAGTCATTCATTTAGGCATGATCGTATCCATCACTTCATTCATATATGGGAAATCACCATTGAGTTCTTACCCTTATCTACAAGTAGTGTTCAGGCACAGAGGTAGTTGTTTACTTAGAGTGAATTGTCAAAAACTGAAGCTTCACTTGCCCAATAAGAATGGTCCTCTACAAGAAGTAACATGGGATGGCATTAATAATGAAAGTTGTTTAGATAAACACTGTAGCCAAACACAATCTCATGAACATCATAAGCAAGCTTTCTTTAACTTACACACTTTAACTGTGTAGGCATTGAATCATCTGATAGGGTACTGCAGGTATGAGCAACAAATTGAACTTTATTTCCAGACACAAAGTTAGTTAGCAAGAACAGTAATTGCTTCACTCTGAGTGACACTAATCATTCTTGGGAAGCTTAAAATAGCATAATCTACTGATTTACACTGAGCTATTGACTTCTGGCTGCACAAAATAACTTGTTAATGGGAGGTTTCATTAAGAAATTAGTCAAAACAAAGTAATGCTTGCTTGTAAATGTAATCAATGGTTAAAGGCTATGAAAAGAACCATAGAGGAAATGTTTACATGACAGAAGAGACAAAGAGAGGTTTGCTTTAATAAAGCTTATGGAGGAAAGTGGCTTGAATTTTACATAGGTTATAATCTCTACAAAGTCACCACATGAAGTGGGAAGAAGAAAACTTTTTTTTCCCTTTACTTAAAAAACAGATATTTAGCCGGATGTGGTGGCACACACCTTTAATCCCAGCACTTGGGAGGCAGAGGTAGGAGGATTGCTGTGAGTTCCAGGCCACCTTGAGACAACATAGTGAATTCCAGGTCAGCCTGAGATAGAGTGAGACCCTACCTTTAAAACAAACAAATAAACAAAAAAGAGATACTTATTTATTGCTCATGAAAAGAGAGAGAGTGAGTGAGTGAGTGTATGGGTGTGCCATAGCCTCTTACAGTTGCAAACAAAGTCCAAATGCATGTGTCACTTTATGCATCCACTTTGTGAACTTGGCTTTATCTGGGTCCTGGGGAATTGTAACCAGGTCTAACATGATTTGCAAGAAAAGTTCTGTAAGTGGTAAGACATGTTCCCAGTGCAGAATACTATTTTTCTGAAAATGAGCAGATAATACATACTTTCAGTTTTCTATGTCACACAATCTGTTGCAATTCTTTTTATCATGAAGCGTTAATGGATAATAGGAAAATAAATTGATACAGCTTAAAATTTTATTTATAAAATTGAAAAGCCAGATGGATTTGATCTGTAAATTTCTACTTTGCCAAAGCCTCTTATAAAAAGATATATCATTAAATTATTGCCTATTTAATATAATGATACAGAGCATTTGAAGGTATGTTAGAGACAAATCAGGATTTTACTCTAAACGAATTGATTTTAGAATGCCTAATAAATATGTAAATAAGAGTTGGAGAGATGGCTTAGCAGTTAAAGCACTTGCCAGCAAAGCCAAAGGACACAGATTTGATTCCCCAGTACCCATGTAAGCCACATGCACAATGTGGAACATGCATCTGCAGTTCATTTGCAGTGGCTGGAGGCCCTGGCATACCCATTCTCTCTCTTTATCTGCCTTTCTCTCTCTCACTGTGTCTCTCAAATAAATAAATAAATAAATAAATATGTAAATAAATATGTTAATTTCAATGGATAATTTTCCCTAATCGTAATAAAAACTGTAATAAAGAAAATTTATTGCATAAGAAAAAGAGAATATTGGCTGGAGAGTTGGCTTAGAAGTTAAGTTGGCACATTCCTTTGAAGCCTAACAAACTGTGTTCGATTCCCCAGTACCCATGTAAGGCAGATGCACAAGGTGCCACATGTGTCTGGAGTTTGTTTGTAGTGACTGGAGGTCCTGTGCACCTATACTCTCTGCCACTTCTTCCCTCTTTTTCCCTTAAGAGAATAAATTTTTAAAAAGTATTAAAAAAGAATAAACATTATGAATACCCCAAATACAATTATTTAGAAGTAATGTATTAAAAGGGTCAGGTATAAAGTCTATGAAGGTACCACATTGGATAAAATGCAATGCTTACTGGTTTTTGTGTGTGATAGCTTGAATTAAATGTCCCCCATAGCCTCATGTTTTAGGTGTTGGTTCCTGCTCATGGCATTTGTAAGCTGGAACCTTGCTAGAGGTGGTGTGTTTCTGGGTGTGGGCTTTGGAATACTACAGACCAACCTCTCCTTGTCAGAGATCAGCTCATTTTTGCAGCGTCCTGCCAGCTGCTATAACAAAATGGGATTCTCAGCCGTTTCCAAACTTTCCCTACCATGATGAAACTTCCTATAGAGATTTAGGCCAAAACAAACTTTCCTCCCATCAGTTGCTCTTGTTCAGCTGGAGTAACAACAACAGTGTGCTTTGCTTTTGCTACTTTAGTGGTGTGGAAACATCTGTCCAGAATTCCTGCTTTAATATTGCAGAGTTTGCATAAATATACAACCTGTAAAGATAAGTCACCCACTCACTCCCATTGTTCTTGGTTATCACTGCTATTTTTATTTTTCCAAATTTATTGATTAGTTCCTATTGGAATATCAACATCTACATACTGGTTGGCTTTTTACTGAGGAAAAAGATAAAGTCACTTGTCCCTTTAATTCATACATTATTCACCTCATCTGCATGGCCATTATAATTTAGAACACTGTTATAAGTGCTAGAAATACAACATTGACAAAAGTCAATAATATCCTTAATCTAAGGACCATGTAACCAATGGATTGATAAATGAATAAACATATCTCATCATCACCATCATTAGCATCATCATAATTTACTGAAATAGGATTTTTGCTAGAAACCTCAGTTATCTAATTCATTTAGTTATACACAACAATGTAAAGCATGGATGTAATTAGCATCATCTTACAGTGGAGAAAGCTAAGGCTGAAAATCTGAGGCTTACTGGAGAACACAGCACATAGTCATTGGAGATGGCAAAACACACAAGTGGCCAGTAAGTAACCACGAATATATTCAGCATCTTTATTCATCAAGGAAATTCATGGCAAAACTCTTTGAGATTTCATCTCACCACAGACATTATGGCATTTATCAAGAAAACTAATAGCAAGATCAAGAAAACGAATTGCACACTTCTGGTCAGAATGTAGTGAGTGAGGTCACAATGGAAAGAGCAAGAACTTTCTTCAAAATCTAAAAATAGAAGTAAAGTATACCACTCCTAGGTATTTACCTGAAAAATTCTAAGTCAACACACTGCAACACCTTTGCACATCCATGTTTCCTCCAGCAATGTTCACAGTAACTCAGCTGTGGAATCAACCTAAGGATCTGTGCATAGTAAAAATAATGCAGTATGCATACTATTCAGCCACAAAGAATACATGTATATCACTTTCAGGAAATTGAGTAGAAATGGGGATCATCACATTAAATCTAATAAGCCACACTCAGAAAGACAAAAATCACACATATTCTCTTATAACTAGAATCCAGATTAAGGGACGAGGATTGTGAAGGAGAGAAGGAAAAGTGAGGCCTGTTTTCAGAAACAGAGCTGAGGGCTGAATATCTTTTTGAAAGTGATCACTATCTGGTTCCTTCATTATTATTTCCTTGTCTTTTTACTTGAAATCTTTAAATATGTATGGTGTTATGCACTCATTATAACCTATATGAATTGCACTTGATTTTGGATCCAGATACAAATCATGGTAGGTAAATTTAAAAGCTATCTTCCCTGCCCACTCTCACCATCATAACCAACTTTGTTCCCCTGATGATCCCGGTAGGCGAAAGTTTAAAGTGATACATTCTCATTGCAAATTGTTGTTGGCTACTCATCTGGTTCATCTTATTATATCCACCTTGACTATTCTTAATTTTACGGATTACCCTTTAAGCACGTTAAATAAATATAAAATGATGACATTCTACTCTTATTTTCATGTGCTGTTTCCTGAGATGGTATACCACATCATATAGCCATCATCTAAGAGGATGACTCTTGAGTGTTTATGAGAATTGGATTCTTTTTGGACCATCATGTCCTGAATCCCTGCCCCTTGTCTAGATAACTGAACACTGACAGATCATGAAAGTGATCAGCACCATTTTTTTTTTTATTGCTTGAGTGATCTAAACATAAAATATTGGTTATTTCAACTGTGTCTTTATGTTTTACACAGATCCATTTTACTAATTCCTGTTACTTCACTCTTCTCTTTATTTTTTCTCTATTACTATAGAATTTTCAAATACTGCTGTCAGTCAGATATTAAACATAGTTTGTCAAATTATGATGCTTAAAATAATAAAATATGGGTTTACTGACTCAAGTAGCTGTATATGCTCTGCAGAGTGCTGACAGGCAATAGGGCAAGAAGTCATTCAACCACTAAGGTTATGGAGCAAAAAACAAAAAATGTATAGGAGAAAGGATGACAGGTGGCTACCAAAATGAAAAAAAACTGGTTCAAAATGAAAAAAACTGGTTCAATATTCCCCAATATATTCAGTGTTTCAAACAGATGATCTTGCTAGAAAGTTACAGTCTTAAGATGTGGTGAAGATTCCATTGTAAAGATATGCAAATGTTGCAGGATTTCCTCAATCTGTGTGACCTTTTGGCAGTTTTGCTCTGTGTGCTGTGGTGGCCTTTTCTTGCCTGGTCATGAAGGACATTATGGAACTCCATGCTTCAATAAATATCCCTTCCTCCATTTTGTCTTTCACAGCAAACCAGCTGTCTGCAACAGTAATGTTTCAAACAGATGATCTTCACAAGGGAAGAAACATTCTTGGTTTTGGGCTTTTGTTTCACAGCACCCACATGTACAGTGTCTTCACTCTTGGTTTTCTGAACCTGTCGTGCCATGTTACAGTTTTGATTGGGAAGTATCTCACTATGTAGCTGTCCTTTAATTGTGATCTTCCTTTCTGAGGGTCCTGGTTACTAGTGAGATGCTGCACCTCATTTAAGTTCTAAATGACTGTTAAATAAGCAGATGTATATTTTCATTGTGCAGGTGACCCTTAAAAATAGTAGAAATTTATTCTTATAGCTGAGTAATTTAAAAAAATTCAGAATTCATAAACATCCCCTACACTTTGGCATTCTACCAAGAACCCATGTATATACTACATTCCATATGTCTTGGCTATAGTGGTTTGATTATCCTTAATCTTTCATACATTATTTAATATATTGACTATTTTACAAAGAAAATAATATCTATATACAGTAATAGAATATTTGCATTTAAAATAATAAAATATTAATGAGTAAATTAATAAAATTTGAACAACAGTAATATTTCAATAAGCATTTTTGTATACACAGTGTAAATTTTTAAAAAATCATGTAGAGTGGCTGAAATCCTAGTAAAATGTTACATAGCATATGACTATAAGGACACTTTTGAGTTTCCATGAATAATTGTTTCAAGTTCTCCTCATGGTCTTCTAAACTGTTCTAGCTCCAGTGTTTCTACAACCCTCTCTGAAATGATGCATGCGCAGTGGTCAATTCAAGAAACTGGATTCAAGGTTTTGAATTTTGATAGAAATCAAACATTGAGATTTCTATAGGCTGAGACTTACAGGGGGCACAGTTTTACATTTTATTTCTAGTGCATTTTATTATATTTCTTTTGTTTTTATATGCTGAAAATATGAATATCAGATAATTTTATTACACAACAATTCTAACATTATATAGTACTTGTGCCCAATAAAGGTATTGAAAATAGTTATTGACTATACATTGAAAACATTAGAGGAATGTGATCTATAATATTTCCTTTGTTCTAAAGACTAATCTAAAGAAATGCTTCCATGTTCTTCAGCTTTAAAGTAACACAATAGTACAAGGCAGCCACTGTTAACTATTCTTGAGAAGGGGGTGAGGGGAAAGAAGATCTGAGGAATAGAGGGATTATAGTCCAAACAAGTCTTCTAGGGCCTTGGGTCATAAGATGAAGCTTTTATAAAACATTTTATAATGCTTGTTATGAGAATTACCACATATCTTTCTGCTTGGACTCTCCATGGCAGTATTTACATGGTATAATGTGACAGTGTATTTCTAGTTAGATGAATGAGTGTGGGAAGCTTGAGTTGGAAATGCCTCCCAGCCAGTTAGGAGTGAAAGTGGAAGCATGCCCAATTCTAGGCTTGTAGCAGATCATAATTTACACATAAGCTTTACCTCTGGGAAATGCTTTTCTGCTATGTCTGTGCCTTTTTTGAACTAATTTTATATTAAAAATATACTGTTTTTAAATAGATTGATTTTAAGAAGATTGATTACCCAAAATATAGTCACATTATCTATAGCAATTATATTGTCAAAGAGTTTAATATGACTTTATTTATCTACATTTCTAAAATTTAAAGTATTCAAAGCATTGTATATGCATGTGTCAAAATGACACAGTTATATCAACAATTGATACACTTGCATGACGGAATCACACAACAAATATACTTTTAATTTTAAAATAGTTTCAGTTTACTGAATATTTGTAAAATTATTAGTGGTCCCTTAAATTCTATATCTGTTTCTTCCTGGTGTTGCTAATGAATTAATATTGGTACATTATCAATGATGGAAGTTCAAAAATTATCAATATCTCCACAGCTTTTGCCTAAGACCTTTTTCTGTTGCAGGATCTTGTATTCTTTTGAACATTGTTTCTCTAAGCTATGACAATTTCTCATTTTCTCTACTTTGGATAATCTTAAACATTTCAAAGGACACCAAAAAGCCATTTTAAAGAAAGACTTTCAATCAGAATTTCTCTCATGCTTTCCTCATGACCAGAAAAGGCTTGAGTTGGTAGGGAAAATAAATTCAGAAGTGAGCTTATATGTTCTTTCTCTCCTAGCAAGGGCCAACACTATAAATCTATTCTTATTGTTGGGAAGGTAGATTATGAGCAGTGAGTTACTAATGATAATGTTAACATGGATTATCTCATTACAGAAGTGGTATTTTTTTCCAGGTAGCTTGACCATACTCTTACCATTTCACTATTATTTTCATATTGCATTCCTTAACACGCTAAGTGCATTCCATACTGTTGGGTTGGATTTCCTAAAAATTGAAACATTTCCTCCTGGAGATATGCTAAGGTGAAAAAAAAAAAAGAAATTTAGGACATTCTAAAGGATGATAAATTATATGTAATTATTGATCTTAACTAAATATTACTAATATAAATATATATATATATATATATATATATAAACTAAATATAAATATAAATTTAGTAGAAAGAAAAATATCTACATTTTGGAATTTGTCTTCCCACCTCTTCATGTTAATCAGATATTTGTTAATAAGCCAACAGTACTTATAAAGCTAAAATTGTGATCTGGTGAGATGGCTGAATGGATAAAGTGAGGGCAAGAATGTGGATCTGAGTTTTTAACCTAAGAACCCATGTAAAAATGACATCCTTTGTAGCAAAAGTGTGATCCCAGCACTGGGGAGGTAGAAACAGGAGGATCCTATAGTTTGCTGGATAGCTACTCTAGCTGAATTGGTGAACTCTGGTTTCAGTGTGGATCTCTGTCTCAAAGTAAGATGGAGAGTGACTGATGATCCCAATTTTGACCTCATTTATCCACATACATGCATTTATCCATACAGTAGCACTCAGGCATGTGTGCCCATACAAAGGAACATGAACCCACACACACACATATCCTACTACCACCACCACAAACAACAACAACCTACACATACCAAAAAACAAAAATAAACTAAAATTGGGATGAAAATGTAACTTAGTGACAGAGCACCTGCCTAGCATGTGCAAGTTCCTGAGACTGATTCCTAACACTGTAAATTTATTCAAAATGAATAATATGAAATGGTATATTGGCATCTGCCTCACTCACATATTAGTAGGATGTTGCACATTTTCTGAGGCAGGTACCAAATTCTATTTACCCTCACCATACTGCTGCAATATAGGTACCATTCAATAGATTTTTCAGACATAAGGAATAAGTACTGTAGAGGTGGCTCAGTGGTTGAAAGGGCTTGCTTGGAAAGCCTGGTGCCCTGGGTTCATTTCCAAGTTCCCACATTAAAGCAATTGCACAAAGTGGCACATGTGTCTGGAGTCCATTTACAGTGGGAGAACTTATGGGGGCACCCATTATCTCCCTATATACATCTGAAATAAGTAAATAAAATAAATGAATAATTAAATAAATAAAATATTTTTAAGATTTTATTTTTATTTATTTATTAAACACAGATAGAGGGAAATAGAGAGAGAGGGAGAATGAGAATGGGCGTGCCAGGGCCTCCAGCCACCGCAAACGAACTCTAGATGTGTGGACCCCCCTTATGCATCTGCCTTACATGGGACCTGGAGAATTGAACCGGGATCCTTAGGCTTCGCAGGCAAACACCTTAACCGTTAAGCCATCTCTCCAGCCCTAAAATGTTTTTGAAAAAAGAAGTCTAGGGGAGCTGGAACTTCAAAGTTTACAAGACACTGCCTCAAGGTTATAAAGGCAGTAAACAACTGTTGGGAGAGACTCTCCCTCCAGTAAATCATGCACTGTGCTTCATCATTTCAGCTGGGATGGGCTTTTCAGTTATGCAGCTGCCTTTGAGTCACCCATGCTCCCTAATAACCTCTCTGATTCTCCAAGTTGGACTTTGGTGTAATCAAGCTTTGCTCTGTTGTCACTCTCCCATCTCAGTCGAAGAGATATGTGTGTACATCTTCCAAGGAAAAGCCTTTCATGCAAGCCATACTTAGGTGATAGAGAGTGAAACTGTCTCTACTTGATGGGAAAGCATTTATGTAAATCATCTGTAGCTGAATATAAATTATTTGAGATGAGTCTAGTAATGAATTTTTAATATGCTTCATGAAATTATTTCGAATTTCAATTTAATATTCTTTACACAAAATCCATAACATATTTTAATTATAAAAAAGACATTGACTTACAATGTTTTCCTGATACAAATTGTAAAAACAATCTGACTTAGTGTACTCTTGTCCCAGATTTGTCAATGTTGCACTAGTACATTTTAACTTGAGCACATCGGTATATTTGGAATGTTTCCTTGAATGAATCTTCTTATAATTTCTATTAGGAGCTCATCTCTGTGGTCATGTATGGTATCCCTGGGGAGGCCATGGGTCCCAAGGTCTCCTTTGTGTCTCTCAGTGGCATGGCCCTAACTTGATAATTTTGATGATCTAGCTTCTGTCAGGTTATTCTCAGAAACAGCTTTAATTCCTTTTCTATTTTATTGAGTCTTGACTCAATTCAGTGAACAATAGTTGTGAGAATAGAATGCAGTGGCCTTTCAAATGGACTCTCACCTGGTGCCACAATAACCTTCGACACCCAGAACTCAGTAGTTCAGACTCTGTAATACTTTTGATAGAATTGTGATAGCCATCATTTTGTGGAAAACTGCATTTATACCTATAGTAACAGGTCAAAAGTGGGAAGTTATTACTATAAAGGCTGACAAAGAATTTTCCCTTCAAATCAGAAAAATAATGGCCCATTTATTAATCATTAGGAAAACCTTTAGGTTCTCTTAAACTAATATCTAATCTACTATCTTTGGTTTTCTTTCATAAAGAATTCCACATATATAATCTCACTCATGCTAAGCTTTATAAACTAGTCACTGAAATTCAGGTCTCTGTATGATGATTACAGATGCAAACAGAAATGAATCACATACCTCATATAATCACAGGCTATTTCTAGCTACAGGAGTTTTCATTCTTCCAATTATACAGACATTAATTTTGAGAAAGTTTTTATAATCTAAATGAGTAATTAAGAGGATAAACTTAAGTGGTTTTTCAGATCATGACTCAATAATTTAATGACATGCTGCAAACAAAATTAAATTTAGGAGCTAGAGAGATGGCTCAATATTTATAACATTTGCCTTCAACGTTTAATGACCTGGGTTCAATTCCCCTGGCACCCTGGCACCCACATAAGCCAGATGCACAAAGTGCCATATATATCTGGAATTACCTTTGCAGTGGTTAGAGGCCCTGGTGTGTCCATTCTCTGTCTCTGTCTCTGACTCTCTCTCCCTCTCCATATCTCTCTGTTTGCAAATAAATAAAATAAAAATACATTTAAGTACATATAATAATCCTATGATTTTTGAAATCACAATCAATTTTCTTGAGTATGAGAAACTTCCAGATATCCCCAGTACAATTAAAGGTAATAACTCCAGTTGCTGTGGGTATCTTAACCTCAGAAGGAAGATTCTGGCTTGTAGCCTATGACCATGCTGGATGTGCTCTTTGTTCTTTAACAGGCCTGCTAAACTTACATTCCCCAGACCATCCTGCCATTTGCCTCCCTGTGGATTTGCAGGATGGAAAGTACATACAGAAGAAAGAAATGGTAAAGAGGGTATATCTTTTTTCCCTAGCTTTCTTTCGAAGAATTGAATTATAGCCAGCATCTCTGTGTTTCCAGTCTCTCGGTGCATGTTCCCAAGCCTGCCACTTTTGTCTACTAATGTGAGCCCTTTGCTTTGGCCAAACCTTCAGTTCATCTCTCTTGCCCCCCAATTAATTTTGAGAATGATTGCTTCCTTTTGTTTTACTGAGCTTCTCCATCATCTATGTAATCAAAACACTTTTAAAGTCCTCTTCTGGAATTATGTGAAGTCATTTCGAGCTTCCTATTTAGTAGGTAGTGAACAAAGCACAGAAATCCTTGGTACAGTCTCAGAATCCACTTAACTAGATTCAGATTATTATACAGAAGTGATAACTCATCCAAGTCATTCCTGCACTAAGGGCCTCAGTGACAGCAGGACAAAGTCTCAGTACACCATTAGTCAGAAGTTCAATATTCCCCCCAGGGAGCCTTTCATTTCCGGGGCTCTTTTTTTGCAGTGATTTCTAGCTCATCAAAGCTCCTTCTTCCATGCAGTGACTGGGAGCTTGTTGGTCTTATCTCCACGGATTAGGTGCTGTCTATATTAGTATAGAGAAAAAGAAGTCAGCCCCTTCTATGAGTTACAAACATATTAAATTCCTTCTCAATAGTGAAGAATTGATACATAAAAATTCCCCATCTACTTCCATTATGTGTATTTAGGATAGTCTCATTTTTTTTTTTTTTTTTTTTTTTTTTTTTTCCCTCTCTGCCCTTCTGTGATTCCCCTTGGAAGTTCCACATGTTTTTCTGTCAATTGCCTCAGCAAGGATCTAATTCTCCCCACTAATTTTTCCAAAATATGTGATCCTGAAAGGTAATTGCAAAATTACTTTTGCATTCATAATTCCATCTTAGGATTTAGAGAGCAAAACAAAAAAAAATCATTTCATAAGATTCATATGTTTTACTAGGTCAGTGTCCAAAAAGCATTTTTCTTTCTATTAATATGAAGCATAATGTTCATTCATTTCACATT
The DNA here is from genome assembly GCA_036365145.1 of Orientallactaga sibirica. Taxonomy (NCBI): domain Eukaryota; kingdom Metazoa; phylum Chordata; class Mammalia; order Rodentia; family Dipodidae; genus Orientallactaga; species Orientallactaga sibirica. The sequence continues at coordinate 27,887,315 of JAEOAD010000006.1, forward strand.
TTCTTTCCTGGAAACATTAGCTTCTTTATATTTTAAGCAATGCAATATATATCTTTGTGTGCGTGTTTAAGTATTTCTGCTTTGGTTTTCTTTGTTAATTCTAGGTAAGTCTACAGAATGAAGTTTCTATCTTGCTTAATTCCAAACAAGTGAAATTCATGCTAGGGATCGTATACTCTCTCTGTGTCTCTCATTATCTCTCTTTCTCCCTTCTCCTTCCTCCTGTCCCCTTCTAAGAGTTTTCAGTATAAGGTATTAGTTATTTCTTGTTGCACAACAAATCACCTCAGTTCACAGTGCCTCAAATGGTGCATGTTTTGCTTAGTTGCTATGCACATCAAAAAGCCAGGTCCACTTTTCTGGGTCTCTCATCTGAGCATCTTTTACAAAATTCAAACACGGGAAGGCTCAAGTGAACACAACTCCATTCAGGTTCACTTGTGGTGATTGGGGAAATTCATGACGTCATAGGAGTTTGGACTGAATCCTTGACTGTCATCCTATGGGTTATTGGTTTCACATGTGGGTCTCTCCAGAGGACAGCTCAGCAACTTCCTTTTCGATATGGAAATAATAAGGAAAGAGAAAGAATGCCAGGGAAATGAAACTTAAAGAGCAAATGAGAAACCAAGGACATGGTGAGATAAAGGAAGAAACAAAGCAAGACCAGCATGATGGTGGCTTCTGTTCTCCAGTGGTTGCTGTACCACTTATTAATTCATATTGAATCAAAAGAGGAGATTTGGAACCACAGATGGCAAATTATAGACTAGGTTTCTGAAAATCTAAACTCTAAATATGCAAAGGACATAGAGGTAGAGGTGGACACAGTAACATAACATTGACCACAGACTTTGGAAGTGATGTGGAGAAGACATAGATGGTAAACTTATGCACGGAAACACTGCAGCATAACACTTAATAAGGAAAATTATATTTATTTGTGTTCCAATCTGATCTTTCCCACATGCTTGCATGTATTGGCAATAAAATTTTAAAATAATATTTTAGAAGCCTGATGTGTGTGTGTGTGTGTGTGTGTGTGTGTGTGTGTGTTTTCCATTTTCTCTGAGGTAAAGATTTAAGCAATTTCTTTAGGTGAGAACATTCTGGATGATTTCCTAGGAAAAATGAGCTTTCTTATTTTCAAACTGGTCAGAGTAGCGATTTCTAATATCATTTACAATAGGTAGTTTTATAACATTCCTTGATTCTCAATAGAGTTTTTTGCTGTTATATAACTTAACAGACATACAGTTATATATCATTATAAAAAGAGATAATCTGGTGGCATCTGTGTCATCATGCTGTCTAGTCTCTTCATTTTCAAAACACAGCTAAACAAAGCCCCATCTCCATGGGCCTCAAATCTAGGATACAAACTAATGTGATTAAATCATCCTGGATGAGGTGTTAATGAATGATAATGAAGTCAGTGAATCCCCACTTTACATATTTTATTTGCATTTTAAAGGACCATCTTTATTAACTAATAAAATAAAACAATAACTGAGAATAGTAGATTGTCAAATGTGAGAACATCCGAGGTACTCTACAGAGGCAGGGCTGCTTAGTTCTCAGTCCAGCTCAGTATAAAAATTTTGAGTTTGTTTCCCAGAAAAAAAAAAAAAAAATCTGCCACAATCCCTTGTAAATTTGGACTTCAGTAAAATTCGCTCAAAATGAAACAACAAAAGACAAGCAATGTCCATTCACATTTACATTTCAAAGTCAATGATCGAATAGAACACCATATTTCTCTTAACAAAAATAAAAGGAAAACCAAGTGAAGCACTCTGCAACAATCCTTAAAATAATTTCAACTCACTTAAGTTCTAGCCCTACCTTTCAGGTATAAATCACAGGAAAATAAAACTTGTGATATAGATAGAGTTCTATACAGAAGCCTGGCATGCTCAGTAGTATAGATCTCCTCAAGGCTAAATTGTAGTTTAATTTGTAGGTTAGTTGATCATCTTTTAGGAATTGAGCCCTAAGTACTTAGAGTATTGGAAATATCAGTTTTCTGAGTGGAAAAAACAACTGCATTTGGGCCCTTACTCAGCCTCAAAATGTGTAACAAAGATCTAGTTCTATAAAAATATTATATATAATACATACTCAGTCTTTCCTTTGTATTTTACCTGCTTTCAGTTAGAACAAGTGATGTAAGCAATCACCTGATTTGTCTAAAATTTGAGAAAAGTTATTTAAGTCAAGAAATATTCAAAGAGAACACTAAAAATTTAAGTATTGCATCTTACCAAATGAATTCATTTCCATAAAAATGTAATTTTCCTCAAGTTTGTATTGTATTTTTAATAAATATTTTATTGTTTTCATTTTAGAATTATTTAAAATCAGTTTTTCTATTCTTATTCTTTATGCTTCCATGTAAGTTGAAATGTGTTGAATTCTATAATTGTTGTCTATGTGTGACTTTTGGTCAGTTTTCCTTATCTTATTATCATTCTTATAATGGAAAGTCTGTGGCTCAAATGCAGTATTTATTACATCAAAGCTATTCATAACTGCAAAATGAAAACAGTAATTTCTTGCACTTTAATTCTTAAAACTACACAGAAAGATGTGATTAGAAAAGAAAGTAAATAATTCATCAATAGTCTATTCAAAAGGTAATTACAAATGTAATTAACTGGAAAATACTAGTATTTTGTGTAACCAGTCTTGCTAAGAAAACAATTCCTGCATCACCTTACAGTTGTCTTATGAAATTATTTCTTATTTATAATATACACAGATATTTGATGATAATGATATATTTGTTAAAGAATAATCAAGAATGTTTCTAATATTTCTAGTAATCATCTTTGTTTTGCTTCAGTCATTTTAAAAGCCTGTAGGTGGGTATGTACGTATGCATTCATATATGTGTGTATGTATGGTTGAATGAATGTGTGTATATAAATAGGTTGTTTTAGGATCATATACTTTCAACTTAAGCCACAGCTGAGGTTCTGTCATGAAACAATGTTTCCTCTTTAATAACCAATATCATGTGAAAATAGTAGAAAATAGTTGAGTCTTGAAATGAATAGCATGTGTTTATCAAAATTATTCCTGGAAATGTATTTTGAAGACTAAGTACTTCTCATTATGTCAGGAAACTTTGCTCAAACTAACTCTTCTGGTAAATTTCAAAATTTGTAGGAAATAGATATCTTAAAATATCTTCAAAACACACTAAAGATCTTGAAAGGAAAGAAATTTTAGGGTAAAAATGAAGTAACAAATGAAGTATTTTGGATTGCAAAAACTTTACATTTATGAGAGCAGATGAGATAAAGTATAATAAAAAGAGACTCCATCTAAACCTATAGAACAAATGTGGACACTAGAGAAAAGGAAGACTCTAATAGAGATAAGTTTAATATCAATGAATTAACTTTTGAGGAAAAGGTGAAAAGAAAAAAAGGAATGAACTTTCTTGAAGAATTATGGTCAAATTTTAATATTCTTCAAGTAACTATGATATTCAAAGTTGTTAACAGTTTCATGACTTACATTTTCACCCTTGGCCTATTTTAGGTTGGTAAATATGCATCTTTGTCTATATGTACATCTACTAAACCAATATCATCTATACCTACTACATCTATTCCTACATCTATATCTTTATCTTCATCTACATCTGGAATCTATGTGTACATCTATACCTATATCACTTAGTTTAGACAGGAAGTATTTACTGAATAGATAGTTATTCAGTACTTATATGAGACATATAGATTCATGGTCAAAAAGGAGACTTTAGTACTGTTTAGAAAATGTTTCAAGATTTCATCTGAACAGAATTGTTCATGATTATGTTTTCAGCTAGCTACTCAGCGGTTGTGAACTTTATCCATAATATTATTCTTCTCTTGTGCTAAATTTCTAGTCCTGAATAGCTCCTAGAACCCAGAAGGTCAGGGCATAAAATATAAAGGTACTTGAGTTGAAGAAGTAGACAACAAAATTTAAGTATTTCCCTATTCATAGGAATATAAATAAGATGACATTGTAAAGTTAAAAAAAGATATAAATACAGAATTTAAAATTTAAATGGGTGAGAATGAACATCAGAAAAATACAAATGTTTCTGAGTATGACAAAGGGAGCATATTTGAATTTGTCTCAGGAATAATTAAGAATGGTGAGATATTTTTTAAGTTATTATTTCTGGTTAGACCTGAGGTAGCTCAGACAAGAGACATACAACTCCATGATGAATACCAGCAATCCCACTGAGGTGGGCGTTCAGTAGAATAGGGTCAAGAAGAGAAATGATGATACCAATACATGATGTGTCCATACAAAGTTCCTACTTAATTTAAAAAAAAAGGGAAAATATATTGTTTGAAAATTTTGGAAATTGTATTCTTTTAAGGTTGTAATAAACTTAGATAACACTTCCACGCTCCTGATCCAACTATACATATGTCTGTGATGGACATACAAGGAAAATATAATACATTAAAGAATAAAAAATAAAAGGGAGACTGGAAAGATGGCTTAATGGTTAAGGCACTTACCTGCAAAGCCAAAGGACCCACGTTCAATTCCCCAGTACCCAGGTGAAGCCAGATGTAAAGGTGGCACATGTGTCTAGATTTGGTTTGCAGTGGCTGGAGACCCTGGAGTGCTCTCTCTCTCTCTCTCACGCTCACTCAGTGTCTCTTTCTCTCAAATAAATAAGTAACTATTTTTAAAAAGTTATCAATAAAGAAAGTCACCATAATATGACTTTGCATGGAGTGGTTCTAGTGGTGGAGGTGAGGGGGTAGGGATTTGGAATAATCTTGAATTTGTTTCTCTGATGCTAGCTTTTTCTGGTTATTGTATGACACCAAACAATGAAGCTGGATTTATTAGTTAGCTTCTCATTGCTAAAACAAAACATCTGACCAGAAGCATCTTATGGGAGAATAAGGTTTATTTCAAGCTTATATTTTCAAAGAGAACTTTAATCATGTCAGAGAAAAACATGGCAATTTGCTCAGCAACAGGGTGGGAGCAGTCTGAGTGACCTAGCTTTGAACATTCAGTGGGGTAGAATATCAAATTACAAGACCCTAATGACACACCTCTTCCAGCAAGGCTCCACCTCCCAAAGGCTCTACCAGCTGGGGACTATGTAGGAAGTTTAAACACCAACACTTGAAGCTACCTTCAAGGGGCATTTACACAAACCACCACAGTGGCTGATATTTCCCTTCTGCCTTTCAAGTCATATAGAAGCTTTTGAAAGAATGCCTTATACTCTCAAGGTAAATAGGAGAGTTATGCTCGATTGCATAGAAGAAATGTGTTTCTAAATTATGCAATAAACACCACAAATACAAAAATTTTCAAGAAATGTTAAATCTCCAGTTGCCACATACTGAAAGATCCCAAATAATTTCAATGAAACCATAGAAAAGGGCTGGAGAGGTATCTCTAGGGTTAAGATGCTTGCTAATAAAGCCTAACAACCCAAGTCCCCATGTAAAGCCAGATGCACAAAGTGGCACATGCATCTGGACTTAATTTTCCTTGGGTAGAGGCCCTGGTATGCCCATCCCCCTTCTCTCATTCTGCCCCCTCCTGCCCCCTGCATGGTGGTGAATGCTCTTAACCCCAGTATTTAGGTGGCTAAGGTAGTAGGATCTCTGTTAGTTTGAGGCCAGCCTGAGACTACATTGTGAATTCCATATCAACCTGGACTAGACTGAGATCCTACCTTGAAATACCATATATAATTAGGTTCATCATCATTAAATTTTAGCTCAACAAATACAAATAGAGAAACCCTGAAAACATCTCATGAGAAAAAAATGAAGTTGAAGTGTTCCTTGATACCCGTCAAAAGCAAAAGATAGAGAAATAATCTCAGCATGTGAAGAGTGTGAACTAATATAGACAGTATGGAAACCAATGTGGAGGTTGCTCAAAAAGCTTAGAATATAATTCCCATATAATCCATCTATACCCCTCTGTTTTAATTACCTTCACATTGCTAGAGGAAAAAAAAAATAACACCAAAGGAGCTGACTGAAGAAAAAAAAAAATATTTTTGGAAAATGGTCTTGAGGGGAAGTTTCATGATGCCACGAGGAAGCATGCCACAAAGGTTGGACTTCACAATCTGCTACAGCAGGTGGAAAACAACATTAAAAGAGTGAGTTAAGCTCTGGCATGCTGAGACCACTATAAGTTTCCCAAAGTCCACCACCCCAATTGCCACCAGCTGCATACCAAGCATTCACCAAACATGTAAGTTTATAGGGGCATCTGATTCAAGCCAGCACACCCTCCAGGTAACATATCCAAAGGAGTCTATATCCTAAAACAGAAATACTTTTTCATTCATGTTCATTGATATGTTCACAATAGCTAGGAAATATAATTAGCTCAGATACCCCTCAAGTGATGGATGGATAATGAAAAGTTGGCACATATACACAAGGAAATTACACCAGTTGTAAATAAAACTGAAATTATGACATTATTAGGAAAATGGATGGAAATGGAATATATACTGAGGTAACACAGTCCCCAAACAACTAATGCCAAATGTTCACTCTTATATAGAGATTCTACTTTCTAATTTTTAGATTTGAGGGCTTAAGAATAAAGTTAATCACAATCTTCCAAGTCTTGAATTGTCTATGCTTTTAAAATATCCTACAAGAAAGAAAATCAAATAAAGTACTTTCCAGATAGAAGAGCTTCTAAAAAGCTTCCCAGAGTAGAAAAATCACTACTGATTTAATGTGGGAATTCTTTCTGAAGTTAATTTAGGGCTTTTCTTATCATAACCATGTATCTGGGCATGGTGGCTCACACCTTTAATCTCACCACTCAGGAAGCTGAGGTAAGAGGATTCCCATGAGTCTGAGCCCAGTCTGTGGTACAGAGTAGCTTCCTGGTCAGACTGAAAAGAAAAGAAAAGAAAGAAGAGAAGAGAAGAGAAGAGAAGAGAAGAGAAGAGAAGAGAAGAGAAGAGAAAAGAAAAGAAAGAAAGAAGGAAGGAAAGAAGGAAGGAAGGACAGAAGGGAAGGAAGGAAGAGAAAATAGAAATTCAACACCACATATAGGTTTTGACAAGCCAAAACCTTGCTATATTGAAAATCTTACATGTATTCACTGCAGAATCACCACTGAATTTCAATGAAGTATGGCACCGAGTTAATACTTTTAAATAAGATGCAGTGGCGAGATCACTGTTCTGTAAGCAGTACCAAAGCCTTTCTTTATGTGATCTTCCGATAATTTTCATTTAAAGGTGTTTGCTAATTATTATTGGGATTTTCTTTTGAAATGTTCTTGATTTATAAATGGAAAATTTTCAAAAAGTTTAAATTTGTCCTGATAAATGTTGAAAGTTCCTTACCAAACTTCTGTTGTTTATTTATTCTTTAATTAAAAAAATAAAAACAGAACTATAGCTAAGGTTAGGGTAAAGGCTGTTTCAGAAGGAAGGTTTATGTTCCTCACCAATATGAGTTAACAAAGAGGATGGATGATAAGGAAAACTGAAGGAAACAATACCCAACGAATTATGTCTTAATTTCTTTATTTTCTCATAGTAATCGCCCATCTTGACATATGGCAATGCCTGGACGTTGAAGTCTCAACCCCTGCTCCATGTCCGTTTAGGGAATTTCCACCTGTCTCCAACAGTGAGTGAACCTCTGTACTCAGAACAAGGACAATAATGCCCCTGAGAAACTGAGAATCTTCTGAGTTTCCAAAACTTCCGCTCACTTCACTCTTTCCATGAGGACTTTTGCTTACTGGTCCAAACCCTGCACAGTTTATAGGTATCCAACTTTAAAGAATTCTAGGTTTCATCAGCTATGGCTCTTTAAGTTACCACTTTTTAAACTAACTTTATATCCTTTAAGAATGTGCTAAAACATTTCATTTTCTGCTGTCATAACTGAGTTTTCCACCCTATTCTCTTACTTTGATGTTACATCAGTAGAGTTTTAGAGGAAATAACAAGGATCTGTTCATTACATTCATTCTACTGCAATATTGGCATATTTAAATTAATAAACAAACACAAGGTCTTAGGTCCTCTAGAATGGCATTTTAATACTCTGCTGAGGAGTCGCTCATTATTCCAGACCTGAGATGACTCTTAATGAAGTTCTTCTTTTTCTTTTTATCTTTCCATCTTTCTATTAAGCAAAATTTTTCATGTAAATTGCATATCCATTTCTTTTTTGTGTCTTTATTCTACAGAGCACTGACTGCACAGGTCTTAAGTTATATACTTGGCAATGGCACTCATTAGTTGTGTGATAGTAGCAAATTATTTAATTTAATATCTCTAAGTTTATTATTTTATCCCTGGGAATAATGCCTATTTACCTTATTAACATATGACCCTTAAGTGAGAAAATGCATGTTAAATTTGTGACCAAGCACATACTCACAACTCTAAGGGCTTTGTTAAAAACAACAACAACAACAACAAAATATGTTTTGTCATGGCTCTTAAGTTCAAGTCAGGAAGATATGTAAGTAATAATGGCAATTTATAAAATAGTGTTGTGACATTGGGCCCCATAAAGGTACAGGATAAAAATAAACTCATGACATTCAAGGTTTTTTTTTTTTTTTTTTTTCTTTCACAGTTTAGCAAAGAATTGAAAAACTCCAGGCACTGGGAAAAGTGAGTTATAGAGTATTAGAATTATAAAGTACTTATTAATGTGGAGTAGAGAAAGGAGAGAAGAAAAAGCAGGAATCTCTTAAACCAAGAGAAATCCTTCTCCTCCCAGGACAACCAGGAGAATAGAAAGACAGAACAATCTCTCCCAGTCATGTAGTCTTGCTCTGGTCATTTATATACATTAGGTATCCAATTAGGATGTTTCTCATTGCCAATACCAAAAGTGTATAATGGGTCTTAACTAGTTGTTTTGCCTCAGGAGGACTGGTGAATCAGGACAAATCCACCCATAGGTACTAAGCCCTGGAAACGTTTAAGAAGAGTAAGGAAGAGCCAGGAAGCTCCTATTGCTGCAAGCCACCATATGTGAGACTGAGTTCCAGTCTCACTAGGGCAAGGTGGCATTGTTTTCTATGGGCTTGTTTCTAACAAAGTACCTATAAAAGAAAATCTACATTGTTCCTAATCTGTATCATTAATGTTATGGAAAAATATGAAGTGATACTTAAAATTAACATGCTTTATAATATATAAAATATATAACATTTAATTTAAAAACTTATAATATGAATGGAACAAATAGGAATGGAGAATATGAAAGCACAGGTGAGAGAGGAAGAAACAAATAATTTGTAATTTTGTTGAGAAATAGTCAAGGAGGGCCCCACTGAAAAGGTTAAATTTGAGCAGAAACTGGAAGGAATAGAGACAGATATCATGCACATATTTGGGTAAGGATCGATGTGAACAATAGCCATGGAAAAGGCTCTGAGGTAGAGACTGCTTGACTTAAACTGAAAGAGCATGCAGCAAGCCAATGTCGCCACCAAATCAAAGAGAGCACAAACTAGTATGATTCACACAAATACCATGTAGGATTGGGTGTGGGAGGTTGGACTGATTGTAAAGTGCATTTTAAGTCCTGGAAAGGGCTTTTCAGTACAAATCATTGGAATATTTTCAGCAGTGGACTGGCTTCATTTATTTTTATTTTTACTAAGTCATTGTAACTCAGTCATACATACTAAATGAGACAAAAAAGATCCTTCTCCAGTGATACACATCTAACAATGTTCTGCCTATTAGAAACTTAAATAGGAAGCTTATTCTTAATCAAAAATACCTGAGTATATGGGTACATTCAAACCACCACATCAAACCCTTGCCCTCCATAGACACATTATCATCTCACAGTACAAAATGTACTCAGGCTAACTTTAAAAAGTACTCGTAGACATTTGGGTGGCATAGATAAATTTATAAATATGAGGAAAATAAAGCTTGACATTAAAATGCAATATAGTCCTTCACCAGTCTCTCTTCAATCTACTTCCTTTCAAAAGAATTTTCATTTTTACTAGCTTGAGCCTTACATGGGTGGGTTTCACTCTCAGGCATCTTTTCCTTTGTTCCACTGCAAAAAGTTGGAGCACCCTTAATGGTAGCAATCAACAATTGTAGGTTAATTAACAAAAGAAAGTCCAGTCTCTGTACCTGTAACTTTAATCATGCTTGAATTTCTTTCTGCGATAGGCTGTATATCTTTAATATCTTTCTGATCTATATATACCAAGTACACCAGTGCATTAATTTCAAACTCAACTTTGATCAAGTACTCAGGGCAAGTGTGGTATATATTCAGCTTTTTCACAAGTAGCCCAGTTCCAACAAAGTTCTCTCCATAATCTGAGCCATCACAGTCCATGATTCTCTCTGCATTTAGCATTTATAAGCTATCATTGGTTAGGCCATAAAGCTGAGTTTATAGTACTGCAAGGCTTCACCAGTCTAAAGTACCAAGTCCTTCTGAATTCCCCCTAAAAACACATTCCAAACAACAAAAATTCTCATGGTCAGAATCATGACAACAATGACCCCTCTTCTCCATATCAATTTTCTGTTGCAGTTACCTTTGTGTTGCTTGGAAAAACATCCAACTGGAAGCAGCTTATGGGAGAAAAGTGTTTATATATCAGGCTTATAGATTCTGGGTATATCATCATCAAGGAGGAGCTTGCTCCCCTCCATACATACACAACAGAGGGGGACAAATCCATACCAGTGGGCACAAATAGCCAGAACTCAAACTGTTCTTCAACATTCCTATTTAAGATCCTGAGAGAGAATCAGATAGATCTTTTAGGCAGTTAGTGTGACCCCTGAAAATAAAAAGGTAGAATGGTCTGCGCTTGTTATAAATCAAAAAATAATATGACTTCTTAATCTCTTGACTGGTTCCCTAGACCTTCCTTTTCCACAAACAACCTTTGATCCTCATGGAAGGGAGGTCTTTCCTAGGATTTAAACATGCTTGGTCAAGTTCAGTCCCTAGAACTTCATGTCATGGCCAGTCTCCTTCTGACATAGCCCCTAGCCCTAACCAACCAGCTGTCTCTCAGACTTACCTGAGCTGGAAGGTAGGGCCCACCACCAGAAGGTTGTATATATGTTTGTGAGGGTAGGGCATGATGTCTTTGATGCCTGACCTGTCCTGAACTTCCAGCTGCTGGTGAGTTCCTCCTCAGCTCAGCCACTCTGGTTTAAGCCAAGAAAACACCCCCCTCTCCCATCACCCCAGATCCTCACATGGCAAGAGCTGTTTGAACTTGCTATTCTTTCTTTTATCTGTATGGTTTCCCCAGGCCCTCCACGTGGGACCTCTAGCCACATGGGTGTCTTTTCTTGGCTCTGTACTTCCCTCAATAAATATAACAACTTAATAATTATCCTTCTCAGTCTATAATTATATTTGATTCTTTGATTAAAATTAGAAACAAAACTAGAGTTTTAGGTTCAAGGACTTTCTGGAACCCCTGGCACTCTGTTATCATCTGTTCCCAATGACACACCTTTAGCAGGGCTCCATCTATTAAAGGCTTAAGTAGGAAGCTTAATCTTAACCAAAAATACCTGAGACTATGGGCCATTTCATTCAAACTACCATACCTGGGATGTGATATTGCTTGATAATGTTAGCCACACAAGCTTTGCCTCCTTTCTGCCCAGTGTCATTCATCTTCATGTTTGTTGTTCCTTCATATACAAGACAGTTGCTGTCCATCGGACATGTAGGAAGAAGAAAGGGAAGCAAACAGTAAATGGAAGAATAGTCAAGGTGACTTCATTAGGTTTATTTACTGAAAGTATCACTCACAGACTTCGGTATCTTCTTGGAGAATTAGCTGCAAGAGAGCCAGGAAATCAGTTCGATCTTGCATATTCTATAACAACTTTTTAAGTGCAAAAGACAAGTCATCAAATTCTCCATATGCAGGACCATGTGTTTTATTATTATTATTTTTACTTGGAGAGATATGGAGGGAGTGGGCATGGCAGGGCCACTTCAAATGAACCCTAGATGTATGTACCACTCCATGAATCTGGCTTTAAGTGCATACTGGGGATTGAACTAGGGTGATCAGACTTTTGGTTTTTGTTCAGAAAAATATCTTTTATTGTAGTTTTAAAAAATAGACATATTCAGTATGTAAAGGATTTTGATGTGGCTGTTTCAATAAACTTGATTTTTAAAAGTAGAAAGAATTCCATTTTTCTTTCTCTATTGTCTGTATCTTGCTGATCCATGCCCTATAAGACTGTAAAGAATGGGAAAAGGGCTTCTTTGTGGCTCCAAGGGTCACTATTTTTCACTGTATGTCCTGCACCTTCTATTAAGATTGATGTTCTCAGTAAGTGCTAGTGGGCAAAGTACTGAAAACCAGAAAGCTTGGTTCATGTTCAGCTCCAACACTCAATACCAATGTAACCTTGGGCAAGTCACTTAACCTTCCAGTGACATGTTTTCTCAACTATGAAATAGATAATGAAACTCACCTTGCTGACCACTGCAAATTAGAGGTGAAATTAAATGAAATAATGTGAATTGAAATCAAAATGCTTTGAAAACTCTCCAGTATTCACAAGTCTGCAGTACTTATACAGTTGGCACAAACCTCATCCTGTCAACTACACTGAACTCTTTTTTCCTTTTTTTTTTTCTACAGTATCTGTTCATACAATTACAAAATGAAATATAATGCACCACAGGAAGTTAAAGTGTTAGCTCAGTAGCCTAACCCTGCTGAGACAAATGATGAGAGGAGAGTGAACTGAGCTGTGAATTACCAGTAGAACTAAGTGAGGAAAGAATAGCCACATAAAAATCAGAAAAATAAAATTCAAAATGGAGAGCTTAGAGAAAACATGACCCTAACAATGGTTTGGTTGAATTGTAATTCGGGTAACAAAGTATATATTATATCTTTCACAGGTATAGTTAACTTTTCCTTTACTAATAAAGTGTGAGTCAGTGAAATTATGTAGATAAAATTAATTTTCTGTAACAGTGAGAGAGGTTGGTTTTACTATATATTTCTTACTATTGTCATACATATGGTCTCAAAAGTTCTAAATTTACAAGTGTAACTTAGCATACTCTAAAACCATGAAGAAATTATTCTACTCACCTAGAACTCAACTTTTCACCTAGAGATGTAACTGGTAAAGTAGTTATCATTGAGATCTATTTAATCTCTCCAATTCCATGATTCTAGTAGTAAAAAGGTGTAATTTACCTAGTGGTATACCATGTAGTCTTGCTATTAAGCAGCTCAGTAAGTAATTAATGAATAACTAAGGCATCTCTAACTCTGCTCAGAAATGACTCTAACAGCAGCACTGACCTTCTACTCGAGGCTGTAGATGACATTTCATATGCCAGTCTTTAGCATGAAATAATCCCTATAATTGAAATAAATGATATCATATTCACTGGTACCTATGAGAACTTTTGCACTACAGAAAAGCTAATAGGCAGATATTTTAAAACTTTATTCTGTTCTTTATATTTCCAAAATATATGAGTCTTTTAACTAGAACTCATGATCATCATCTGCTTATTGAAGAGTGAACAGAGATACACTGGAATATTTATAAAGTACCTAGAACCACATAAACATGAGTGCAAATGCACATGGGTTTGAGATTACACAGTGCACATTTATCATTTCCTCAGATCTCCTCTAGAAACTGAATGTTAAGTATCTGTGAGATAATACCATTTGCACTATCTACTAATCATAGGACGTAAGACATGTAATCTACCCTAATCCTTCAGTTACTAAATGTTCTAATACAATGTAGAGAAACCTTCAGGTTAAAGAGTGTCTTCCACATTGCAAATATTCAATGATTCAGGTAATTCATTTATTCATAACTTTATTTTAATATTCTTTACTATTTTATGTCTGTGATCTCCAACACTCACAATAAAGAATTTTTAAATGTTGTCCTCAAGCTCCTCTAACACCTCACTGTTAAATTTCACTTCAATTCTGTTCCAGTATTCATACAGACAAACACACACTAGGACATGTTGCACATTTAACTGATACTGACACGAGTTCTCTCACCCTGTGTGGGAAGGATGTTGCAGGATAGATGAGAACCATGAATAAAAGAGAAAAATCAACTAGAAGTCCATTATAGTAAATTAAGCAAGAAATTTACTGAATGTAGTCCCAATGAAATTGTTAATTGCTAGTCTTGACTATACTGTTCAGTGAAACATGGGTCAATTTTCATCTAACAGCATAAAACCAGCACAGGAATTTTTCCATCATCTGTGCTATCTGCCAGTTCTATTCAAGATGAACCTTTATTTCATAGTATTTGTCAACCACAGGCAAGGACTGAAGCTAACAGTTACAAACATGCAAAGAAATAGGGCACTGCTGGATATCAGAGTAGATGCAGACGTTGTGGTCCAGTAATGCAGACATTCAGCGTTCATATGCTGCCAACTAGTCCTAACCACCTTGCCCCACTCTCTAGACAGAGTTCCAGAAATTCAGCCACTGCTGAACCCTGAATGGGACTAAAGCACAAGAACAGTGACCAACAGCTCAGAAGACTGTCACATGTGCTTTCCTTATCACAAGGTTGCTCTTTTTCTTATTGAAGTAATATTCATCTAAACTTCTGAAGCTTATGCACATGCAAAAGCATTATTCTAGTTTTTGGTAATATAAATGGGAAATTATAATGTTTTATATCAGCCAAATATTTGTAACCAATATATTCCATTAGCAATTCAAGGAATTTTTTTTTATTTGTGAGAGAGGGAGAGAGAGAGAAAATAAGAAAGAAAGAAAGAAAGAAAGAAAGAAAGAAAGAAAGAATAAAAGAAAGAAAGGAAGGAAGGAAGGAAGGAAGGGAGGGAGGGAGGGAGGGAGGGAGGGAGGGAGGGAGGGAGGGAGGGAGGGAGGGAGGGAAGGAGGAAGGGAGAAAGAATGGCCACTGCAAACCACTGCAGACATTTGAGTCACCTTGTGCATTTTTCCTCCAAAGTCTCTACATTGTAAGTCAGTAAACACAGACCAGTGCCCAGTAGTACATAATCAACATGTCTGCATGATTAGTGTTTCAATATGTTTCTGTGAACAGTGCTACATTATTACTAATTGGGACAATGTTCACTTGGAGCTGGAATGCTTGCTACAATCTTCATATCTGTTATATTCTACATTAGCAATTCCTTTTTAAATCGCATAGCCTCTTCACTCCATCCATGCACTATATTCTAGTTTGTTCTATGATCATCATCCTTTCAATCTGGCCTAACCTTGGCTTTATACAGAAAATATTTTATATGTTTAGAAGTTTATATGTTTAGAAGACAAATTATCAGTAAGTCATGAGCATTGCTCAACTCAACAGAGCAGATTATTATTTGTTGCCCAGGGCTGGAGAGATGGCTTAGCAGTTAAGGCATTTGCCTGCAAAGCCAAAGGACACCAGTTAGATTCTCCAGGACCCATGTAAGCCAGATGAACAAGGAGGTGCATGCATATGCAGTGGCTGCATGCCCTGGCACACCTATTCTCTCTCTCTCTCTCTCTCTCTCTCTCTCTCTCTCTGCCTTTCTCTCAAATAAAATAAATTTAAAAAGATTTGTTTCCCCCTTTTATTTCCTATATGTAAAATTTAAGTCTTGCTGGGCGTGGTGGCGCACGCCTTTAATCCCAGCACTCGGGAGGCAGAGGTAGGAGGATTGCCATGAGTTCGAGGCTACCCTGAGACTACATAGTTAATTCCAGGTCAGCCTGGACCAGAGTGAGACCCTACCTCGAAAAACCAAAAAAAGGAAAAAAAAAATGTAAGTCTTGAAAGAATATGCCTGAATTCCATAGTACATGAAGATTGTAAACTTAAAGTGACATAAGATTAAAAAGTGCATTTAGGAAATAATAAATAATAAAAAAATTAAAGATTATGATATTAGCCTTAGATTTAAGTTAAATTCCCATCACTTTATTGAGTAGAGATCTGGAGGTGCATGCTGCAAAAGGATATATTGATTCTGTGACCTGCTGGATAAGAGCACCGTGGTGGGAGTAAGCACAAGAAATTAATGTGTGGGGCTGGAGAGATGGCTTAGCGCGTTAAGGCAGGTGCCTCCTAAGGCTAAGAACGCTGGTTCCAATCTCCAGCGGTTCCAATCTCCAGGTCCCATGTTTAGCCAGATGCAAAATGATGCAAGGGTGCAATGCCACACTTGACCGCAAGGGAATGCACACATCTGGATTTCGTTCACAACAGCTGAGAGGATGTTGGCGTGCCCATCTCTATCTGTCTTCCTCTCCCTTTCTCTCTCTGTCTCTCTCAAAAAAAAAAAAAAAAGAAGAAAGAAAGAAAGAAAGAAAGAAAGAAAGAAAGAAAGAAAGAAAGAAAGAAAGAAAGAAAGAAATGTGTGGAAGTTGTTAGGTACTACATATGTTCCACACGTCTCAGTGCTCTTGATCCTACATGCTCCCTGGAAGCTGTGGCTGGAGGACACTATAGAAATCAACAATAGAAGTGACTGAGGTAATGATTACAAAACATAGTCAAACAGTTTTAATAACCAGCACAAATTACATTTGTGAATGACAATGGTGATAGAGAATGTTAGGGACAAGTTTAAGTGTAGTAATTACACACTTATTTCCATTTTGCTAATTCATATAAGCAATGGGAAAAGCAGCTGAATTTAACTCCACAAGCAAGCAAAATACACCATTCATTGTTCCTTGAATGTTGACTTTGAGCTCAAAATCTTCTAGGTAGGAGATTTATAAGCAGTACGTTTAATTTAAACAATAAACATCTGGTCAATAATGAATTAAATGATTCAAGAACTTGAACTGATGAAGTATCAAAGACTGGATTTAGTTTTTATTGTGGCCAATTCTTCTAAGCTCAGCAATGCTATATCAGACATTTATATGAATTCATTCATATAATTTCTCACTACATACTATCCAAAACTTAATCTAAAATGACTACTGAAAAATTTACACAATTATTTTAGAACTTCATTAAATAGATAGCTAATTTCAGTCAATAAACTTTAATTTTCTTATTTTTTTAATTTAAAAAAAATCTTTAAAAATTAATGTGAATGTATTTTGAAAATAGTATTTCTATATAAAGTTTTTCATATTGTTTCTTTTCAGGTGAAAATACAATTTATTTTGATTTCTGCCCATTTTATGCCAAAGGAAGATTGAGAAAACTGTATCAAGTCTATGAGTTGATATCCAGGGATATGCAATAGACCTAGGGTCCCAAACTTTTGCCCATGCTCAGGTTTATGTTTCCTCCCAATCTGCTTCAGAAGAGAGGTCCTCCATGCCAGACCCCATGTCCACTATGAGATTATAATTGGAATCCTAATCCTTTCCAGTGGGGCATGTATGAATGTGTGTCTCAGTCTAGATTAACTCAAGTATGACCAATCCCTTTAAACAGTCCAACAATCAATTCTGCTTCAAAATATATAAGCCTAATAATAGAAATCCAAAACGGGAACAAAACACTTATTCTTTTCCTGGGAGTACATAATTCCTGCATCAATATAAAATAAAGCTATCATATAGAACACGAGAAAAATTATACAATATATTTGTGATAATGATATTATGTATATAAGGTACTTTATTGAATTTAGAAGGAATGTAGCTAGTATGAATCGTAATGAGAGCTACATACTACAGTAAGAGAAGAGATTCATAAGATTCATAAGATTCATAAGGTGCAGTATGTGGTGGTGTACACCTTTAATCCAAGCACTCAGGAGGCCCAAGTAAGAGGGTCACTCTAAGTCTGAGGTCAGGCTAGACCACAAAATGAATTCCAGGTCATCCTAAGCTACATCTAGATCCTAGATTAAAAACAAACAAACAAACAACAACAACAACAAAAAAAACCTAAGAATCACCGGATACAATAGCAAAGGTAATGTGAAATATTAAGTTACAACAGATATGAATTGTTGCCACATTTTAAGAGATTTAAAATTTGCAACTTTACATAGGGTAACAACCACATTTAGTGTGTTTAATCTGGCCTCTAGGTATGAAGACTAGTTAAAATAATATCCAAATTGCTTATCCTCAAGATTTCTCCCCCAACCAGCCTTTAAGTACCTTGAGAGGCAGTGAGAATTGGCCTAGTTCACCTGGTTGAGCTTTGTGGCGGTATCAGTGCAGATCACTGATCATGATCACAGTTTTTAATATTGAAAAACTTAAGGCAACAATTTCTTATGATAATAACGTATTTAACAGGTCCAATGTGGTGACACCTGATCATAATCCTAACACTCCCAGGGCACTGGCAAGAGAAAAGAGAATTGGAGGCCAGCCTGGGCTACAAAGTGAGACTAACATGAAGAATAAAGTAGTAAAGTAAATGAATGAATAAATAAATGAATACAGTAAAAGACAAGGGAGGACTCCTATACGATGCAATAGTCACTTTTCACCCAATATTTGCTAGTGCAATGAGGGAATAAAAACAAAAGTCATCTGCTTGCAAAGCCTGTGATTCTGGGTTTAATTTTTCCAGTATCCATGTAAAGCCAGATTCACAATGTGGCACATGCTGTTGGAGTTAATGTGCAGATGTAACAGGTTCTGGGGTGCCCAAATTCTATCTCTCAAATATATAAATAATAATAATAATAATAAAACAATTGTGTAACCTGTGTCAAACAAATTACTGATCAGTGATATCATAGAGATAAAATTAAACAGGAGAGACAGCAATTCCCAACTTCTATAATAAAATAACAAATTAGATAAAACAAGCTAGTAGCAACATAGTAACTAGGCATTAGATTCTTTTTTTTGTTTTAGTTGTGAAGAGAAAGAATGGATTTCAAATTTAATAAAATCTAGAGTGTTAAAATTATTTGATATTTGAAATCTTTGTTTTTTATAAGCCTTATTTTTTAAAACAGATTTTCTTTTACTGATACATAATACATAAATTGTGCATATTAGTGAATGGCATGATGCTTCAATCCATGTGTCTGCTGTATTATTTTTGAACCATGTATCCAAACATTTCCAATTTTGTTGAGAAGGTATTCTAGGTAATTTCCTCTAGCTTGCTGAAATGTCAGCATCTTGAGGTTACCCTACAGTATAAAAGTACAGCAGAGCATTTCTCTAGAGATGCATATTACATATGTATCCTTTGCCTTTCCCCATCTCAACCTTCTCCAGGGTCCTCACTGTCCTGGTGATGGATAATCACCATTCTAAAATCAACATCTATGATATAAACATTTAAAGATTCAACTTATGAATGAGATCATGTAATTCATGTCTTACTATGCCTAGCATATTACACTTAACCTAATGAGCTCTAGTTTTATCTACGATGCCAGTAATGACATGATTTCTAGTGAACAGGTATCAATTTATCAGTTGAAATATTTCAGGTGTTTCAGGTGTGGTATGTGAGGAGCATCTGAACTCATGCCTGCCTGAACTTCACAAGCATTTAGGAACTTAGTGCTAGAAAACTCACTGATGAGGAGCTGGGGCGATGAATCAGTGGTTAGGAGTTCTTGGGAGATGAGCACGAGGACCTCAGAGGGCTCATTCTGATTTGAGTTCCATCTCTAGTAGCCACTTAAACAGCTGGGAGTGGTCATATTCCTATACAGCTAGTTCTATGGCGAGCAGAGATCAGAAAACTACTGAGGCTGGGTAAAAATGGTCAGCTTTGTTCAGGTTTTTATAAGTTATTATTATTTCAATGTATTCATTGTGACTGAAGTTGTAGTAAACACGAGATTGCAGTTATCTAACTTTTCACAGTCTGACTTCATTGTCTTTAGATGAATTCTCAACAGTGGGATTGCTGGATCACATGGTAGTTCTATTTTCCCTTAGCTTTTTGAGAACCCTACATGTAGTTTTCCATAAGGCTGTGATAATTAACATTCCTATCAAATAGTGTGTCCCAATTGTCCATAACCTTCCTTGATCTTGTATGTTTAGTCTTTTTTTTTTTCCAGAATAATCATTCTTACTTACAAGGTGAAGTTCTGTGTCATGGTGGATATCACTTGCATTTCTCCAATAATTACTGATGTAGGACTTTTTGTTCATGTATTCTTTCGCCACATACATGTATTCTCATAAGCGATCTTTTAAAAAATTTACTCTCCATTTTTAAGTTGGTTTATTTATTTTATTACCACTGAGATTTTTGGAGCTGCTTATAAAATCAGTCTATCAGTCCTTTATAAGAAAGTACAGTTTATATTGCTCCAATTCTGTACATATTCCAGACAACATATAAAGCAACATATAAAGGCTAGCCAGTGGTTTTGAATAATGAGTAAACAGAGACAATCCAGGTCCAGTCTTTGTGTCCAGATTCATGTTGAAAAATTTAATTAGTAATGTTTATGTTAGAATGTTTATATTTTATACTTAAAATCCTAGCATAAGATGCATGCCGATATTTCCATTTGCCACTAGAAGACCTGAGAATAATAACTTATTAAATATTTACTTGCTATAATTGATTTAATCACTCTTTCTTAACCAAATCAGCATTTTCATTCTTTGTAGAATAAACATTTAGAACAGTATTAAATGCATCCAGCATATTGTTTTGATTTTTTTATCACAGAGTCTGTTTATACTGAGGTCATCTACAACAATCTATGGGGAATAGGGTTTATTGCATTTTCTTGTGAGTCATGACATCCCTTGAGCTACAACCAGATCATATGTAATTTGCTAGGACAAGTCATTCTGTATCATTTCACAGGCATCAATATTGCCAGGGGGCAATCATTCTGGGAAATACAGATACTTTCTTTTCCATCAGATATGTTGAATCCAAACAAGATTCTCTACATAGAATAGAATTTTCAGGGAGCACTGAATGTTTGGATGAAGTTCAGTGCAGAAAGGACACTTACTTACTACTTTGGGGTAACTTTGAACATTGCACCTTCATTTCTTTATTAAATATTTAATTAATTAATTAATTAATTTGCAAGTGAGGAGAGAGAGAGAAAGAGAGAAAGCACATTACAGGGTCTCCAGCCACTGCAGACAGACTCTAGATGCCTGTACCACTTTGTCCATCTGGCTTTATGGGGATACTGGAGAATTGAACTCTGGTTGTTAGACTTTGCAGGCCAGCACTTTAACTGCTAAGCCATCTCTCCAGACAACATTGCAACTTCATTTCTGTTACACATATTTTTGAAAACAACTCCTAATGGAAATTTTCATAAGATTTCAAATTTATTTTGAAAAATTCATGAATTTTCTGTAGGATGTCAAAATTTAGCCAATATAAGGTTGATAACTAAACTTTGAAGACCTTACTCATTAGGTGTTTGATGGGGCTTACACATTGATAATGGTTGGCTTTTGTATGGGTATATATCCAATATTTTTTATGAATAAAATGCTTTTTGCAGCTTGCTAAGCAAAGTTTGCAAAACATATCAACATTAAATATGTAGGCTCTTATATTTCCCAATCTAAAGGAATATTTTTACTTAGTGAACAGAATGCATGTAAATAAAACATTTTAACAATTAGTTATAGGCAAAGAGGAAAATCAAATTACAAGTGAAAATGTATTGTTTCTTGAGGTTTCATGTAATTTTTTCAATCACTTTATCATCATTGGTATTCAATTTGTACATATTTGGTAAGCAGAATACATATACCTTTTACTTTGAAAATATGCATATAAATATTCAAAAGACTCTTGGATCCCTCATATTCTGTTGTGAAAATGGTTTACAGTCAATCAGTTATATATAGATCTTCTACCCTAAAACTTGAAAATTATTTGTTTTGGATTGTGTTTCTATAAATTATTTTTGGATAGAATTCAGATAAGTTACAAATATCCTTTTTCATAGATACTTATTGTGTTATGTTTTATTATATTCCCCAGAGTTAGGAAGATGAACATAAATGAAAAAGAAGGTCAATTCTGAGAAGTTGAAGTGGTCAAGGATGATCTGCTAATAAAGGGAGATGCTCCTGTTTGTATTTCATTTAAGGAACATCAAAAATATTTAGGAAAATTACCTTTAAGCTTGAAAATTATTTTTATTACATTTTAATTTTACTGATACAATAAGAATTGAGAAGGGTTTTTATGTAAACAGCTCTGACACAATGGATAATAACTAATGAAATTTGAAAGGGAAGCTTGAAGTGAATCAAGAAAAATTGTAAAAAGAGGAAATATGGGCTGGAGAGATGGCACAGTTAAGGTATTTGCCTGTGAAACCTAAGGAGCCAGGTTTGATTCTCCAGGTCCCACTTAAGCCAGATGTGCATGGTGGCACAAGCATCTGGAGTTCATTTGCAGTGGCTAGAGGCCCTGGTGTGCCTATTCTCACCCCCTTCTCTATATCTCTCTTTCTGCCCTTCTTTCTGTCTCTAATAAATAAATAAAAATAAATAAATAGGGAAAAAGAGAGGAAATATGATAAATGAACATTTTCCTCTAATGAACAAATGTAAATAAGATTTAGTCGAGATAGTTTCTGTTGATATCATTAAATATTTAAGTTCATATAAATCACACAGCAGAATAAGTATTGTAAATGAATGTAATGGTTTCATATATGGTGAATTCAAAGAGAAAATGAGCAGATCCAGAAAACAAAGTGGTGTAGAACATTGTGCTAGCTGCAGCAGATAGGAGAATGTAGGAGTAAACTCTGAAGCAACGCTTTCTGGGCAGTTGTTGCAGTCAGGTTCACATGGCTGAGGGAAATCAACCAACCAAGAGCAGATTGTGGGAAAAAAAGCGTTTATTTTGGATTATAGGCTCATAGGGAAGCTCCATGATGTCAGGAAAAGTGATGACATGAGCAGAGGGTGGACATCTTCTCTTGGCCAACATTAGGTGGGCAACAGCAACAGGAGAGTGTGCCAAACAATGGCAAGAAGAATCTGGTTATAACACCCATAAACCTACCCCCAACAATGCACTGCCTCCAGGAGGCTTTAATTTCCAATTGCCATCAGCTGGGGACCTAGTATTCACAGCACTTAAGTTTATGGGTTACACTTGAATCAAATCACCACATTCTGTCCCTAGCTCCCATAAACTAATAACAATGCATAATATAAAATGCAATGCATTCATGCCAACTTTAAAAGTCCCCGCAGTTTTTAATCAATCTCAATGAGGGGCAAACATCCTAATAGTCCAAGATCATTTAACTGAACCATAATACCACCCCCCACAAAAAAAAACAAAAAAAAAAAAACATAATGGCATAGAATAAACATTCACACTGCAAAAGACTGCATAGGGTATAGCAAAGAAATATTCAACCAATACAGGATACAAAACAATCAGGGAAAACATCAAACTCTGTAGCTCCAAGTCCAGCAACTATAGTCAAGCTCAAATCTCCAAGTCCAATAATTCTAACCAGCAACAAGTCTTTGGAGTTCCAATTCCACACCTCCAGCTAGGCTGCTCACAGTCCTGGAAAAGTTCATTTGTGTCTGGCAGCTCTCCTTAGCAGCCACCTTGTGTTCCTGGCAATTCCACTGGGTTTCCACTGCAACCCACAGCCCATCCTCATGGTTCCATTGTGTTTCCATGCAGGTAATCCAGCAAACCTGCTTCACACTGCCCATGACCACTTCCAAAACACAAGACCATGTTGCAAATTCAATGACCCTCTCTTCCTGGTGTTTCTTACACTCCATAATAGCAGATAGGGTACCAATCTGTTAATTTAGGGGCAAATAAAGCAGTCTTTGAAGAACAGGACTTCAGCATTCAGACCGCTTCAAAAGACACTGCAATCTCTCTGTTATCCCAATGCAGGTTAACTTGCCCAATATCAATGGTTGTAATTTCTCATATAATTGCAGCTGGATGGGCAGCAGTGTTGGCCCAAAGATTTCTTTTTTTCTGTGTCATACTCCTCTGCTCTCACCAGTCCATTTCTATGCAATGCAACCCTACACAAGTTCTCAGGACATGGGCATAACAGCAAACCTTTCACATAAACTGCTTCTAGCCCAGTCCAAGCAAACATCTTCCTCATCCTCATAAGTCAAACCTCATAGTTCACAGCCACAGAATCAAGTGTTTAGCAGTAATGCCAACACTTCTTGTTACCAACTTTACTTTGCAGTCAGGTTCACATTGGTGGCAGAAATCACCAAGAACAGCTTGTGGGAAAAGGGGTTTCTTTTGGCTTACAGACTTGAGAAGAAGCTCCATGATGGCAGGGGAAAACTATGGTGTGAGCAGAGGGTGGTTATCACCTCCTGACTAACACCAGGTGGCCAACAGCAACAGAAGAGTGTGTCAAACACTTGCAAGAGGAAACTGGTTATAATAATCATAAGCCCACCCCCAACCTCCAGGAGGCTTTAATTTCCAAATCTCCATCAGCTGGGAACCTTGCATTCAGAACACATAAGTTTATGGGGGACACCTCAATCAAACCACCACAGCAATGAAAGAAGAATAAAGACTTATTTAGAAGGCTTTTACATTTTCATATGGGATGCTCAATTCTTTTAAAAAATATTTTGTTTACTTATTTGCAAGAGAGAGAGGAGTGGGGGGAGAATGGGCATGTCCGAGCCTCTAGCCACTGCAAACAAACTCCAGACACATGTTTCACTTCATGCATCTGGCTTTACATGGATACTGGGGAATTGAACCTAGGCCTTTACAGTTTGCAGGCAAATACCTCAACCACTGAGCCATCTCTTCAGCCTGGGGTTGACCAATTCTTAAGCTTACTTGGTTTAGGTCAAATTAAAATAAATGAGAATAGACACAATTTGCACATACTTGGCTCAAAGTCATGGGACACATATGGAAAAGATGAAACTCATGAAGAGAGATTATCCTGAGCATTCTCCGCATGTACTGTTAAAAGTTAGCTGAAAATGCAGAAGTGTATTTAGAAGGTACAATGACACAGGGAACATAACTTTCACTAATAATATTATTTCCCTTGTATAACATTCTTAAAATGAAAGCATATTACTGATGCAACAATGATTGAGTATATGATGCCAACATTTATAACATATACAAACCAGGTGGGAGAGATGGCTTAGTGGTTAAGGAACTTACCTGTGAAGCCGCAGGACCCAAGTTCAATTTCCCAGTACCCAAGTAAGGCAGCTAAACAAGGTGATGCATGTATCTGGAGTTCCTTTGCAATGGCTACAGGCCCTGGGACACCCATTTTCTCTCTATATATCTGTATCTTTTCTTTCTCTCTCTAATAAATAAATAAAATATAATGTATAGAAACCTATATTAACTTTTCGTATTGTCGAATACATAATTTCTTCTAAGTTAACAATTTAAACATTTTTCCATTGGGTTAGAAAATATTCATATTGTTGAAATGTTCACATTTCATATTTATACATTTTTTTTTGAGCAGTGATCATCTGCTAGATGGACTCTGAATTATTGTCAATGAAACCCGACTCATTGGATTTCGTGATTTATAGGTTTTCCTTCGATTAGAATGATCCAAGTGGATATTTCATATATGTATTTCATACATAATATTCTATGTGCATATAAATACTTTCAAATATACATTTTACAATTTCAAAGCCTACCAATCCAAGCATAGTTACATTGAACTGTATCCCTTTATGTGTTTAAAATTCTGGAGAGTTAGAGCTAAATAATTCAGTAAATTTTGGACTAATGTTCATTGTCTTTTGTAGGATTCCAGTGAAATTATTAAGATAATAGCTTCATTGGCACCTTTATTGAATATTTCATATATACTAACAAGTTATCCTGTATCACTAAATAAATTATGAGAAATCTTCCATATTTAAAATGAGAGTTGTTTCCACTTTGTGCTCTTGTTTATATTCTTCTATGTAATGTTTATAAACTTTCACTACACATCAGATCCTCTTGGAGAGCTTTTTTTTTTTTAATATATTTTATTTCTTTATAAGAAAGGAAGGGAAGTTTGGAAGGAGGGAGGTAATATGTACTGCTTCACCAGGGCCTCTTGCCACCAAAAATGAACTCCTGATACTTATACCACTTTGTGCATCTGGCTTTATGTGGGTACTGGGGAATCAAACCCAGAAAATCAGGCTTTGCAAAGAAGTGCCTTGAACTACCAAGCCTTTTCTCCAGCCCAACTTGGCAATCTTTCACTTGTCATGGTTACCAGGTGTGATGATAATTCTTGCCATCTTGAGATTAGAATCAGAATGGAAACAAGCCTTTGGGCAGGACTATCTAGATTGTGTTACCTGAATTGCCAAGAACACTCTAGATGTGGATGGTGCCATTTCATGGCATGTACAGGCGTGCTAGACAATAAAAAAGGGGGAGGGTGCTAGGCACAACTCCTCATATTGCTCTCTGCTTGGTGACTGTAGATTCATTGCTTGTGAACAGTTGTTTCATGTTCTTGCCACCATGTCATTCCCACAACAAAGAACTACCTCAAACTATGGGTTAAAATAAACATTTCCTTCATAAGTTGGTTTTGTCCTTTTTTTTTTTTTTTTTTTTTTTATCACAAGTGCACCACATAACAATCTAGGATCCCTGACTAAGAATTATTGGACTTGAAGGTCATATATGTCAGTGTCCTATTAAAAACCCATGTCTGTGTTTTTTTTTCAGAAAAAAAATAAATAAATAAATTTAAAAATGCTGTTTCCAAACTTATAGTGAGAGCCATAAGAAATTTCCCAACAGTAAGAAAAATGCACATAAAAGAAAACTAATGTTCTTGAGAAATTGAGAAAGTGCTAAATTGAAAATGTATTAAAATTACCATGAACTTTTGAATAATCTTTTTATTTATTATGTTAGAAGAACTATCACCAAAACATCATAGAAGCATGCTGCTTAAGGTTTGAAATTACAGTTGTGCAGAAAATAGACTTATTTAGGTTGACTCTTTTTAATTCTTCATCACACTAGGTAAAAAGAAAGAATAGTTGAGAAAAATTAAAGCTCCCTTAAATTGCTTTCAATTTTCTAAGTATATTCGCATGACTATTTGATTCCAAATAGATCAGAGAAAACTTGTAATGAATATGCATGTAAGTTTTGGGACATTAATATATTATATTATCAAACCAGAGAGTAACGGTGCCCTTTGGGTCAATAGGCCACTTAAGTATCAGTTAAATTTATATCAGTACATTGCTAAAAAGATAATTGTAATCATATAAAATGACTCAGTTCAATGATTCCAATGTGGCTGAAAGATAATGAATCTTTTGTATCATTTATCTTGGGAATATTAACGTTATTGAGTCCTATGACTGCTAATGAGATTTTTGCTAAGAAAAAGAATGAATTACACAGGCAGATATTTTGATTATTAGAAGGATGATATTTTAAAAAGCAATTAGCATGCCTGTGAGTAAATAGACTTGAAATTGACTTTGATCATAAGGAAGCCGAACACTGACAGCATCATAAGCATTTTATAGAAATGAATCCTTTCATACAACTAGAAGAGTTATAGAAGTTTAAAATGAAATTCAGTTGTGAGGATGTCACAATATTAAAAACAGAACTAAGCCTATCAGTGGCAAGATTTACTTTATATGTACAGAGAAATCCCCCATACTTGGTAGGAAATGTCAGGAACTTAATGGCAATAGATTACTCTTCAGTGAGAATGAGGTCTAATATTTAGGACCCTGGAACTTTTTTAAACTATCAAAATAGAAAATGTAAACATGAAAAATATCTAAGTGAATTGGACTATGGTGTTTGTGTGTGTGTGTGTGTGTGTGTGTGTGTGTGTGTGTGTGATAGAACAGCTTGTGTGTGTTCTTTAAGTTGTTGCCAAGTGAGGTTACATTTTTAGGGTCAATGACTAATGAAAGAAACAATGCCCATGCATCTATGTGCCTGGAAACACAAAGTCATACTAACAAGGAATGGGATGCTTGTGATGAATCAACCTAGATTTAACAATAAATAAATGAATAAAAATAAAAATAGAAAACTACTCTGAGTTTCTTGGAAATTGGAAATATGTCTGTTTAACCCTTGCTGACTGTTGAAATCAGGTTCACATTGCTGGCAAAAAATCATCTAGCCAAGAGCAGCTTGTGGAAAATAAAGGTTTATTTTGGCTTACAGACTCAAGGGGAAGCTCCATGATGGCAGGGGAAAATGATGGCATGAGCAGAGAGGGTGGACATCACCTCCTGACCAACATCAGATGGACAGCAGGAACAGGAAAGTGTGCCAAGTACTGGAAAGGGGGCAATGACTATAATGTCCATAAGTCTCCTCCAACAATTCACTGCTTCCAGGAAGCTTTAATTTCCAATTTCCATCAGCTGGGGTGACTAGCATTCAGAATCCATAAGTTTATCGGGGGCACCTGAATCAAACCACCACATTCTGCCCTGGCCCCGCAAAACTGAAAACCATCCATATAAAATGCAATGCATTCATCTTTAAAAGTCTTAAAACTTTAAAAGTCCCTGTAGTTTTTATCAATCCTAATAATGTTCAAAACATTCTGATAGTCCGAGATCATTTAACTGGACCATAATATCAAAATAATTCCCCCCCAAAAAACCATAATGTCACAGAATAAACATTCAAATTGTAAAAGATGGCATTTGATATAGCAAAGAAATATTTAACCAATACAAGATTTAAAAAGGGCAAATATCAAACTCTGTAGCTCCAAGTCCAGCAACTATAGTCAAGGTCAAATCTCCAAGTCCAATAATTCTAACCAGCAACAAGTCTTTGGAATTCCAATTCCACCCCTCCAGCTGGACTACTCACAGTCCTGTACAACTTAATCTGGGGACATCAGCATTCCAGTGGTCCCAGCATCTCTCCTGAGTCTCCACTGCAAGCCACGTTTCATCCTCATGGCTCCATCAGGTATCCATGCAGGCATTCAACAAACTTGCTTCACACTGCCCATGGCCATTTCTAAAACACAAGACCATGTTGAAAATTCAATGACTCTCTCTTTCCTGCATTTCTTATACTCCACAATACCAGGTATGGAGCCAATTTGTTAATCCAGGGGGGTAGCAAACCAGACTTTGAAGAATAGGACACTGCTTGAGCACTCAGGCCCCTTCAAAAGAGTCTACATTCTTGCTGTTGCCCCAGTGCAGGTCAGCTGGCCCAATCTCATTGATTGCAATCTCCTGTATAATTGCAGCTGAATGGATAGTATTTTTTTTTTTTTTATTAGATATGTAGATAGTGTATATACAGTCATGCTGGTATTCTTCCTGTGCCATATTCCTCTGCTCACATCAATCCATTTCCATGCAAAGCAACCCTGCAAAAATTCTCAGGACATGAGCATAACAGAAAGCCTCTTACAAAAACTGCTTCTAGCCTGGTCCAGGCAAAGCTCTTTCTTACCCTCATAAGTGAAACCTCACAGTCCATAGTTCTTACTTCATTCAGGTCTTTCAATTCTGACCAGAATAGATTATCACACTGTACTTATAGCACTACAAGGCATCTTGTAGGCCAAGGTTTCAAATCCTTCCACATTCGTCTTGAAAATGAGCTGCAAAAGGCCAAAGCTACACAGGCAGGTATCAAGCAGCAATGCCACTCTCGGTACCAACTATACTGTGCAAGTCAGGTTCACATTAGTGGCAGAAATCACCCAACCAAGAGCAGATTGTGGGGAAAAAAAAAAAAAAAAAAGGTTTATTTTGGCTTACAGACTTGAGGGGAAACTCCATGATGGCAGGGGAAAACAATGGCATGAGCAGAGAATGGACATTACCCCCTGGCCAACATCAGGTGGACAACAGGAATGGAGAGTGTGCCAAACATTGGCAAGAGGAAACTGGCCATAATAACCATAAGCCCGCCCCCAACAATACACTGCCTCCAGGAGGCTTTAATTTCCAATTGCCATCAGCTGGGGAGACTAGCATTCAGAACTCCTAAGCTTATGGGGGCTGCCTGAATCAAACTACTACACTGATTCTAAAGGGTCATCTCAGTCTCTGCCACAGAGGAAATACTTAGTAAATCATCACAAAATTAATTTTAAAAATCCAAGTCTAAGAAATGAAATGAATTTTAGGTAGTGACAGCAACTACTGAAGGAGAAAAAGGGGAAATAAGCTTCTTTGAGGCAGTTAGCTAGAGACAGAAATCCAAGGAGATAACATTTTACCCATATTGTCAAAATTGAATCTTGGGTTTGATTCTGTATCTCCAACATGGCTGCCAGGGACACACCCAACAGAAACTGCTTGCTTCTACTTCTTCAGCTCAGCCTCTCTGTGTCAGGCCCCTGAGTCCATGAACCAATCAGATCTTGGTCCCTCCATCAGCCTCTTGAGTCCTAACCAGGCAGGTCTCTTCTTACGCTCTTGAGCCTGATGACAAGGCTCACCTTGATTGGATGTGTGCTCCATATAAAGGAGGTTAACCGTTACCCACATAGCCCAGTCTATCTCTCTTTCTCTACCTCTCTCCCTCCTCTCTCTTTCTTTCTCCCTCCTTTCCCCTGATCCCCTGTTTTCCTTCCCCCCTGAACATCCATAAGAGACTGTCCTCCTGAGCCTGGCTGGGAAGGGGAGAATATTTATTTACATTGGCTTGGGTATTTTCTTCTTCCTTTCTATCTGTGACAAAATTTGGTGGGACCCTGTCACTCTGATTACATATATATGTATATATATATACATACATATACATATATATCCTTCACAATTTCTTAATCCTTTCTGGTCTGTTATTTGAAGGGGCTTCTATGTGCAATATCTTCTGTGTGTGTGTGTGTGTGTAACTGCCCCAG
The DNA here is from genome assembly GCA_036365145.1 of Orientallactaga sibirica. Lineage (NCBI taxonomy): Eukaryota > Metazoa > Chordata > Mammalia > Rodentia > Dipodidae > Orientallactaga > Orientallactaga sibirica. Next base: position 27,918,112 of record JAEOAD010000006.1, read on the forward strand.
CCTTTTTCCAGATATCAAATTTATTTAAATACACCTCAAGAATCATGATTTCTCTGTAAATAAACTCAATAATTCATAATTTACCCTTCTCAAGGCCATTTAATCAATTACTTGTTAAAAATAGGATAAGAACACAAATCTGTGGTACACAACTTTGGAAGGCCCCTCCTGACCCTAAATCCTGCATTACTCCTATTTGTAATTTTATTTAAAATGGTTCATCTTCTTGCCAATGGCGAGATAAAACATGCAAGGTGTAGATGGAAAGAAGAAATCATTGAAGGAGAAACAGAATGAGGAAAAGCATGGAGAGGTAGGTGTGAAATTGAATTTAAACTTTCTTTATTTCTATCCCATCCTATGTTCCCTGCTTCTTCCAGTCATCCCCATTATGCTGGCCAAAATCCATCCCATCACAGTTCTCTGTAAGAAAGATAAAATGCATGTAAACTTGGTTATCTGATCTTTCTTGTGAAAACAGTGAAACCTCTCAGACTTGGAAGCAGATTGTTTTGGGTTCTGATTCCATTTCACACATGTGATCCTGATAAAGTCACTAGTTCTTCCTGAGGGCAGGTATTGAGCAGAAAAGCCTTATCTTGGGACCCACAAAATGGTGTAGGGAATAAACTGGCTGAAGTGTTTTCTGGAAAATTCCTGAGATAAGAATGCTTTGGGCATATAAAACCTTAGCCTGGAGGGTTTGATGGCAGTAAAGGATTATTTAGAAATAAGGCCTTGGCACGGCTTGGTAGGGTACCTCTGTATGCCCAGCACTCTCTATTCCCTCCCATAAATACTATGGGGCAAGGGGGATCCAGAGTTCACCTGCTCCCTGAGCTACATAATGGGACACAGTCATTAGAAACAGAGATATAGATCAGAGGTAGAACTATTGACTGACTTGGGCAATACTATGTGCTCTCTCCCTGGCACTAGGAAGAAAAAATCAATAGAGGTCAAGTAATTTTGTTGTAGCATTGTTTCTCCTTCTTTCCTTCCTTCCTTCCTTTTTTTTTTTTTACAACCTTATAATTGCATGTGTTTCTCTTTTTTCTTTTAAAACATGCTTGATTATATCTCAACCATTCCCTGCAAACAAAATAAAGCAAAGCAAAACAGAAACAAAAACTACAAAACAATAGCAAATGAGAAAACTACTCTTCTCGTGCAAGGTCATGCCACTCCCATACCTTAGAAAATGCATTCTTTTAAAAAATATATATATTTTATTCATTTATTTGATAGAAAGAGGGAGAGAAAGAGGAAGAGAGAGAAAGAAAGGGAAGGAATGGGCACACCAAGGCCTCCAGCCACTGCAAATGAACTCCAAATGTATGTGCCCCCTTGTGCATCTGGCTTACATGGGTCCTGGAGAGTCAAACCTGGATCCTCTGGCTTTGCAGGCAAACGTCTTAACCGCTAAGCCATCTCACCGGCCCAGAAAATACATTCTTGTAAAATATCTATGTTAAGGAATCTGTTGAATAAGTTTTCAAGTTAAAATCCTCATTTTTTGAACTCCATTGTTTTTAAAATAAAGTATGGGTTCAAAATCAGTATTTTTACTTTTATTTCTACATTAGTCACCTGAGAGAAATGTAAATCAATTATAGAAACATTTATATTACAGAATTGTCATAAGAATGTACTACATTAAGGCTGGGGGGATGGCTCTGTGAGTAAAGTGCTTGCTATGAAAGTACGATGACCTTAGATTAGATCCTCATATCACACTTATAGCTAGTCACTATAGACATATTTGTAATCCCAGTGTACCTGTAATGAGATGGGAGGCAGAGACAGGAGAATCCCAGAAGCCCATGGGCCAGCTATCCTGACATTTGCAACAATGTACAAAAAGAAATCCTTGTTCAAATAAGGTTTAGCCAGGCGTGGTGGTGCATGCGTTTAATCCCAGCACTCCGGAGGCAGTGGTAGGAGGATCACAATGAGTTTGAGGCCACCCTGAGACTACGTAGTGAATTCCAGGTCAGCCTGGGCTAGAGTGAGACCCTACCTCGAAAAACAAAACCAACAAAACATGGCAAAACACAACAACAACAACAAAAAATAAGGTAAAAGGTAAAGAATGTCACATTTAAAACACACAGACACACACCATGCACATATCCACATCACACAAAGATAATTTTAAAAAGAATATACTCATGTAATCTAACAATACTAATTTTAAAATACATAAAATTGAAATAATTGTAAATAATATTTCTTAATTTTATTGACTTTTTAGTGAATACATATTTTTACTATGAATCTACATTAAAGATGCAATAGCTTTGTATGACAAAACAAGATTCATTCTGGTGTTTTAATTTGTGAAATGAAATGAAATAAACTAAAACATAAATATGTAGACATGAGTTATGGTTTGCATGTGTTATTGGCCCAGAAATTTAATTTAACATAACTTATTTACAGACATGATAAATATTTACATTATAAATTTTCTTCAAAAGATTAAATGCATTTAGAACATCCTCATAGAAATTGGATTCTTCACAATGTTTTAGCAAAAATTTTGACCAAAAGGAAGTATGAACTCAAATTGTTCTACTAGACATCTGATAAAGACTAAATTTAAAATATGATATTATCGCACACCGCTGGGCAGTAATTCAAACCTTTCCAATTGTGTGAGATAGTGAGATGTTTGAAATGATGGGTGGTATTCAGTGTAGAGGAAATGATGTTATAGGAAATGAGAATGTTCTGTTAAAAATGACATGAAATTGTGAACATATTTTTCAACCAGGAATAAGGCAACTAAACTAATATATTAATAAGAATGAGGTGATTTGTATAATATTTTTAAAAGAGAAAGAGGCAGATGGAGAGAGAATGGTCATGTCAGGGCTTCTAGCCACTGCAAAGGAACTCCAGAGATATGCCCCACTTTGTGCATGTGACTTTCATGGGTATTGGGGAATCAAACCTAGGTCCTTAGGCTTCACAGTCAAATGCTTTAACTGCTAAGCCATCACTCCAGCTTTGATTTGTATAATTTTTAAATTCTCCAAAAAGTTTTCCTGTAAATTTAAAATTAAATTACTTATAGTTCTTAAATTCAGATAATATTTTAAACTCATATATACATATATACATACTCAACATGTTACAACTCCAAAATTACAATTTTTCCTTAGGAAAATAAAAATGCATATATATTATAAATATGAAAGTATAATTTCAAAATAATTACTTTCTCACATTCAGTAGCAATTTGCTTTCTCATTTAGATATTAACACTTAAAAACAGCTTTTCAACAACTAAATTTATACAATTTCTAATTTCTAATTAGAGTATAAAAGTGCATTTGTTCTTCAGTACTCACACAACTGGTAACAGAGTCTTCATATGCATTGTATGTTGTAAAATACTAATTTTGGGGCTGGAGAAATGGCTTAGTGTTTAAGATGTTTGCCTACAAAGCTAAAGGACCCACGTTCTATTCCCCAAGACCCACTTAAGCCAGCTGCACAAAGGGCACACACATCTGGAATTCATTTGCAGTGGCTGGAGGCCTATTCTCTCTCTCTTTATTCTCAATCCCTGCCTATTTCTTTCTCTCTCTCAAAGAAAAAAAAAATTAGGAAATAAAATACTAATTTTTACTCTATTTTTCTTTTGTGTTTATGACATTAATGGTATAAATTGTGTTTTATCATATTCCAAATTCATTATTTCAGAAGATAATATATATTTAAGAGCATATAAAAATACAAGTGTGGGCTGGGAGATAGCTCAGCAGTTAAGGTACTTGCTTGCCAAGACAAATTACCCAGGTTCAGTTTCCCAGTGCCCACATAAATCCAGATGCATAAAGTGCCACATATGTCTGGAGTTACTTTTGCAGTGACTAGAGGCCCTGGTACACACATATTCTTTCCCCCAGCCCTCTCTCTCTCTTTCTGCAAATAAACAAAATATTTAAAAATACAACTAAAATAAAATAAATTTTACTCACTAGATATTTTAAAATATTAGATTGACTTTCAAAATATGGAGAAAAAGAATATAGTACTATAGTAGACAGCTCCACATTGATGGGATGAACATTCAAGCCAAGCCCAGTTTAGGGAAGGAAGGGGTTTATTTCAAATTAAGGCTTCAGGGATGTTCTTTTGATGGCTGAAGATGCTGGTTCTCCATCATAAATCCAAGCAGTTGGAGAAACAACCACTAAAAGCAACAAGCCAGAAGGACCCCACCAGAACTCACACTTCTCTGCATGACTTTGAGCTGGAATTAAGATCCTCATCCCACAACACGTTTGGATAGATCAACACCAGTATCTGCCCCGAGTGACACCTCATCCAGCCAGGTGGTTGGAGACCCAAGTTAAAAGCTTTAATAAAACACATGAGTCAATGGGGAGGCATACATTCAATTTCACACAAGTACCATGGAGTGATTCTATAATAGTGCTATTTTAATAGGCAAAAATGAACAGGATGGACTACAGAAAGAGTGTGTGATCTGATAGTTGTGCTGGAATCTCTCATTATGAGAGAAATTGCAGAGAAATTGTCAAGTGCACAAGGGGTGAAAATTTACGACAATAAATATAGAAAGAAGTAAGTATAATTTCTGTCAATTGTACCACTGTTTAAAAAAAAATAACAGAAAAGGAAATAAATGGAAAACAATTGCTTAGCCTCAACAACTTTGCATAGATGGCCAATTACTGTGAGAACTAAAAAGCAAGACCAGGGTGAAGTGTTAGTCTGGAAGCAAGTTTGAACAGAATTGATAGTGAATATCCATTTAATTAACTTGCAAGATATTGAGAGTGTACTTAAAACACTAAACTGGAAAGTTATACTAGGAATTAAATCACACACATGTTCACACATATTATATATGTCATGTGCAATTGTGCTATTTTTCTACTCTTTGAGTATTATTTTTGCTTAAGAATATATGTCTAGCCAGGCATGGTGGTGCACGCCTTTAATCCCAGCACTTGGGAGGCAGAGGTAGGAGGATTGCTGTGAGTTAGAGGCCACCCTGAGACTACATAGTGAATTCCAGGTCAGCCTGAGCTAGAGTGAGGCCCTACCTCAAAACAAAAACAAAAACAAAAACAAAAAAAACAAACAAACAAAAAGAATATATATCTAATTCACTATTTGTTAATCATTTAAAATAATCAATGAAATAAAATTGTAAGGACAATATTTCTTAGTACCTTTATTCAGTTCAAAGGTAGTCAGGCAGGAACCTTGTGCATTTTATGCATATGTGTGTATGGTTAGAATTCTAGCTTTAATTCATAAAAATTATATAAGCTAGAATAACAAATTTAAGCTGAGGAAAATTCCGAGTCATTTATTTAAAATGTTACATTTTAGAATTTAACTAGGAAGTATATTTATTATAAAAATATTTATTTTCCATCTTCATTTTCCCACTTTTCCAAAAGTGCTAAAAGTAATTAACTCTACTGATTAGTGGCTACAAATGATTAAATAGATGCAAAGTAGTTCTACCTTCTTGATAAGTCTCATGATGTCAGAACCATATTCAAGATATTCATCTCATAAATTTTATCCAACATGGCTCATAATTTAATTTCAAAGAAATGTTATTATATTAACATAAAATTTTGTTATTTTAATAATTAGAATTATGTTTTAAGCCATTTCTTTAACAAATTTACATTGCTATTATCATTTTTAAGCTTTTGTCTATAGTAACTTAATATATATTCTGAATTTCAGCTTTTAAAATACTGTGACTCTCTATATAAGTAATATTGTGAGTGATTACATGTTATTTTCTTTATATCTGCTATTTGTGGGAATATATACAAAGATTATTTCATTTTATTATTATTATTATTATTATTGGATTTTCAAGGTAGGGTCTTGCTCTTGCCCAGGGTGACCTGGAATTCACTATGTAGTCTTAGGGTGGCCTTGAACTCATGGCAATTTTCCTAACGATTCCTCCAGAGTACTGGGTTTAAAGGTGTGTACCACCATGACCAGATGATTATTTTTATTTTTATTTTTTTTCCAAGGTAGGGTTGCTCTAGTCCAGGCTGACCTGGAATTCACTCTGTATACTCAGGCTGGCCTTTAGTTAATGATGATCCTCTTACCTCTGCCTTCCGAGTGTGAGGATTAAAGGCATGCACCACCACGCCTGGCTGATTATTTCATTTTTAAATTAAGGTATTACTTGCTAATATAACTTTATTCAAGTCACTCACAAACATTTGAACACATTGAGGAAAAATAAATGTAATCTAAAGTATTAATGTTTTATTTGAAAGATTTTAAAATTATACTCAAGAAAAATAACTGGTGTTATCAAGAAGCAGATAACACAAGATTAAATTAAGGGTTGGAGAGATATCTCAGTGGCTAAGGCACTTCCCCAGAACGCACATAAAGCCAGATGCACAGAGTGGAGCAAGCATCTGGAGTTTGTTTGTAGCAGCTGAAGGCCCTGATACATCCATTATCTTTTTCTCTCTTCTATCTGCCTCTGCTTAAAAATAAATAAATACAACTATTTTTAAATTAATTTTAAATTAATAGAACAATGTCTAATCAGAGATACACTTTAGGGTGATACATATTTAACATGTTTAGATGTTTAATCATAAAAACATTATTATTGTCATTTATATATGAGTCCATTTTCAAGTAAACTGGGGTTCAGAAGTATAAATGATGATAATATGAAAGTAGTTTTCAACAAAGAACTATAAGAAATTCCTGAAGAGAAATTCTATTTTCCGTTATCAATGTTAAAAACTTGATTCTCCTTAATACAGATTTTTTTTTTTTTTTTTTACAATGACCATCACTGCATTCCAAATGTCAACTGAAGGTCACTATATGTGAGTAAACCTTCATAAGTAGAGATCATTTTCCACTGAGGTGGAAGGAATGGTAGCATTCTGTTGTTAATATCTGTATATCCTACAGGGTACATGATAATGTTTAAATTAATAGATAGTGAATGCATAGATGAAAGCTCAAGTTCTTCAGTGTATTTTGTGCAGTCTATTGACAGTTCTTGATTTCTTTTATCATCATTCGAGACTGAGTCACACTTATTTCTTGCCTGTCTTACTCTTATATATACAGGTGCTCTCTACTGTCTCACTGTGATGATAAAAGTGGGGCATAGGCTACTCAGACAAAATAAAAAAAACAAGAATAAAACAGAATTTTCCTTTATAAAAAATGTGTTCTACAATTTCTATGTCACCAGTATTTCAGATCATTCAAACCAGTGTTTGCCCTGTTGACCACATTTTGACTACTAGCTGACTAAATGTAGGCCTAACTTCACCAAAAAGATGTTGCCAGGCTGGAGAGATGGCTTAGTGGTTAAGGCACTTGCCTGCAAAACCAAAGGATCCCAGTTCGACTCTCCAGGACCCACATAAGCCAGATGTACAAAGGGGTGGATGCATCTTGAGTTTGCAGGGGCTGGAGGCCCTGGCATGCCCATTCTCTCCCTCTCTCTCTCTGTCTCCCTGTTTCTCTCTCCCTCAAATAAATAAAGAAAACATTTTTTTTTTTTTAAGATGTTGCCTTTCTTAGTTTGAATAGGAAACCTTACGGACATAACTACAGGTATCAAATGTATAAAATATTATTCTTTTTAAAATTTTATTTATTTTTTTTATTTTTGGAGAGAGACACAGAGAGAGACAGACAGAGAGAGAGGGAAAGGGAGACAGATAGAGAGAGAATGGGAGCACCAGCAGTCTCTCAGCTTCTGTAAACGATATCCAGATGTGTGTGCCCCCTTGTGGGCAAGTACAGCATTGCACCCTTGTGTCACTGCATCTGGCTAAACGTGGGACCTGGAGATTGGAACCGGGTTCTTAGGCTTAGCAGGCAGGTACCTTAACTGCTAAGCCACCTCTCCAGCCCAATATTATTCTTTTTTAATGGATACTTGCCTCCAAGAAAAATGGAAAATGATAGGAGTTCAAAAGCCATATGTTGGGGCTGGAGAGATGGCTTGGTGGTTAAGGTGCTGGAAAAATTATCCAAATCTTGCAGGAACTTTTTTTTTTAATTGTTGAACTGCTACAAAAAATGCAATTTTATCCCTTAAAGATGTACATTTACTTTGATACATAAAGTACATATTGCACTGCTACTGACTCAGGCCAATAGACAGCCAAAGTTTTTGTCATGTTTGTTCCATCTGCTGTGACATGGCTATTATTTTTTCTTAATATCAAGATTCTACATCCCACTATGAAATAAAAAAAGAACAAATAAATATGCCTTTGCATTTAATTAAGAGTTTTTAAATTAATTATATGTTTTGATATTTTTATGTAAGAGGAATTTGATCTGACACCGTAACCTATACTATTGTTCTCAACATTGAAATGTTATTACTAATTGGTCAAGAGAGAAAAATCTCACACTTGACATTTAACCACATGTTCATTTCTTGAAACAGCTGCAATTTTCCAAGTCTGTATTTCAGGAAAGATTAACAGTAGATTCTATTTTTATTTTATGGAGAAACTCATTTTAAGCTATTATTTGCCTTAGTTCTCATGGATTTGATAGGCTCACAGTGAAAAAAGATGCATAATAACTTGTGGATGGAATTAGAATCTTTCAAGAGCACTGGCTTGGCCCATTTTATATTATTTTGAGATATTAGCAAAAATTATAGCAAGAGGTAGAGAACAAACTGTAATCTTACTGGTACTGGTGTCTCTGAAAGAAAAGCAAACATAATCGAATATAGTCTTGGAGAGCCAGACAATTATGCACAGATTTGAAACAAGGTTTTGTAGGTTAATTCAGGGTTCTCAATCCATAAACTATAGCTGTACAAATTATTAGGATTGTTGATGGTGCTACTGTGTATTTATACGTGTGTGTGTGTGTGTGTGTGTGTGTGTGTGTGTCTTACAGTAGCACCACCAACAATAAATGCAGCGTTCAAGTGGGGTAGTGAGATAGACATTAGCAGGTATTAATGATAGACCCCTTCATTATGATCAACTTTGGAACCCACCTCTCTGTTCCTTCATAATGGAAGCAGGTGGAGCTATCAGCGCTTTATGAAGGGAAAGCCACTTTGTTTTGTTTGAAACCCTGGGATTTTAGTTTTGCCTCTGGCCCTAGGTGGACACAGGACTTTCTACAGTACCCAAAACATAAGATTGTGGTCACCTCCTTTAAGTGTTAATCTGAACTTATTAGTCACCTGACCAAGAGAGGACCTCTCACCAAAAGACATGCTAAGGAGGTGGGAGGAATATTTATCTCTTTAATGAGATAATGACTTAAACCCATAGAAGCATTTGCTAGCAGAACCTATCTCACTGCTAAGCCTACCTAATTTTCTGAGTTTTTACCACAAAAAAAGAGAAAAAAAAGTTTTTTTTTTTTTTTTTTTTTTTTTTTTTTCTATCTCTTCTTTGGATCCTGGCCCACATCTTAAGCATGCTTGTTCTAATACTGATTTTTTTTTTTTTTTTCAGTTTCTAGAAAGAAATCCCATCCTTCCCCATTCTGACTTCCATTTGCTGAATTTCCCTGCTTTTTGGATCTCAAAGGAGATGATTTTCTCTCCTCCTATTTTCCCCCTTCCTCCTCTCAGCCCTTGCTGCTTTACAAGATTTACAATTTGTCTCCCTTGTCGTTTTTCTGAAATGCTAATAAAATTGTGCTCAACCTTTCTTGTGTGTTGGTTTCTAAAATCTTTTGAGACTAAGAACCCACAAAAGGGAAATCAAGTTTCCCAGTAACACAAGAATGCATCCATCCATGCTTAAGGCATCCAGGTTACAGTTGGGGTGTAACTACAATTTCTGAAACCCTTAATATCAATATTCCAGGTAAACAGATAATTAAGTATATCATATACTATTTTATATAACTGACAAAATAAGAAGGTCCCAGCCACAAGTGAACACAGAAACCATGTGAGTCATTGTTTCATTTGTCGGTCTCGTGGTTTCCAGATGAAAGGTTTCCACAGTCCACTAGGGAAGATCATGCTATGTGCGATTTGCATTCTTGTCTTGATTAGTATAATTTGTTCATAGCTTTTCAAAATCATATTTGAGAAAAATCTTTACATGAGTGAAATAATTACATAAATGAAACAAATGTCTTTCTTTAACTTTGAAACTGCAGGTAAAAACTGTAGTGGTAGAAGCAAGGTGTCAGCTTCCTCTACTATTTAGGATTGTGATTATAGAACCATGTGTGCCGAAATCTCCTGAATATGGCCTTCATAAACATGCAGGGCTACTAGGTTTCATCAGTCACCTTTCTAAGAACAAACCATTTGCAGTCAGGTTCGCATTGCTGACAGAAATCACCCAACCCAAGAACAGCTTTGGGGGGAAAAGGGTTTATTTTGGCTTACAGACTTGAGGGGAAGCTCTACGATGACAGGGGAAAATGATGGCATGAGCAGAGGTTGGATATCACCTCCTGGCCAACATCAGATGGACAATAGGAACAGGAGAGTGTGCCAAACACTAGCAAAGGGACACTGGCTATAGTACCCATGAGCCTGCCTCTAGGAGGCTTTAATTCCCAAATCCCCATCAGCTGGGAATCTACCATTCAGAGCACCTACATTTATGGAGGACACCTGAATCAAACCACAACAGTCTACCCCTGGCCCCCATAAACTGATAACCATACATGATATAAAATACAATGCATTCAGTCCAACTTTAAAAGTCCCATAGTTTTATCAGTCCCAATGATGTTCAATCATCCCTGTAATCCAAGGTCTTTTAACTGAACCATAATACCAAAAAACAAAACAAAACAAAAAAATAAAAACTCCCCCACCCAAAAACCATAATGACACAGAAAAACATTCACACTGCAAAAGACGGCACTGGGCAGAGCAAAGAAATATTCAACCAATACAAGATTTATGCAGGACAAACATGCTATTCGTGGTGTGTCTCTCATCTGCTTGGAAACAGTGAAGTAAGTATGGCATATAAAAGATAAAGACATTTAAAAAAAACATGCTACCAATAATACATATTAGCTGACTTCTAATTTAAGAATATGCAACATAAGGGTCATTTATATCTGTTTTTGACAGACTTGTGTTGCTATAAAAATTCCTGAAACAATCTAAAAGCAGGAGAGATATATTTTGGCTCATCCTTTTAGATTTGGCAGTTTGTGGTCACTCGGTGCCATTGCTGAGAACTGCTGAGGGCAAGCATCATGGCAGGTAGGATATGGTACAGTGAAACTGTTCAAGTCCTGGCAGCCAGAAGATAGGGTAGAGTTTGCCCAAAGAGATCAGTGACATGGCTAAGATATTATTTAAAACGTCCTTGGGGCTGGAGGGATGGCTTATCAGTTAAGGTGTTTGATTGCAAAGCCAAAGGATCCCAGTTCAATTCTCCAGGACCCCTATAAGCCAGATGCACAAGGGGGCACATGCATCTGGAGTTCATTTGTAATGACTGGAGGCCCTGGCACACCCATTCTCTCTCTCCCTCTCTCAGTGCCTCTTTCTCTCTCTCAAATAAATAAATAAATAAAATATATTTTTTAAATGCCCTTGGATTTGATACCTGTTTGTATTATATGATGTTTGAGATAGGGTCATTAACATATCTTCCACTTCATACATTTACAAAATTTTGTATTAAGAGCATTCCAAAATCTTCATTTTATTATGTATTTGGGAATACCCTAAATATCATCATTAGCTATAATCAATTTATTATGCAATAGAATACAGTAGAGAAAGTTTGAGATAAAGTATCTGAGGGTTAGGCTGGAAAAATGGCTTAACAGTTAAGGCACTTACCTGTGACACCTAAAGACCCAGGTTCAATACCCAGGTACCATATAATGCCAGATGGACAAGGTGGCATATGTGTCTGGAGTTTGCTTACAGTGACTAGCGGCCCTGGCACACCTATTCTTTCTCTGTCTGCCTCTTTGTCTCATACCTAACTAACTAAGTAATTAAATAGATAAATAAAAGTAGAGTACATTCACTTATTCCTTCTATCCTCTTGTTACTCACTTGCAACTTTGCATGCAAAATATATACAGTTACTATGTTTCAAGGAAAACTCTTAAAAGGGCAAAAGTCGTGGTTCACTTATTTTTTTTTAATTAAAAAATATTTTTAAGACACATCACTGCCATTTTCTATGCACTTGAAAGAAAATAAATGTGGAGATTTCATTCTTGGAAAAAATAAATAAATAATATTTTGCTTATTTATTTGCAAGGAAGAGATGGTGTGTGCCCCAGGTCCTCTTGCCACTGCAAACAAACTCCAGGTACATGGGCCACTTTATGCATCTGGCCTTATGTGGGCACTGGCGAATTGAACCAGAGCATTAAGGTTTTGCTAGCAAATGCCTTTAACCATTGAGCCATCTCTTCAACCCCGAGGTTAACTTTTTAAAGATTACATTTTTTCAATTTTAACGAAGCCGGGCGTGGTGGCACACGCCTTTAATCCTAGAACTTGGGAGGCAGAGGTAGGAGGATCACCATGAGTTTGAGGACACCGTGAGACTACATAGTGAATTGCAGGTCAGCCTGAGCTAGAGTGAGACCCTACCTTGAAAAACAACAACAAAATAACAACAACAACAATAATAAAAATAATGGTTAAAGGTACCATATCATCCAGCTGTGTAGGCCTTCATGGTGAGCCTTTGTTTATATATGTCTGTGAATTGCTTCAGAATAAAACAAAGTAAATATAACTTAGAAAGCAAAACAAAATATTGACATGAGGCATGCTGGCTGGCAGAGATGGCAGCTGTGCATTTCTTCTTCCTTCCTTCCTTCCTTCCTTCCTTCCTTCCTTCCTTCCTTCCTTTCTTTCTTTCTTTTTCTTTCTTTCTTTCTTTCTTTCTTTCTTTCTTTTTTTAGGTACGGTCTCACTCTAGCCCAGGTTGACCTGAAATTTACTCTGTATTTTTAGGGTGGCTTCAAACTCACGGTGATCCTCCTACCTTTCCCTCCCTGTGCTGGGATTAAAGGTGTGCACCACCACATCCAGCTCTGTGTCCTCATTCTTTTAATAAAAAACTCAATCTTCCATACCAAGAAAAGTTCACTTTCCATTGCTAAGTAATAAAGGGAGGGGATCCATGTCTTGCCCACTCAGATGAATATCCAGATTGTTACAAGTCTGCTGCAGGACCACCCATAGCACAAACCAAGGAAAGCAGTATCAGACCCACCTGGAAACTGGTTACAAGTGAAATTTTACAGGCGCCTTCCTCAATCTCCCAAGCCAAAAATACAAGAATGGGTCCTGAAGTCTTTGCTATTACAAGCCGGAGGAGTAATTCTGATAGAAGCAGTGCTTGAAAATGACTGACTTATAATGTATCTTTTTGGAGAAAGCTCAAGAAATTTGTGATTGCCCAACTCTGAAGAGCACTTTTGAACAGTGTGCATACTAGAAGAAAACAGAACTAGAACATGCTGGAGTAACTAATGCATCATCCAAACCTGAAATGTTGGTAAGTGTGGCCTGAGCCTTCATGTTCCCAGGGAGCTGACATCCAGCTCTTTGTTCCAATTGTGTTTTCCTAGAGAAAAAGAAAGAAGACAAAGAGAAGCCAGAAAAGTGAGCCACAGCTTTCAGAGAGCCAAAGTCTCCATTTGCTCAGAAGGTGGATATTTTTTGTTTGTTTGTTTGTTTCTAAAAAGTATAAGTTGAGACGGAGAGGTAGCTGAGCAGTTAAAGGTGTTTGCTTTCAAAGCCTGATACCCAGGTCTGAGTCCCCCAGTATCCATGTAAATAAAGCCAAATGCACAAAGCGGCACATGTGTCTGGAATTCATTTGCAGTGCTAAGAGGCCCTATAATACTTGAAAATAAATACTAAAAAATATTTAAGTGTAAATATCTTTTACCCCATTTGAGTTTAACAACTACTCTACACAAGTTGACTGTATGGTTAACATTAATTAGGAGTTTGTTTCATTAATTATTTATAAATAATTATCAGTATATATAATTCAGCCATTGTGGTTTGAATATAGTGTCCCTCATAACATTATGTTTGTTATTAAGCCTCATACTTATCCCCAATTTTCTTGATGAAACATATCTGGAGCCATGTTTTGTGATGTTTATTTATTTATTTTTTATATTTTCATTTTTGGTTTTTTGAGGTAGGGTCTCACTCTGGCCCATGTTGACCTGGAATTAACTATGTAGTCTCAGGGTGGCCTTGAACTCCTGGCAATCCTCCTACCTGTGCCTCCCAAATGCTGGGATTAAAGGCATGTGCCATAACGCCTGGCTGCCTTGTAGTGTTTTAGCCTAGTCTTGTTTGATGCATCTTCATCCTCCCTGCTGATGTGGAGATTTGACACCTGGCTGTCTGCTCCTGCCATGCTTTGCTGGCCATGATAAAACTTCCCCTTAAAACTGTAAGCCAGGAAAAAAAAAAAAAAAAAAAAAAAAAAAAAAAAACTTTCCATAAAATGCTCATGGGCAGGTGTTTGGTCCCAACAATAAAAAGGTAACTGCTATACAATATGCTATCCTATTTTTGACAATTTCTTTCTTTTAATACTTATTTATTTGTGGGGAGACACAGAGAGAGAGAGAGAGAAAGAGAGAGAGAGAGAAAGAGAGAGAGAGAGAGAGAGAGAGAGAGAGAGAATGAATACACCAGGGCCTCTAGCCACTGCAAACAAAATCCAGATGCATATGCCATTTTTGTGCATCTGTCTTCATGTGGATACCAAGTAATTGAACCCAGGTTGTTAGGTTCTGCAGGCAAGCACTTTAACCACTGAACAATCTCTTTGGCCCTTATTTATTTTGTCAATTTCTATCTTAACTAAGTCCAATATTAATCAGATTTGGTGACCTTTCAGCTGGGCGTGGTGGTGCATGCCTTTAATCCCACTACTCGGGAGGCAGAGGTAAGAGGATTGCCATGAGTCCGAGGCCAGTCTGAGACTACATAGTGAATTCCAGGTCAGCCTGAGCTAGAGTGAGATCTTACCTTGAAAAATAAAAAAATAAAAATAAAAACAACAACAACAAACAAACAAAATACGTTGGTGACTTTTTTACCACAGGCCTTGTGTGTTATAATAGCTAATTATGAAGGAGGCTAATGGTTCATGCCTATAATCCCAGAACACTGGAGATATGTATAGGATATATATATATATGCAGTATAGGCTAAATTTCAAGAGATCCTGTTTCAATAAATAATAAACAAACCATCATACAAATACCACCTTTTTTTAAACACAGAATATCATGTAACCCAGTCTGGCCATGAGCTCAATATGTAGCTAGGGATGACCTTGAACTTTTATCTCAATCACTAAAATGATGGAACCACAAGTCTATAGCCCCTCACCGCATTTTCCCATCTTTTTCAATTAGGGAAATAGGCATCCTTCAGAAATAATTTGTGATTAACTTTGCAAAGTGAAGATTAGAGTAGAAATGTGTTTTGAAGGATAATGAGGACATTTGATATTTTTAGTGATTATCCAAACTGGCACAATGGTGCCCTGTATTATGAGCACATCACTTTTGGAACGCGTTTCAGTGAGAGGAAGTTCACTGATTCATCAACTTCAATTATGCCCCTACTATAAATGTACTTCTCATTGATACCTTACTGCCCAAGACATACAGATCACTGATAAACAGAAGAATTGAAAAATTTATACATGATTATATTTTCAATGGTATTAAAAATATGAAATGGTAAGGGCTAGAGAGATGGCTTAGTGATTGAGGTGCTTGCCTAAAAGGCCAAAGGATCTTGGTTTGAACCCCCAGGACCCACATAATGCCAGAAGCACAGGGTAACACATGAGTCTGGAGTTCATTTGCAGTGGCTGGAGGCCCGGGTGAGTCCATTCTGTTTCTGTCCCTCTGCTACTGCTTATCCCCACTCTCCCTCAAATAAATAAATAAATAATGTTTAAGAATGTAAAGTTTTTTTTGTTGTTGTTGTTGTTTGCTTGTTTTTGTTTTTGTTTTTTCGAGGTAAGGTCTCGCTCTAGTCCAGGCTGACCGGGAATTCACTATGTAGTCTCAGGGTGGCCTTGAACTCACTGCAATCCTCCTACCTCTGCCTCCTGAGTTCAGAGATTAAAGGCATGCACCACCACATCTGGCTAAGAATATAAAGTGTTAAGAAGGAAAACTGAGAAGAGTATATAATTACTGCTCCTAACTAAAATGTAATTCAGAGTTTTCCATAGGTAATGGATATTTCTGGATAGATCTGAAACTTACCTGAATAATGAGTAGCACATAGCCAGGTTAAAAATATCTAGAGTATGGGATGGAGAGATGGTTTAGCAATTAAGCCACTTGCCTACAAAGCTAAAGTGCCTAGATTTGATTCCCTAGCACCCACAAAAGCCATATGCACAAGGTGGTGCATGCATCTGGAGTTCATTTGGAGCAGATGGAAGCCCTGGTGTGCCCATTTTCTCTCTATATCTGCCTCTTTCTTTACCTCTCTCAAATAAATAAATATTTTTTTTTAAAAATTAATAATATATAGGTTTGAGAGATTGCTTAGAGGTTAAGACACTTGCCTATAAAACCAAAGAATCCAGGTTCAAATACCTAGGACCCATGTAATAAAGATGTACAAGGTGATGCATGTGTCTGGAGTTCATCTACAGTGGTCAAAGGCCTTGGTGTGCCCATTGTCTCTCTCTCTCTCTCAAATAAGTAAATAAATAAAATGTTTAAAAATTAATAATATCTAATGTAGAGTATTCCAAAGACTGGGATGATCACATGCATGCTTTGTGCTGTGACATCATTCACAGTTTCAGAAGAGCAAATGAGATGTCAAGAGTAAAAATATAAGAAAATCAGTGAACATTAGAGAAAGAGAAAATAAAAGACAGTGAGAAATGAGGAAAGATGGAGAGTTATTGAGTGGTTTGCATCCTGTTTCTTTGAGGAGTCAGACTAGTCAAGAATGTATAATCAGTCTTATGGGTACCTCAAGACCTTGATATTCAGTCCAATTCTGTGAATCTCCTGAATGCAACCCTCCACAATAGGGGAGGATATTGTAATGTGGGAAGCAGATACACAGAAGTGAATGAGTAACAATTAGGAACAGGATCATATTGGTCCAGATAGTTCCAGCTTGTGATAAAACATGAGTATGGGCATTTAGGAAGAATCTGATATGGCTAATGATGGTCTAGAAGGAAAGAGCCATAGTGACATCTGTATTGATCTGTCCAGTTCAATGGGAATAAGCTGGGGAGGTACCAGGCATGTTGCACTAGTGCAGCCGCTTTATGAGAGCTAAGAATCAGAATATACATTAAAAATAACCGTGGCAGCTCATTTTTCATGCTTTCTGTGAGGCTTCAGAGCAATCTTCAGTCCAGGGTGTTGAATATCCTGGGGGAGAAAAGATAATAACTCTGACTTAGCACGTATCTGCCTGTATTCAAAAAATAACAACAATAACAGAAGCAGGAATAAATTGTTAGGGGAAAGTGAAAAATTTAGGAAAATAAGAAAGACAAGGAGAGAAAGACAGAGAGAGAGAGAGAGAGAGAGAGACGTGTCTTCACAGAGCCTTCCATGATGGGATCTCCACCTTATTATGGGATTAGGAAAACATTGAAGATTTTAAATAGGATGCAGGTGACTATCAGATTTTCATTTTAATGGTACTCTAGCTACTACGTATCATTAGAAGTGTATATTCTTTCGGACAGAACACTATTATTCAAAAATGCCTAAGAACTTATGGCGGCTTGCAGGATGGTGACCTTGATGGAGGTTAAGAGAAAAGCACAGTTTTAAGACAAAGTTAGAAGATACATTTGAGAAGACTAAAATGAGAAGAAAAAAAATATCGTGTGATTTGTAATGTGTGAGTCAGGATAACACCTGACAGGACTGAGGGGAGAGAAAGATTGCTCCGTGGTCTGTAATTGTATAAATGAGGTTAGGCTAAGTTTGCCTGGATGAAAGCACAACAAAGAGCTCTGAGCTGACATGTTTATGTCTGTGGCTGGCAGCACCGGAGTCGGCCTCAGGGTGATAGAGGGTCTCCCATCTGCAATGAAGCTTCATGGTTGCTTTCACAGCAGCAGCAGCTAGTTTCAGGGCATCTCTTGTTTACTTTTGCCTGCGGATCACACTCATCTTCACACTCATGGTGTTTGCCTGTCTCCCTCTGATCAGACCCATGTTCCCAACCTGTCAACACCGAAGTGAATATGTGAGAGACCGGTGGAACTTTTATTAAGCACCAAGACCTTTGGTAGCGTGTTAGAATCCTATCATTGTAATATGCTTTAAAATAATTTTCTTTCACTTTACTGACATAGAGTGTCACTAGGTAGCTGAGGCCTGTGGTTTTCTATGCAGCAAAGACTGGCTTCACACTCATGGCTATCCTTCTGCATCACCCTACTGAGTGCTGAAAGTTGTCTGCTTTCCTCTCCTTCTCATTTTCAGTTGGGTCAAGTTGTGACCGCATGTAGACTTTGTTTTTCTTCCTACTTTACTCATCTTCTCACTCCTTTTGTTTTGAACACATAAAAAAAATCCTGAGATAATAGAAAATTGTGTCCATTCAGGGAGAGTAACTTGCGTAAATTCTTATGAGAAGTCAAAGGCATGAAAAGCAAAGTAAGTGTTCTATTTGGTTTCAAGATTTCTAGAAATTTGAATAATGTCATAAAGGAAAAAGTGAACTAATGATGATGTCAGAAACAGAAGTAGAATCGTGCACAGAATGATGACTATGATCTAATGGGTTCACATACTTAAGCAGAAGTTATTTAGATGTTTTTAAAATATGAACATACAGAATATTTTGCCACCAAGATACAGATGTTTATTTTACTTAACAATTCATATCCACTATTAACATATGAAAGTTGAATAATATCCTGTGCCCATCTGAGTATGTTGGCACACTTCTATAATTCCAACATTTGCGATGAAGATGCAAGTGTGAGTCCAGTTTGGTCTATACAGAGTTGCAAGCCAGCCAGGACTACATAGTCAGAGCCATCTACAAATTACAAGGTTTATCAAGTACTACCGACATATCTATCCTGAATCCAATTTCATTTTTTAATAGAAATGTGTCAAAGAAATTTCTTTGAGACATCTTAGAAGGACTTCTATCTTGCCAGAAATATAGGAATGATCTTTGAGTATTGGAATTTCATTATACCGGTAGAAGGTATTTTTAAATTTTATTATTTGAGTGACAGAGAGAGAAAGACACACAGAATGGGCACATGAGGGCCTCTAGCCACTGCAAGTGAAGTCCAGACCCATATGCCACATTGTGCATTGGGATTACATTGGTACTGGGGAATCAAAACTAGGTTCTTAGGTTTTGCAGGCAAGCACCTTAACTACTAAGCCTAAAGACTGCTGTTCAAGTCCTTCATATCCAACATAGCCACAAGCAACAGTGATGCAATTGTGCAATGTTGTGTACACCAGAAAGGGGGCGAATGCTTCTGGAGTCCCTTCACCGTGGTTGAATTGTATGCCCATTCTTTCTCTCTCTCTCTCTCTCTCTCTCTCTCTCTCTCTGTGTGTGTGTATGTGTGTGTCTTCTCAAAAAATAAAAAATAAAATAGCATAAAAGAAATTAGTGAAAGACACAGGCCAGGATGATTTGCCAGTTTATTAGTTCCTAGCAGGCCTAATTGGTTTCCCTACCTACATAGTCATGGGAGGCTCTGTCACAGGACAGGCACAGGCATAAATTGAGAGTCAGCCCTATGAGAACATTGGCCTTTTTTTTCTGTACGGTTTGTCACATAAGAACAATGATGTATGAGAGAAAAAAAAAAAGTCAAATTTAAGTGAATTGGGTTGTTGTTTATGGCATATAAAAAAGGAAATTTAAAAAATTGTGTGTGTGTGTGTGTGTGGTGGGGGGGGGCAAGAGAGCTTATTCTATGCTGAAAATTTTCAGCATCTAATTTCATACCTCTAATTTCCTTCAGGATTAGAGATTCCAGAATTTAATCATTGTGACAAATTGTTTCTCTAAACATCTTTTTAAATAGTGATTTTAACACCATTTTCTCCATCTTTCCCCCGGGGAAAAGTAAATAAAAGGCTAGGCACCAATCCCTGAACAATTTGTGCTTCAGACCAAAGATAATTATTAAGCCATCACTCTGCCTTAGCAGTGAAAGCTGAGTGATTTCAAAACTCAGAACGCTACATGTCTTAATTAATGAAGTTCCAAGTGTAATGAGTTAGTTATATTTGACACAAACATAACTATGTATTTTTAAAAATGTAACTTCTTGTGCAAATTTAAGATATTTATGATATTTATGGTTAATTTTAACTTTGAATAGCTTTTTATATTTAACATTTATGGTTTTTTTATAATTTTTTAAGGCAAGCCCAACAGCCTGGCCTTTAAAAAATAGTTTTACTTATTTACTTATTAGAGACAGAGAAAGGGAGAGAGATAGATAAAGAGAGACAAACGAACTTCAGGCACATGTGCCACCATGTGCATCTGGCTTACATGTGTACTGGGGATTTGAGCTTCAGACTAGGGTCCTTAGGATTCACAGGCAAGCGCCTTAACCACTAAGCAATCTTTCAAGCCCTGTGTCTTTTTTGTAAAAATATTTTAATTTATTTATTTGACAGGGAGAAGGGAAAGAAAACCGATAGAGAAGATGGGCATACAGAACCTCATGTCACTGCATAAGAAAACCAGAAACATGAGTCACTTCATGCATCTGGCTTTAAATGAGTAACAGAGGCACTGAACCCAGACCAGCAGACTTTGCAGGAAAGAGCCTTCAACTGCTTAGTCATTTCGCCAGCCCTGTGTCTTCTTTTTCACTTACCTTTCAAAAAAATATCTCATTGAGGCCCTATTAAACCATCAGTTAAGATTTTAGTACTTTGCAGAGATGTCTACTTAGGGAATTTTACTCAAAGTTAGTTGTAAGATGGCTGATTGCACAGGAGAATTGCCCCTGTTGCAAACAGGTATCTGGACCGAGTCTAAATCACTGTTTGGGGAAGCATCTTCTCATTAATAGTCTTCTGGGTAGAACTCTTAATTTGTAAACCCTGTGCTACTTTATGCTAGAGATTTGAAAAATAGTGAGAGTTTAATAGTTCATTGATTTATTTGTGAGAGAGAGACAGACAATGGGCACACCACTGCCTCAAGTCACTACAAATGAACTCCAGACACATGTGCCACCTTGTTCATCTGGCTTATGAGGGTACTGGGGACTTGAACCTGTGTCCTTAGGCTTCATAGCCAAGCTCCTTAATCTCTAAGCCATCTCTCAAGCATATAAATTTTATAATATTTGATTTTACACTATAGAAAACAAGTGTCTATTTAGAATTAAACTACAATGTGAAGTTTTAAAACATGCTTAATATCTGAGAGATAATTGTACAAAAAATGTTGTCATTTTAGTAGAACAAACACACATATGAGTGTGTATTCATGTGTGTGTGTGTGTGTTTGTGTGTGTATGCATAGTTTTAAAACCTTTACTTAAAGAAAACCTAGTTATACTAGAAATTATGATATCTCTAATTTTAGGAATAACTCTAATAAAATTTTTATTTGGCTTATTTTTTCTTAAAAATTTCTTTATTTCCCATAATAATAACTACCTTCTTAACATATTATCCTCCCTTAACTTCCTAAGATTAATTCTTGCCCAGTAGAGGAAATAAATACACTTACTTACATATTTGTTCCTTTGTTTATTTTAATTTAGTGAGTATTTTGCTGCTCAAATGTACCATAGTTCTACGAATCAATTTCATATTGAATGGAAAATTTTACAAGTAAATAGAAGCAGATGTGTTCTACAGTAAAAGTTCTTTTTTTTTTTTTTTTTAATTCTACCTTGGCTACATTGTTTAAGATACAAAACACCAGTATTTCAAATATTTTCATTTACAATTATTTAGTAAGTATTTATCTATCTTAATAAATTGTACATTAATTTTAGCATTTAATTCTTATTTGAAAATAACAGGAGATCAGTGTAACAATGTGGCATGCTGTACATTAATGTGAATATCCTACATTTTGTCCTTGTTCAGGCAACATTTACAGAAAACTATTATGCATAGTCACAAGAGTACTGTTTTGATTCATGTGGGAATGGAAACTTGAAGTCAGCTAAACACCCACTTTTCTAAGCCTTCCTCAACAGAACTAAAGTGTCAAGAAATAGCAGAAATACCCAAATAAAACATTTTCAACATAAAATTCAATTTTAATTAAATACTCATATTCTTGTAGAACTTTTCATAAGAATACAATTCATAGTGAGTGCTTATTAAATTTGTTACTATTTTCTTCTGTAAGAGAAGTACCCAATAAACATGAGGTTTATTGTAGATTGTGTGACAATAGGTATAGTAAGACTCTCATGCAACAGTTTTATTAAAATATCTAATTAATAAAGCTTTTCTACTTACATTTCATAAAATGTAGTATAAAATGATGTGAGTATTGTCTCATTCTGTACAACTTTAATATTCTCCACAATATTTAAGACCTCTCATCATAACAAAGAATATTATGATATTTCTGCTTCAAAGTCTAAATTAACAGCTGTAATTGAAATGATACTGACTGGAATTATAATTTTTTACTCTTTTCTCTATTCATCTATTTTGTTAGTGCATTTTGTTTACACCAACATTTCCGTTTGTTTTGTGAATATTTTAATACATATGGTTAATTACTTTGTTAAATTTGTCATTTTTTTTCTTCTTATAAAATATGAATTTTAACTTTAGAATTAGTAGTCCTGATTATTGCTTGTGGTAGTTTGAATGGGATGTCCCTCATAGGCTTATGTGTTTTGAATGTTTGGTCTTCAGCTTGTGGCAATTTGGGAGATTGAGCCATGCAAGAGAAAGTGTGTTGCAGGGAGGGGACCTGGAGGTTTATTAGTTCAGCTTACCAATACTAGTTAGCTCACTCTCTTGCTGCTGCCAGCTCTTATGGAAAGAAGTTATGTCAAGCCTCCACTCTATCATCCTTTCCTTGCTAGGAAGCTTATCCTAAAGGCTACAAGTCAAAATAAACCCTTTCCTCTCACCAACTGCTACAAATCAGGTGTTTTGTTTTAGCAATGGGAAGGTAACTACATTTTCCTCCCATACTTACTTTTTTCTATTTTTTTTTTTGTTTTGAGAGAGACAGAGAGAGAGAGAGAGAGAGAGTGTGTGTGTGTGTGAGAGAGAGAGAGAGAGAGAGAGAGAGAGAGAAAATGAGTGTGCCCGCAGCATCTCAGCCACTGTGAACAAACTCCAGATGTGTGTGCCCCCTTGTGGGCAAGTGGGTCATTGCACTCTTCTGTCACTTTTTGTGTCTGGCTAAACATGAGACCTAGAGATTGGAACCGGCGTTCTTAGGCAGGCAGGCATCTTAACCGCCAAGCCATCTCTCCAGCCCTCCTTGTACACTTATTGAAGCAAGTGATAGTACCTTTTCAGAGATGAACTAACTAGTAATAATCATTCAAAAGAGCAATTTCCTTTCTCAATGCTAGCACAAACAAAGGCAATGGTTTATGTGGGTACTTACACATTTACTGCTGCTGTGTGCCATCACATATTTACATCTCAAAGTTCTTGGACTAAGATAGCAATGGTCTATTTTAAATAAGTCCTAAGATGTTAGAGATTTTTTTTTCTTATTCAGATGGAATTAACATTATTTAAAGATTTTAACACTTCAGAAAGTACAAACTATATTTTCACTTTGAAAAGTATTCTAAAATTGCTTTGAACAGAAAATGAAATACATATATAAGATGGATAAACTGAACTTTTAGGTGATATGTTTTGAGAATGGAGTATGCTAAAAGTTTGGTACATTTCAGATATATTTTTAACAAATGCATATATATTTTCTTCCTATATTGCTGAATTGTTGAATTCATAACACAAGAACACAAGACTGTAATTGGTACTTTGGTATATGTGTGTGGGTCAAAATTCATGTATATGATACATGCTTTAAAAACCACATAAGTCCTCACACACACAAAAAGAAACACATATAAGACAAGTAGGATATATAATGCCTATCACACCCCCTGACACACGAACAAAGATCCTTAAATGGGAAATCACAGGAGGTCAAGGTCACCCTTACCATCTCAGCAACTGATGGTTAGCCTGATCTACACAAGATCACAAAGCAAAACAAAACAGCCAAAAAAAAAAAAAAAAAAAAAGTATGAGCCAATGATAGAAATCATTTAAGGGATGCAAAAATACATAAATATTATCCATGTTACTATTAGCAGTCTAATATTTACTGAATGTCATGGGACTAGACAAAAATGTCATAAAATTAAAGACAAAGTAACATTGCATATTGAAAAATTACACAATTAATGTCAATACCTTAATTTTAAAGAAGAAACCATTAAAAACTTTTATAACTAGGCTGTGGTAAAAACATTTTGTCTTAATGTTACTGATTTGTCAAACTTTTGCTTGGAAAAAGAACTAATTCCCTGGGAAATCTACAAAATTTTCATAATTGTATCTTATTTTGCAAAATTAATTCTCAAGAATCCAGCCAATTATATTTGACATGTGGATTGTATAGAAATAGAAGAAGCATGGTCCTATTTTCCTTTTCAGTGATACATATCAAGAATGATGTATAACACATGGGACATACTCCTTCTTTGTCTTTTTATGTCTATTGTTTTATGATTCACAGATTTAAACCCCATCTTGAGCTGGCCCTGTTCCCCATAAGCTTCTTTTTCCTCTCTATATTTAATATAATACAGAATAGTGAAGGCAATGGAAAATGAAATATCACTGATTAGGCCCACAGTGAATTTGCAATGAAGTTCCAAATCAACTTACAATCCATTTGATAAAGCCATTAATAATATATATTAATTTCTAATTTTGTTGCTAGATAATTCCTTAAGACTTCTGTTATGAAATATTCACTTTTAAAAGGTTGAAACAAAGTGCCAATATTACTCACTGCAATTGGATAGATTAAAATATACCAAATTATATTTAACCACAAAATTAATTATATGACATTTTAGAGCTTACAATTTGATATATTATAATATTAACAGGCTTACCTCAGGACTCTAAAGGTCTCTAATATTTGCATACATGAGAGACTGAGAGACATGACACTGAAAATCTTAAATTGAAGTATTGAACACTATAAATTATGGGTAGAGCATTAGCTATGTTAATATGAAATGCCATATTTTTCAATAGAACCAAAGTAAAATTTATATCCAACTACATTGTACCATTTTTGGAGGGAATATGTCTCACTTAGTTTAATCGTATGCAGTATTATAACTGTTATGGTTTAGATATTGAAAATCCCCCAAAAGGTTTTCTAAATATTTCTTACATATTTCTTACCCTTATCACCAAGGTTGGTCCCAGCATGGTAGTATTAGTTGAGGCTGTAGATTTTAAGATGTAGGGCTGAGCGGCTTTCATGACATCTTGCCAATGGAACTTTGAAGGAGACTGTCAAAATTGCCACTCTGTCTCTGCTTCCTGCGTCACATTGTGAGATGTTTGCTTTGCGCTGTACTATTTGGCATTCTCACAATGGTTACTAATCCACAGTACAACCCAATCTTGGACTGACATCACCAGAATCATGAACAAAACCTTTATTCTTTAAAATGATAATTGTGTCAGGTAGTGCACGATGTTGACTAATGCAAGAGAACTCAAAGAACACCACAGGTAAACCATGGCTGCACCGTTAGTCATTGCATCCAGTGACACCCTGTGGGCATTACTGTCAAACTATATTCCCCCTTCTCTGGAAGTAGACTTTCAATTTCAACAAGATAAGTTATCTTAAATATCACTTGTCCCTTCATGACTTAAATAACTTGTTTTCTATAACTCTCATTGACTTCTGATAAGTTCAGTTGGTATATTATGTTTTGTTTGGATATAAAACTTCAGTAACCATAGATTCACCCATTATTTAAACACTTTTTTTTTTTTTTTTTTTTTTTTTTTTTTTGGTTTTTCGAGGTAGGGTCTCACTCTGGCCTACGCTGACTTGGAATTAACTATGTAGTCTCAGGGTGGCCTTGAATTCACGGCAATCCTCCTACCTCTGCCTCCCGAGTGCTGGGATTAAAGGCGTGCGCCACCACGCCCGGGCTATTTAAACACATTATTGATCATATCCTTAATATTTATACTTGTTTTTTCCCTTTGAGTCATATTAACTTTAATTCCATGGATTTTTTTTTTTTTTTTCCAAATAGAACATTTGTAGTGTTACCACAGCCATTCCATATTTGCTGAGTCAACATTGGGATTTGCCGGCTGACTTTAAAGTACTCCTTTAGAATACAGACATTCAATACTGATCACACAAACTTTCTTGTGACTAATTCTACAGAACACAAGAATTAACTGATGCAAGTGAATTATATTTGTGGAATTAAGTTATTGAATTAATTATATTCTGCAGTATTTAGTAAAATTTCATGATGATACTTAATGTTGACAAAACTTTATTTACAATAATCAGTTTGTTTAACTTTGTTTTGCAGAATATATTTTTCACTGATGTGGAAAAATATGTCATAACTAAGCAGAGATGAGAAATAGCTCCATTCTGTTTAATCTGCTCATGAAAATCTATCTCTGGACACAGGGCTCTATGGAAAAACTCCACCCCACTACCACGAAGAAAAACCTGAATAGCTCATGTGACTGTCCTTGGAAATAGGTCCACTTGGAGACAATTAGGACTAACAGAGATGATAAAGTTGGTGATGTAAGCTAATAGGATGGGAGTATTATAAGAAGAGAGAGGGGGTGGAATAGTGTTTCTCAGTTCATGAGCACACACTTAGGAAAGACAATGTCACTTTACAACAACCAAGCAATCCTCTCAAGCCAACCCTCTCAGAAAATGGTGGAACGCAGATCTCTGGTTTCTGGCTTTCAGAACTGTGAGAAAATAAATTTATATTGTTTAGGTTACTCAGTGTATGCTGTTTTGCTATGCTAATGCATATAATTCAGAATGAATATTACAGCTTTTTATGTAATATCTTTAAATGTTTTGATATAATATTTTTTCAGAGAAAGACCATGGACATGTATTTTCCATAAAAACAGAAGAATGTTCTTTCCTCCCATCTCCCCACTAAAATTACACTAGGGAAAGCTTTACTTTACATTGTCTATAAATTTGTCTTCTTATTTCAAGTTATAAGGTCTAACATATGTCTTAATATAGTTCCTTCTATACTCTTGTCACTGGCCTATTTTTAGGAAGGGATACTGAAAGGTTTATCGATGCAGAGGGTAATGGTCAATAGTCTGATCATTCAAACCTGAATTTACAAGGTCAGTGCATATGTGAAGAAAAGGGAGGCTAGACTAAGACACACAGGTAAAGCAACTTCATAGGCCAAGAGCAAGGTCAGCAGAAGACAGAGGCTAACATTGGAAAGGGCAAGAGCATTAATTTCTGTCTCACAAGGACAGCAATAAAGACCTTTTTACCCAGGAAACCATGCCTACTTTTCAACAAAGCCAAGTAAACAATAACATAGGACACCAAAAGGAAAAAAAAAAATAAAAAACAATAACAACAAAAACCTTGAAATGGTGGAAGAAGAAACACAAGAACAGGTTTGATCTGGAAAGACTGGCTCGAGTTACTAAATTATAAAGTTAACTGTGGATAGAATTGATATTCTGAGGTTTTTAATGAGGAAAGGGTCCAGCCTGAAATGACAGATGGGTAAAACAAGAAGACAGATGGTAAAAGTAGGAAAGAATTTAGATGCAAAGCTAAGATTTAAAAAAAAAAATCTTTAAAGTATATTCAAGTTGTCTTTTCTGGATTTGTGAGTACATTAGACACTGCTGAGAACATTATCTCTGAGCTGGAAAATGTGGGGAATACACTCAAATATATGAAGCAAACAAAAAAAAAAAAAAAACCTACCTTTTAAGAACCAATGGGAAACTACAAAATGTCTGAAAAATGGATAAAGTGGGGACTGAAATGGGAAAGATAATGAAATAAAAGAAATATTTGAAATAGTTATGATTGATGATTTCACCAAAAACAAATTTATGGTTTGAGGAACCTCAGAGACCATGAAGTAGAAAAAAAAGAAAAAAAGACAAAAACTTTGAGCAAAAAGCAATGACCCACACTAAGGTATATAATATTTAAACTTCAAGAAATCAAAGTCAAAGAACATCTCTTGAAAGAAACCAGAGGTGGGGAAAAATCTCACCCACTGAGAAGCCAATCAATTAATTTTATCTGATTTTCCTCTAGAAGTAATGAAAAGTAGAATAAATGAAATATGAAATGTGTACTGAGAAGGAAAATCTGACCAACATAGACTTCTTTATGATTTAGAATTATGCTTCAAAAATGAAGGAAAACCAAGACTTTATTACATATTTTCATCAATGAATTTATTTCCAGTGGAACTGACTTGCAAGAAATATTAGAAAGGGAATTTCAGAAATAAGGAACACAATGTCACTTCAAAATGTGGACCTACAGAAATGAAGACCTATTGGTGAATTAATAAATGAAAATAGAATAAAATCACTATTTTTTTAAAAAAATGCATCTAATAGATACTAAAATGTAGTTATATATATCTAGCTATCTACCTCTGTCTATGCATGAATAATATTGACAGCAATGGTTTGATGGACTGGTGAAATGAAATGAGATGAGAATTACTGCTATTGTAAGGCACAGGACCACAAATAAGTAGGAGAGTCATGTTACTTGAAATCAGGCTTAAGCTAGTTATGAATGTACATTGAAACTTAGGATAACCATTAAAAAGGAAAAGAAACAATTGATAGGTGAAGGAAATACAAAATACTTAATCATAAAGAGCTATTAATCTGATTATGAAACCATCTTGAGACTACATAGTGAATTCCAGATTAACCTTGCCTAGAGCAAGACCCTACTTTGAACACTGCCCCCTTCACTAAAAAAAAAAAAAAAAAGGTCAGGTTGAGCAGGTATGAATGACTAAGGACATTATTTAATTTAATAGCAGCCAGAATTAACAGGATATTATTGCCATTTATAAAGTACTTCATCTAAAAAACATCAAATCCATATTCTCCTCAAACTCACATGTAATATATGCTAAGATAAACCACAATCCAGGGTACAAAACCTATTATAACAAATTTAAATACATAAATTTCATACAATATTTACTTTTAATTCTCAATGTAATTAAAATAGAAGACAATATCAGAAATATAATTGGAAATTTCCAAAATATTTAAAGAATGGAAGCCACATGAATTAATAAAAATAATGTGTCAAAGAAGAAATCTGAAGAGAAACCGAAACAAATTTTGCCATAAATAATAATCTAAATACTGTCTATCAAAATCATTGTGTTGCACAGGAAAAATTGCTGTTGGGAATATAAAATTGAGTTACTCTGGAACATTTTGGCTGTTTATTACAACACTAACATTCTTATAAAACATGGTCTGCTAATTACCCTCCTTATTATTTAATCAAAGGAGTTAAAATCTTCTAATTTTTCTTTTTAGATGGGTCTCATGAAGTGCAGGTTGGCTTTCTGCCTCCAGTTCCCAAGTGCTGAGATTACAGGTGAGGGCCACCATTCCATTTTTTTATCAAATGGTTTTTGAACAAACATTCTTTTGTAAAATCATTCCTGTAATTTAGTTAAGTGCTACAATTTCCACAAAAATCAAAATGACAGAAATTAAATTAAACCTAGTTCACAATCAGAGATTAAAATAATAAATTCAGATAAGAATTCAATGAATTATCATGGTCATGACTGAAGGCTTTGAATGCTTCAAAATACAACCATTTATTTATGATTAAGGACCTTGAATGTCATATGTGTCACCAGATATGGTCTTTGAGAATATATAGTCACTCTGCAAGTCCAGATTTCAGAACAGAAAGAACAGAGATAACTGAATTTGTGGCATATGAGGGTCAAGTGGCTCTTCATGCACAAAATATTTCTATATTTTGCAATTGTTATTAATTCCTGTACAAGAGATCCTCTGTAATCAAGCTATAAAGTAATTTCAGTGTCAAAAACAATGTAAATAAGCTACAGTGACAAACATAGCCAATGACGTACAAAATAATTATACTATACAAGTTTGTAAGTTGAAAATTATTCATTTTAAAATCATGATATATAACTTTTTCCCTCCAAACTTATTCCCACTGGCAAAGTAACATATAACTAAGTCATATATTTTCTTAGAACTAAAGATTTATATTCTTATTTGAGACAACAATGCAATGTAATTACTTGAGATGTGATATCAAAGTATAACCTTGTTATTTATTATGCCTTTCATTTTAAAGTAATTCATATATTCAAAAATATTTTAGTTGAAATGCAATCTGAAAATGTACATATTGTTATTTAAATGAAGTATATTTTTTAATTATGTTCAAATCAACAGAAGTTTCAATAAAAGCCCTCCAATAGTGCAGATTTTCCTTATCTCACCTGCCTATTCTGTGCTTGGCTTTATCCCTGAAAGCCTTTTTACATAAGAAATCCAAAAATCTAAAATACTTATGACCCATTAGGGATTTTAAGATTAAGAATATGATTATCCTTGGATTAGTTCTTTCCTTACTAACATGTTCACATTGGGATAATGACTATAATATAGTGATAAAATTTGTCTCATTAAAGACAAGTGAAAATAAGAAAGGTTGTAAATAGGAAATGTAACTGATTTGAAAAAAAAATAATTGTGTGTGTGTGTGTGTGTGTGTGTTTTCTTGCTACTCATTGCAAAATTTCCTTGAGTTTTAATCCTTAACCTAAACTTTATACATAGGGAAAATTAAAGTTCAACCTTGAAACAAAATGCTTAAGATTTCAAAAGAAACAGCCCAAAGTAAATGGCATTAAACCCTATGTACACAAAATAGAAATAAGAAACACAACAACTGGGGTTAACGTGAAACCTAAACAACACATACTTGGGTATTCCCATAATCTAAAAGCCTATTTCAAATTTTATTTAACTTCCAACCTAGAGTATAGAAATTCCCTTAAATTTCAAACCAGGAGTCAGTCAAAACAGTTATTTTTATTTTCACTAATTGAAGAATTTCAACATGTTCACTGACATATCATTTTTGTTTCAATGGGTGATGCCACTGTGCTCACTGAAATCTATTTTTAACATCTCATTCCTATGGCAAGTTAATAAGTCTTGTAGCATTTACATACAAAGTTTATTAAAGATTTACTATTGTTCATTACTTAATCTGACAAAGATGTTTAGACTTCCTGGTGGAAAAGAGCTAGTAGTTAAACCAGATTGCACAAGTGTTGGTAAGTACTGCCTTCCTCCCCCATGATGCAAACAGTTACCCAATATCCTGTGTCTCTTCTTAGATGCAGTAAGATGTTCAAGGTCTTTTACCTCTACTAAAACTGCTTTTATTATAATTTCTAGAATTCAATTTGTCAATGTTTTTCATCTTGGTACCTTTGGACAATAGTTTGTTATGATTTCAAAATCACATTATTTAAAATAATACAATAAATCTGACTTTAAAAATTAAAATCAGCATACTGGGATGTTGCTAAAATAAAAATCAGATGGAAGACTAGGGTCATGTATTCTCAGAAATTATCTTGGAGTTGAACCTAGATGCAAATATGAAGCTAGAAAGTTGTTTGGTTCCATTTACATACAATGTTGTAACATTGGCAGAAAGGTGTGTTTGAATAATACCACTGTACGTATGAAGTAAGCATATATAGATAATTCAACTTTTAGAACATATAGTCTCCATCATAAATTTATTTTAATATAAACAGAAAAAGAGTAAAAAGGAAATCTTTAAATTATTTTCAAGTACTTTCTGATGATTTAATGAAGACATTCAACTTAAAAGTAGCCACTTCTGTTTACTTCCATGGTTTTTCAATAGCACTCTGAACAAAAAAAAAAAAAAAAAAAAAAAAAAGAAAGAAAGAAAGAAATATGAAATAATCCTAAAACCAGTCTTTTTTCCTGAGGAATTTTTCAGCTTCCATCTCTAGGTACATTAAAGGCAAGAGTCCATCTCTGTTTATCTTCAAAGTTAATGGCTATTACTTGTTGACAGTTCTAACAGATTCACTTAGGAGAACTGGACTAGATTGCTCTGTGGCAGTACCAGCAGGTGTTCTCACCCCTGGTTCAAGCAATCTATAAGCCCAGCATGAGAGAGCATGATAAAATCAGCTGTGAGACACAGACAATGGGGGAATGGGTGGGAACTCTGCATTTTTCATGAATCTGAAGGGGAAAAGTGGCACAGCAGTTAATCACAATGTGATAGCTTCAAAATGACTTGCTGATGAGTTTCAGAGAAAGGCCCCAGTAAATCATGCAGGAATTTGGAGAAACTACTTACTAAGTATAATTTAGAGTGTTGTCTTCAGAGACCATGTGTAAAGTTTGATGCTCATGCATCACCCTTCTTAAGAAAGATCTAGACTCTGCATTCCTTGTAGATTTCATTTATTTGACAGGAAATTGTTTTAAGAATTCCAACTGTATGCGTGAATTGGGATAAAAATACATTTCATCAATCCCTTTTACATTTTTCTGCAGAGGAAAACAACTCATCAGAGTCTGTGTGTGTGTCATGTGTGTGCATGGGTTCCTGTGTGTGCATATGAGCTGACAGTTTAAAACATGGCACACATTCAGTTTAGAATGGCATTCTCCCTTTGGCAGATTTGCATCTTTTGTATCTGACTACCTTTCTCGTGGCCTCCCATGCAATGGGATATGATCTTTTAAAGTGTACAATCACACAGGCTTTGAGAAAGAAACTTTGAAGTCATTGTGTATAATTCCTTTACACTGCAGATGGTGAAATGTAAACCCTAGAAGTTTAAGTCTTAAGACTAAAGAGCTGGTCTATGCTGACACCATCACTAAAATCTAGAGGCAACTTTTAAAGCACTCTTTTCTTTGTAACACAAACCAGACTTGAGTTTGGCTCATGTTTTTGGGTGCCATATATTAAGTCATTTAAATCTACCTTGCCCCATGCATATTATTATCATTGATACCAAGATCAAAGTAAGATTTAATTTAGAGAAATTGGCTTCACACATAAAGTGATGTAAGAGTCTTAATTTTATTACATATTTCAAAAAAAACCACAATGCTGTGTGAAATTTTGGTAAATTGGGCTTTCTTCTCTCTGACAATTTTGTGTGTGTGTGTGTGTGTGTGTGTGTGTGTGTGTGTGTGTGTGTGTAACATGTTGATTACACATGCTCCACAATACTTTCCTTATCCATTTCATCACCAGTGGCTCTGCCATGGAAGACAGTGACTCCCCCGAAGCCCATCAGCAGCTGTTAACTGTCACTAGCTCATCAAGAAGCTGTAGTCTTTAATCTCCCCCGCCTTATGGTAGAATGTCGACTTGCCCCACCATATGCAGATCTTGTGCAGACGATCACGTCTAGTGAGAGTCAGTGAGTGTGATGGCCTTGTCGTAGCTGATGACAGTTCCACAGAGCTCCTCTGCATCCTCTAGCTCTTACATTCTTTCCATCCCATCTTCGCTAATGTGTCCTGAGCCTTAGGGGGTGATGTATATGTCCCATGTAGGACTGGACACACATCAATAACATTTTTAGCACTTGACCAGCTATGATTCTTTTCATTAGCCATTTCTGCATGCTGAAGAAAAGGGGGAAAAAATAAAAGAAGTTTTCTAACCTTGGCTGAGAGTAGAACTAATTTGTGGGAATAAAGATACATATTTAAGAGGTGGTTGACAACACATCCATTTATTCATTTATCAATACAACAATAGAAGGTTCTTCACTAGCATCTATGTCCTCCCCAACAATGAACGTTAGACCTGGATTTTAGTAGACATGGATTCCCTCCATGTTGTTTACCTCCATAACCTTCATGCCAGTATTGCACCAAAAAACATGTCTTGCATGGTGTATACATATTGTAGAATTCAGGATTCACTTTTGGGTGATTTTGTTGATGACTTTACCAACAACCTCCACAGAACCTTCCATCATAATGAAAATGGGCTAGCAAGAAGGAAGCTTCTGCCAGTGGTACACACCTTTAAGCCCAGCACTTGGGAGGCAGTAGTATTAGTATCACTGTGAGTTTGAGGCCAGCCTGGGGCTACAGAGTGAGTTCCAGGTGAGCCTGGGCTAAAGTGAGACCCTACCTTGAAAAAAAAAATTAGAAAATAAAAAATAAATAAATAAAAAGAAGCTTCTGTCTTAACTCTGGCTTGATTTCTTTATGTCCTATAACCAATGGGTGTGGAATCCTTAGTAATAGCATCACAACCTTCAGTTTTATTAGAGAGCCAAGATACATGGCAATAAATTTCCTCTATTATTTTGATTTGAAGAGGCTTTCCTGCCCAACAACCAAGAGGGAGGTATCCCATGTTGGCTATGGATAGTTCTTTGATAATTCATGGCTTCTAGGAGCAGCATTATCCAACTGTGCAAGGCAGCTTAACTCATTAGAATTACTGTTATTGTGCTTAATTTATACTCTCATTAAGTTCCCTAAGTAGTAGGTTTCTTTTATCTTTTTCATGTCTCCTTACTTTTGGTTAACCTTCTCCCCCAATCCTTCTTCCTCTTTTCGCACATTTACCTGCCCCCATCTCTGCTTTCCAACACCAGTATCTTCCTTCCCCTGTACCACTGAATTCATGGTATTTTTATTATATTACCTCGTTCCCTTTAATTTTCCTCAGCAACCATTTAGCCATTTTCTAACTTGCTAGTCTCTGCCACCATTCCGCATTGTACTTACAGTTCTCATGATTACAAGCTATGATCTGTGTATGCAAGAACATGCAGCAGTTGTCCTTTGGGGCCTGCATTACCTCACTCAATATATTTTTCCCAGTTCCATTGTCTTTCGTGAAATGTTCATTGTTTCCATTTTCAGCACTGCTGAATAAAATTTGATTATGTAGGTGTCCCACATTTTTATCATCCATTCATCAGTTGATGGACATCTAGTCTGGTTTCATTTCTTGACTATTGTGAATAGAGCAGAAATGAATATGCATGTGCAAATGTCTCTGCATTCAACTATAGAGTTCTTTGAGTACAAGCCCAGGACTGGTATAGCTGTGTCATATGGTACTCTCTTTTTAGCTTTATGAGGAACCTCCACACTGATTTCCATAGTGGCTAAACCAGGTTACATTTCCATCAGCAGTGCATAAGTGCTCCTCCCCCCCCCCCACACAAGCAATCCTTGCCATATTTATTTTTTTACTCTACTCATTCTGACAAATGGAATCACATAGTAGTTTTAATTTGCATTTTGCTTATGGAAGGATTTTTTAAAATATTTGTTAACCATTGTCTTTCTTTTTAAAAACTTTTTTTGTTGACAACTTCTATACTTACAGACAATAAACCATTAAATACCCCCCCACTTTCTCATTCACAACTCCACTCTCCATCATATCCCCTCCTTCTCTCCATTAGTCTCTCTTTTATTTTGATGTCATCATCTTTTTCTGCTATGAGGGACTTAGAAAGTTATTGCTAGGCACTGAGAGGTTGTGGATACTCAGGGCAATTTCTGTCTGGACAGTTGCATTGTAAGGAATCATACCCTTCCTTTGGCTCTTAAATTCTTTCTGCCACCTCTTCCACAATGGACACTGACCTTGGAGGATGAGATAGAGATTTTTCAGAGCTTGATACTCCTCCATCACTTCTCAGCACTATGTTGCCTTGAGGTCATCCCAGTGGTCACAGCCAACTGAAAAAGAAGCTTCTCTAACCAAAAGTGACAGTAGCATTAGTACATGAATATGAACATTAAGTATAGTGCTTATAGGGCAGTTTGGTGAGCACATTATATGCATTTAGCCAGACAAGAGCAGGTTTTATACCCCTAAGGCTCATGATCTCATCTGCCATAGTCTTTTGATTAGGTTTTCAGTACCAGGCATGTATTCCCTGCCATAGAGTAGGCCTCCAGTTCAATTAGAGAGCAGTTGGTTTCCCCCAGAGCAGACATGTCACTATTGCACCCATTCAATCATTTGGCCTGTCTGGGCAAACTTGAGGCTTCCAGTGTCCACTGTTTTCACCACTGATGACTTTGTCTTCCATAGGGTTGGGTGCAGTACAGTTTTTCCCAGCTTTCAGTTGGCTGGTCTACAGGGAGAAGGTTTTCATCTTAGCACCAGCTTGATTTCTCAGTGACCTTGCCACCCAGGCATGTGAAGTCTTTAGCAATAGGGTCTTATCATCTGTTTCTGGTGGGAAAACAAGACAAGGGCCTTGGCAATAGCGTATAATATTTTGGAGGCAGCAAGGACTGCCCTGGCAAATAACTCACTAGAAAGTATCCCATCCATGGCACTAAAATTTTCTAATAACAATCTATGGCTTCTGGATGTGCCGTTATCCAAACATGTAGGCTTTCATATGTCTTATTCAGAATATCTTGAATTTTGATTGACCTTCCCTCCACACTTAATTTACTCAATCTCTTCCCCTGGCCTTGCTTAGGTCATTCCATTCCCTGTAATCTCTTCTTCTACTTACATATATGCAATACCATCCACTTAAGTCCATCCCTCCCTTATAGCATTTTTCTAGCTTACTGAAATTTGCTACCAATTTTTGGTTCCAGCTCACACACATTTGTACCAAGGATCCACATATGAGAAAGAACATGGGACATTTGGCTTTCTTGGCCTGGGTTACCTCACTTAGTATAATCTTTTCCAAATCCATCCATTTCCCTGCAAATTTCATAATTTCACTTTTCATTACTGCTGAATAGAACTCCACTGTGTAAATGTACCACATCTTTATTATCCATTCATTTGTGGAGGGACATCTAGGCTGGGTCCATTTCCTAGCTATTGTGATTAAAGCAGCAATAAACATGGTTGTGCAAGTATCTCTAAGGTAGTGAGAAGAGCCATTAGGCTATATGCCTAGGAGTGCTATAGCTGGGTCATATGATAAATCTATTTTTAGCTGTTTCAAGAATCTCCACACTGATTTCCACAATGGCTCTACTAGATTACAATCCCACCAATGTAGAATGTAGAAGAGTTTTCTTTTTTCCACATCCTTGCCAACATTTATTGTCATTTTTTTCCCCAATGGTAGCCATTCTGACAGGAGTGAGATGTAATCTCAAAGTAGTTTTAATTTGCATTTTCCCGATTGCTAAGGATGTAGAACACTTTTTCTTCTTTTGAGGCTTAATTCCATAGACCATTTTTAATTGGGTTATTTGATTTCTTATGGTTTGGCTTTTTGTGTTCTTTGTATATTCTAGATCTTAATCTTCTGTCAGATGTATAGCTGGCAAAGATTTTCTCCCATTCTTTGGGTTGTCTCTTTGATTTAATTCACAGTGTCCTTTGCTGTACAAAAGCTTTGTAATTTCATGAGATCCCAGTGGTTGATTAGTGATTTTATTTCCTGAGCAATTGGGGTTATATTCAGAAAGTTATTGCCTATGCCAATATGTTGAAGGGTTTCCCCTACTTTTTCCTCTAACAGTTTCAGAGTTTCAGGTCTGATATTAAGGTCACTGATCCATTTGGACTTATTCATGTACATGGAGAAAGGCAAGGATCTATTTTCATCCTTCTACATGTAAATATCCAGTTTCATTGAATAGTTTTGTCAAAAATCAGATGGCTGTATCTGCATGGATTAACATATGGGTCCTGTATTCTGTTCCATTGATCTACATATCTGTCTTTGTGCTAGTACCCTGCTGTTTTTGTTAGTATGGCTTTGTAATATAGCTTGAAATTGGATATGATGATACCACTAGCCTTATTTTTGTTGCACAAAATTGTTTCGGCTATTGGAGCACTTTTATGTTTCCAAATGAATTATAGGGCTGTTTTTTTTCTATTTCCATGAAGAATGGCATGGAAATTTTAAGGGGGATTACATTAAATGTGTAGATTGCTTTTGGTAAGAGTGACATTTTCACAATATTGACTTTTCCAATCCAAGAACATGGGATGTCTTTCCATTTCCTAGAACCTTCTGCAATTTCTCGATTGAATGTTTTAAAGTTCTTATTGTAGAGATCCTTCACTTCCTTGGTTAGACTTATTCCAAGGTTTATATCTTTCTATCTATCTTTCTTTTTTCTTTCTTTCTTTCTTTCTTTTTTCTTTTCTTTCTTTCTTTCCTTTTTTGAGGCAATTGTGAATGGGAAAGAATCCCTGATTTCATCCTCTGCATGTTTGTTGTTAGTATATAAGAAAGCTACTGATTTCTGTGTGTTTATTTTGTATCCTGCTATATTGCTAAAAGTGTTTATTAGCTCTAAAAGTTTGCTGGTAGAGTCTTCAGGGTCCGTTATGTATAGAATAATATTATCTGCAAATAATGGTAATTTGATCTCTTCCTTTCTAATTTGTATCACTTTTTATGAATGTCTCATGCCTTATTGCTATAGTTAAGAATCTAGTATCATATTAAATAAAAGAGGGAACAGTGGATGCCCTTGTCTTGTTCTTGAATTTATTGGTTTGTAAAAACAGCAGGTGGTTGTATTTACATAGACTTATTCCTTTACCTTCTGTTCTATTCCATTGACCTATTATAGTGCTGATAAATTGTGAATTTTTTCTTCTTTTAGAGAGAGAAAGAGAGAGAGAGAGAGAGAGAGAGAGAGAGAATTGGCACATCAGGGCCTCAGCCACTGTAATCCTACTCTAAACTCTTGCGCCACCTAGTGAGCATGTGCAAACTTGAACTTGCCCCATCTTTGTAAGTCTGGCTTACATGCAATCTGGAGAGTCCTTAGAGTTGGCAGGCAAGCATATTTACCACTAAGCCTTCTCTCTAGCCACACTGTTTTTAATATGATGGCTCTGTATAGCTTGAAATCAGGTATAGTGATAATTCTAAGAATATATGCTTATGCATATTATATATAATACACACATATAAATTATACTTCTATACATATATTGCTAAAGACTGTTATGGCTATCTAAGATCTTTTGTATTTCCATAGGAAGTTTCAGATTTTGTTTCTGTGAAGAATGTTACTGCAATTTTGATGGATTGCATTGAATCTCTAGATGATGATGATTGTTATTATTATTGGTTTTTTGAGGTAGGGTCTCATTCTAGCTCAGGCTGATATGGAATTCATTATGAAGAGTCTCAGGGTGGCCTTGAACTCATGACTCTCCTCCTACCTCTGCCTCCCAAGTGCTGGGATTAAAGGTGTGCATCACCACGCCCAGCTTCTAGATTATCTTTGTTAGTCTGGTCATTTTCATGACCAATCCTTGAGGTCTGTCTTCTCCTGTCTAACTCAGTTTCTTTCTTTAGCATTTTAAAGTTGTCTTTGTAGAAGTCTTTCAGTTCCTTGGTTAAGTATATTCCAAGGTTTTTATTTTTTCAAGGTAAGGTCTCACATTTGCTCAGGT
Organism: Orientallactaga sibirica; assembly: GCA_036365145.1. Classification (NCBI taxonomy): domain Eukaryota; kingdom Metazoa; phylum Chordata; class Mammalia; order Rodentia; family Dipodidae; genus Orientallactaga; species Orientallactaga sibirica. The sequence continues at coordinate 27,957,653 of JAEOAD010000006.1, forward strand.
TGACCTGGAATTCACCAAGTCTCAGGGTAGCCTGGAACTCATGGTGATCCTCCTACCTCTGCCTCCCAAGTGCTGGAATTAAAGGAATGTTCCACCACACCTGGCTAATTTTTGTTGCTCTTTTGAATGGGACTATTCCTGAGTTCTTTCTCAGCATTTTTCTCATTTGTATATAAAAAGGATTCTGATTTTGCATGTTAATTGTTTTGTATACTAAGTATATTTTTATACATTTTTTTCTATAGATGTCAAATTGTGTGAAAATTTCCCAAATTTTTTGAAAAATTAAACTGTAACTCATAATTTGCAAATTGCCTTCATTCTATACTCCATAACTTAATATGTATTTAGTGAATGAGCTTATCAATACTTATTGAAAATTCCATTGGTTATAGTGCTATAAAATAACTTTCAAAAAAGAATACAAAGGAAATTATTCCGATTCTGATTTGGTCACTGGTAAAAATGATAATGAATTGTTGATATAAATTTTGTTTGCTTGAAGGCATCATTTTTATTAGACATAGGAAAATACTATGAATCTGGAGATGTAAATTCAAGTCTTTCAAGCTGAAAGATGTTATACAAGTGTCTGGACAGGTAATAAAAATTATCTATACCACAATATCTGTATCAATGAAATTAAATAGGTAGATGAAAAATATCCAAGTTCTTCTAGAATTAACCTTGTATGAATGCCAAAAGTCTTTCATATGAAATGGTGCTACATAGTTCACTTGCTTAGCATTTATTCAGGCACATAAAACAGTATCATTTTATTAAAGTTGATGAAGCATCAATAATCAGCATCAACTTCAAAGCACCCACAGATATCATAATTGCCTTGGCAGTCTTGGCCAATTAATAACACATTTTCAGAAAATTAAAGTATTTAAACTGTACTCCATGCAGAGGACAGTTAAATCGCAGCCCATTTTGTTTTTAACAGTTACTGTAGGAAATTTTTAAAACTGGCTAACAAAATGAGTAACTTAATTAGCATAATATTTATTCCATCTCTTTTCAGTCAAGCAATTTACTTGTATCTACTGAAGGAACTTCAAGTCCTTGAAATTTTAAATTAAGTACACTCAAACTTCCATTGATATCTATTGGCTGAACAATGACCACTCTCTCCAGGGTCTTGTTTGAGGAGATGAGATAGCAGCAAAGATATAATCTGTAATACCTATTTTTCTGTGTTTGAAGTAGTGGTATTTCATTCTGCTCCACTATCCATTACTTCCCACCCTTCCCTTAAGTACAACTTTAAGACATCTTTGGGAATGGAGTGCAACAAGGACAGGTGACCATTAAAAAATATTGTCTCTTGGGTGGGAGAGATGGCTTAGTCCTCAAGGAGCTTGCCTGCAAAGCTAAAGGACACAGGTTCAATTTCCCAGGACCCACATAAAGCAGATACACAAGATGGTGCATGCATCTGGAGTTTGTTTGCAGGAGCTAGAGGCCCTGGCATGTCCATTCTCAATCTCTCTCTCTCTCTCTTTCTCTCCCTCCCTCTCTCTGCCTCTTTCTCTCTTTCTTGAATAAATAAATAAACTATTTAAAAAATTAAATGTCTCTTTCTCTTTTCAGTCTTTGGCCTAGAGGTGATTGTACTTTGTGGTAAGCAATGTTGCAGGGCTTCCTTATGGCTTGATATTTTTTTCTCTTCCTGCCTTTTTCCATCCCTCTTTATTTTATTTTATTATTTTATTTTATTTTATTTTATTTTATTTTATTTTATTTTAGCTGGGGACTAAAATGTCAAATATCTCTTGCAAAACACAATTTTTTCCAGGATGGTCAAATAACAGGCACACTTCATAGTCTGAATAAATTTTTTTTAATATAAACATTTACTTAATTTTCTGTATTTTCTGAAAGGTTGTCTGAGGCCATACCACCTGAATGAGCCCAGTTTTATCTATATTTTCTGAAAGGGGTTTATGTGAATTAAAAAATGTAGAAAAAGGAAAATGACAATGAGAAAATCAATCAGGAAGCTCATGACATAGAATGTGTATTTAAAATTATTTTTAAGGGGCCTGGGCAGATGGCATAGCAGGTACTAGTGCTTTCTTCAAGCATGAGGGACAGGCAGTGTTTGACACTACCTGAGTTCAATTCTATAGGACTACATGAACTTTCTAAAGGCAAGGAAAGATTGCAGAAAACCTTGTTGGAACTGGACTACTGCCATAAGGACTGGCTGTGCTCTGCTGCCCATTCCCAGACAGTTTGATCAAGGTAAAGTTTGTAACAGGCTGATGTGCTTGGCTAAAGATATGGGACAGAGAGGTTTAAGATTTTAAATCGGAAAAATTGAAGTAAGTTAAATTTACTCGCACAGAGACTGGTTGTTTAATCTGCTATTGTCAAACACATCAGCAATTTAAAGGAAGATGGTCCAAGTGCTTTATATTAAAACAATTGAGAGGATGCCTAAGGGAAGACTGAATGACAGAAATGCAAACTCTTTTGTAAGGAGTAGACTGGAGAAAGAACCTGATTTTCAAGATTAGGATTTTTTTTTTTTTTTTCCTGAACTAAGAATATGGCTGTGTCTTGTACATCTGGTGCTGGTTTCTGAAGCATGAAAAAATGTGTGCAGTGGTCACGAAGTACACATGGAGTACACAGGAGCCACAGCTGTGAGGCAGAATATAGGCAGGACTTAATGAGGACCCTCATGAAGAGGCTGGTGGAACCATTGGAAGACAGGCTGTGGTTTGAAGTGGAGACCCTAATATATTCTGGATAAAGCAGGACTGGGCAAGGGCTTAGGATGTAAGTTTTCTCTGGATATTCCGCCCAGCTGGAGGGATGGAATTAGGAGATCCAGAGACTGTCAGTCACTGCTTGATACCAGACTTGAACTGCAGAAGTGTGATGTTTACTTGATCTTTATTGAATTTGCATTGTTCCAGTCTCTCCTTGCTATGCATTATAGCAGTTGAAAATGTTTATTCTGTGACTTTATATGTTGAAAGTATATAAGTTGTTCTGATTTTACAGAACTCACAGCAAAGAGACAATCTTCACTGTCAGATCAGACTTGGGACTTTGGGACTATCTAAAGTTGGTAAAGAATATGGGGACCTTTGAAATTGGACTGAATACAATGTGAGGTGGTTATGAGTCTTTTAGGGACAAGGGGCAGAATGTGGTAGTTTAAACAGATACCCACACTCAGGAGTTTACTAAAGCTAGTAATTTAGATTTCCTGCTACCTGGCTAGAGGAGGTGTCACTGGGCAGATCCTAAGATAAAGCTCTAAGGTGTGGGAGTGGAATTGGAATTCCATTTTAAATTTATGCAAAGTGATAAAGCTTTGCCTGGAGTTTCTGAAGTGTGCCTGCATTCGCTGATGGTGTATTTTTCTCTCTCTGCTTGGATCAGTGAAACATGAGCCCACATCTGTCATTATGCAACTTCACCTCTATCTATAAACTTCAATAAACCCTTTCTTCCTCCCATAAACTGTTTTTGGTCTGGAGGTTTTACTACAGACACCAAACATCTCCCTCTAACCTCCAGGTGCCTGTTGAATATCTATCTATATCTATCTATATCTATATCCCTACATACACACTCGCCACACAACACATACTACACATGCAAAAAAGCATTTTATAACAATTTTAATAATCTGAAAAATTATAATTTTTTAAATATCAGAAAATTACCCTCCTGCTACTTCTTTGTTTTATTTTATTTTATTTATTTTAGGGAGAGCAAGACAAAGAGAGAGAGAAAGAGAGAGCATTGGCATGCCAGGGTCTCAGCCACTGAAATCGAACTCCAGACACTTATGCCACTTAGTGGACATGTGTGACCTTGCGATTTCCTCACTTTTGTGTGTATGGCTTACATCGGAAATGGAGAGTTGAACATGGGTCCTTAGGCTTTGCAGTCCAGTGTTTTAAACACTTAGCCATCTCTCCAACCCCAAAATTACATTTTGATGAAAATAGCAAGTGTTATATAAAATATTTTTCATTTAATGAATATTCACGATATGATCAGCATTTTCAAAATTGTAAGTAAATGTACTTTTGTATATTTGTAAACTCTAGAAGCAATTTTATTTTCTTTGACATTTAATGCATTCAGAAGTACTCTGATACACTACTCACAGCCTTATACTATTTTTAAGATGTCAACTGAAACTTTATATTAGTATAAATACTTAAAATAAAATAGTTTGCAGTAGATTGTAAATATTGACATCTTATAATAAAATTATTGCTTTATTTCTACTATATTTAAAAGATATCATTTAAGTCATACATACAATTAGTCAGAGATACAAAACAAGCTACAGAAATGTGATAAAGCTGGGAATTAAAAATTGGTAAATGAGGGCTGGAAAGATGGCTTAGCATTGAAGGTGCTTGCCTGAGAAGCCTAAGGACCCAGGTTTAATTTCCCAGTACCCAAATAAGACAGATACACATAGTGACACATGTGTCTGGAATTTATTTGCAGTAACTAGAGGTCCTGGACCATCCATTTATTCTCACTTTCCCAGCCCCCAGCTCTCCCAAATAATAAATAATTAAAATTTAAAACAAAAGTTAATTTTAGAACATGACCATTTTACAAAGTAAGTTAGAGGGCTGGAGAGATAGATTACCTATTAAGGCACTTTCCTGCAAAGCCTAATAACCTGGGTTCACTTCTCCAGTATCTACATAGTGCCAGATGCACAAAGTGGTTCATGCACCTGGGGTTCTTTTGCAGTGGCTGGAAGCCCTGACATGCCCATTTCTCTCTGTCTCCTCTTTCTCTAGCTGTCTCTGCTTGCAAATAAATGAATAAAATATTTTTTTAAATATTTTATTATTTATTTATTTATTTGAGAGAGAGAGATACAGAAATAGGCAGGTAGGGAGAGAGAAAGAGAGAGAGTGAGAGAATGGGTGTGCCAGGGCCTCCAGCCACTGCAAATGAACTCCAAATGCATGCACCCCCTTGTGCATCTGGCTTACATGGGTCCTGGAGAATCGAGCCTTGAACCAGGGTCCTTAGGCTTCATAGGCAAGCGTTTAACTGCTAAGCCGTCTCTCCAGCCCTAAAATATTTGTTAAAATAAAGGTAGAAAGCAAGTGAGGAAGACATACCCAGTGTTGACCACTGGCCTACATATTCACATGCATACCTGTGCATGTGGACCCATACACACACTACACACAAACATAAACATGACAAAAAGGGAACTATTATTGAAACACTGTATCATATTATACTGTCTGTCAAAATGTATTGAGAAAGAATTCATGACATAATTAAGAATGGTGTGTACATGGTAATTAAGTAAAGGTCTGAAATGTACGCTATGTCTGTATAAAACATGAACTAAAATAAAATATTCTTACTTGTTCTATTCATATTTCATTGTGATAAAGTTCATTCTGCTTGGGTCTTAGATATGAAGCTGCACAGATGAAATCAAGTGATCCCTCTACACACTACAAATAGTGAAAACTGATATTTCTCTTCATATTGGTACCAATAAAGTAAACACAGCAGTTTTAAACATGAAGAATTCCTAAAGGCAAAGCACAATACCATTGAATATTTAAGTAAAGATATGGGCAGTGCTATAAATATTGTACCGAATGACCATTAATCAAAAATTAATACAGTGACTGGAGAGATGGTTCAGTGATTAAGGCACTTGCCTGCAAAGCCTAATGTCCTGGGCTCAATACTCCAGTACCCACATAAAGCCAGGTGCATTAAGTGGTGCATTTACCTGGAGTTCATTTGTAGTGGCCTGGAATGCCCATTCTCACTTTCTCTCTCTGTCTCTGTTCTTCTCTGCTTGTAAATAAATAAATAAAATATTTTAGAAATTAAAACAGCTTTATCAAACAGTAACCTAAAGCATGCCACAAATGCAAGCTATTTAGTGAATTGTACATATTCGACTAATCACATAAAATAAATAAAATGAAACATATAAATTAATTTGGATAATATATTTGATTAAATCCAATATACTAAAATGTCTTTATTTCTTTGTAAATGATCTATTTCACATTTTTCTCCTTTCTCGTCTAAAGTTGTCTAACTTATTGAAAAGTCTGACAGATCTCAGTTTGAAATAGCCAACTGCCTCCTTCCCATTCATCACATGTGATTGTTTATTATTGTCCTGGACAGATCCCTTCTAGCATGTAAACTTGAATGACAAAAAATAATGACAATATTAAGAAGTTTGTAATTATACAAAAATTAGCCAAAAATAGGGACAATTTGAATGAGCTTATGTGATGATAACAGGGTAGGAGAAAAGTTAAATTCTACTAAAGGTCCATTTAATAAAAGTGTGAAATCTAGATTAACTATTGTGAAATTTATATTTATTAATGTATAATAATCTCAGATAATGTATTATTAATTAATGTAAATTTATATATATATATATATATATATATATATATATATATATATATATATATATCGAGAGAGAGAGAGAAATTTGCAATGTAAAAGGCCAAATAGTAAGCAATTGTAGGCACACAGAAGTCAACAGGAGAGATAAAACCTTAGGTAGTAAATTTATTTCTGAGTAGACCTTCAGGAATGTTATTTGGCAATTTATAAATCAATTAAACTAGAATTGCTAGTGATGGTGTGTGAAATAAATTCAGTTTATTCCATAAAGTGGAATGAATTAGTTTATTTCATGGTCATTTTAGGTGTACCATAAAGATAATGAAAACATAAATGTTATTATTCCATCAGAAATCATTTTTATTACTTTTGATTGGTAGTGACTATAACTATCAAATCCTGTACTCTGATTATCACCTTGAGCTAGTGCTCTGCTTATATCACTCTTCAGAATTTAATTATACTATATGTGATTTGAATATAATGCCTTTTCATAGTTGTAAAGAAAAACTCAATACTTGGACCAAATACAATTTAAAATAGATATTTATATGTGAGTGTACAAATAAGAGAGTTAAAAGCCAGGCATGGTGGTGCATGCCTTTAAACCTACCACTTTGGGAGGCAGAGGTGGGAGGATTGCCGTGAGTTCAAGGATGCCCTGAGACTACATAGTGAATTCCAGGTCAGCCTGAGAGCAAGACCCTACCTCAAAAAAAAAAAAAAAAAAAAAAAAAAAAAAGAAAGAGAGAGAGAGAGAGTTAACATCTTTTGATATAGTAGTGACACAAAGATTATAGTGGAACTTAAACACTGCTTTCTGTATTTAGGATTTGTGTCATTTTAGGAGTCACAGAGCACCCATCATTCACTTAAGAACTTTCTCAAAGAACAGTGGTGATAGCACGTTTAACTCATGATTCATATGTACGACACATTCTGATAAACTTATCGAAGGTGTAATAGAAGGAGTATACAAGAATGGCTTCCACCAAAACAAAATGGGTTAAGGAAGGATCCTGTGAAGAATGACAAAATCAGTGACAGAGTCCTTGCCTGCCATGCATGAGTGACTCATGCCAGTAATCCCTGCACTAGAGAGATTGCAAGAGGAGAATTAGAACAAGGTGGCCGCATGTGTCTGGAGATCGTTTGCAGTGGCTAGAGGCCTTGGCATACCCATTTTCTCTCGATCTGCTTCTTTCTCTCTTTTTCTCTCTGTCTACCACAAATAAAAATTTTTTAAAAATATATTTTAAAAAAAAAAGAATGCCAGGTAGAAGTGGAAAGAAACACAGGCAGGGAACATGTAGTGTCAAACAGTGTTTAGTGGGAGGATGGTGGGAGAGATATATATGAACTGAGGCAAGGAACCACAGCACACTGTCTTTCATCCCAACAAATTTCACAAATACTCATTCAAATATAAGTATTTTGAAGTTTATGCATTGTAATTTCAGAGGGAGATGTTCTTGCATGGAATGGTATGTAATTGTGCAGAACACATGCTTATGAAAGAGCCTTGGGAATAAGATAGGTGGATTCTTGTAGCACTTTACTACTGGTTTAGAGCTGCAGCAATAGACACCAATGAAGGAATGAGCAAGTGTGTGCCCTGATTTTTATTTGCCAAAGAAGAAAGGGTACAAGTTTAGGCTGCAGTTCACTAAACTATGGTATAGATTAAAATAATATTAACTGAAAATATTTGGAGAGAGTTGATCATGTCAAGGTGCCGGATCTCCAACCATTCCATGTGAACCCTTCAGGGTCACTAAGTTTCTAAGCTAAGCTTTGTAAGAATATCCCATCCTATAAATAAAAAAAAAAAAAAATTGTCCCAAGTTTTAGTATTAAATATTTTAGTCCAGGAATATCATTTTATTGCTTATTCATTCATAAACCTGAATTTTTACAAAGGATACTCATGGGAAGGGGAGAAGAAATGGGAAAATAAGGGAGGTATGGGGGAAGTAAACGCAATGTACAATTCATACCTAGATGAAAATATCTTTATAAAATAGTACATGTTCAATGGATATGCATGAACATCTTTTAAAAAATAACATTTCCAGCTATTGATGGGCATTTCTGTATGGCAATCATCAGACACTCAGAAATAGAATCAGGAATAATATTTACTTTGTTCTGTTAGTGGTACCCTGTGGTTACATAATAAATAAGAATGTGATTTCAACTCTAATAATGCTTTTTGTATAAATAAATTTTGCTAGTATTTTAGGGTCCCATATTTTATGACAAAATGTAATAAACAAAACAAGAACAAAATAAACCCTCTTAATTTGTCCTTAAACAGGGTTTAGGCATGTCCCACCTTTTAACATGGTTACACAATATTGTGGTCTACAAAGTTTAGCCTGGAAAACAACAGTAAAGTTACCAGAAATAAATCTTACCAGGATTTAAGTAAGTTAGGATTTTGTTCCAGGCTGCATCCATTTCTGTTGTGGGCTAGATGTGACTGGTGGGCTGCAGATCAAACTACCTGGTAGATGGTTTGGCTATGCTTTACCTTGGAGAAGAATTCTGAACCAGGGCTAGTGATATCAGTTCACTACCCAGTAAATACTTACTGTAGAATTCATAGAAAATTAAACTAGTACTCATGAAAAATAAGAGTACAGGCACAGGCATGAGGAGGAGCCGAGAACCTGGAGTCACACAACCAACACATGGCTTGAAAGAGGATGGAGAAGAAACAGGCTGGAGAGTTGTAGTTTTCCACTAATTAGTTCTTCCTAAGTACGACAACTCAAAAATAAAACATTGCATTTTCCTTTCAAGGAGTCCTGAACTGGATCACAGATTTTGAAAGTTGCTATTTGGAATGATAAACTCACATCAAAGCTTCAAAAGTTTTGGCTTTTCATATTCTGTAATTATAATAAATGAAATATTTTTATAAGTAATCACACAGCTGCATCAGTGAATGTGCAGTTACAGGATTTAGCTTCTGTTTAGTTCAGTAGAAAGCTCAATAGTGACTCATGAGTGCAACATTTCTTTACATAACTAAATTCTTAAGTATGATCATGCTGGGGGAATGATTTGTGGCATAGTTCTGAGGACACTTACTTTTGTCATTTATTAGCATTAAGTGGTGCTAATACTTTTATGATTTATAATATGAGTAAAGTACTCCACAAAGAAGAATGTGGGATCCTCTAATCTACAAAGTCAGTCATCAGAAAACTATGCTATTGTTTTCCATATTTGTATGACTTATATACATTTGCTTTTAAAAAGTAAAAATTATAGACCTAACATTTTCTCACCCTACTTGGCGAATAAAGAGGAAAATTAATAATCACCCGATTTTTGAATAGCTCTATGCTCATTCATCTAACTGTACAATGTGGTTTGATTACAGTTGTACTGATATTTCCACATATTTCAATTATGTGCACAGAAATTCTTTGTCTTGTTCTATTTACCCACTTTGGTTTTTGCTTAACAGTAACATCATATATTGTCTCTCCCGATAGATTTCAATTTTTCTAATATTAAGAACCATCACTTAGATCTTTCTCTTCATCCTTTTTTCAGATACTGTCTCAAGGCCCTGCTTTCTTACTGCCTTCACAATGCTCACATTGTGTGAGTCCTGGTTTCCACCGGTGTCCCTATGAAGTCAGTACCAGGGCCCTGTTTTCTTCCTTGCTCCTAATTCTGTACAGTACCATCACACAGAATTCCTTGGCTACATTGTATTTCCCTGAGGGGCTTCATAAGAATTAATAGATTACTGCTGAAGGAAGATCAAAGAGTCATCAGCCTGCTGGTTCTGTGCATAGGTCCTTTGTTCCCCTCGCCACTGGCAGGTTCCACAGACCTTGCTTTCATGGCAGGGGAGCCTGTGCATTTTCCAAATCCTCTCTCCCTGGACTGCTCCAAAACCCAAACTCCCCATGAAGCATGACAGAGATCCTATCTATATGGGATTTTCACCTTCAAAATCAGATGATATTACTCTGTACCCTAGTGGGTTATTTTCTAAACAACGATAGTCACACTGTATGAGAGACATAAAACAGAATTAGGATGTTATACACATCCTTAGTATAAGAGGCTACCATAGCAAAGAGTACTCAGGCAATGTCAGAAAGAAAATGTAAAACCAAAACCAAAATTAAATAAAATTGAATTCCCATATATACTCTCCATTGAAACAAGCCAGATTAGATAAGGAGATTTATTTTATTTGAAAAGACTATTGTAGTCAAGAGTACTAGTGCACACCTGTAATCACAGAATTAAGGAGCTGAAGGCAAGAGAATCAGGAGTTCAAGGTGTCAGCTAAATAATGAGTGAGACTCTGTTTCAAACAAACTATTTAACTAATTCACAAACAAACAGAAAGGCCATTATAATAGGACTATTTCAGTTGAAAGAGGGGTATTATCACAGAGAGAATGAAACTGTATACATCTGTAAGTTAAAAGATGTCCAAGGAGAGTAAAGGCAGCTACAGATAGCTGGTGTTAGGTAAGCTGAATTAGTGTGTAGCATAATGGAACAACTGGCCAGGGGATATTTTTTTTCTGAGGTCAATAAATTCTCAGAAAAGACCCTTAGGGAGGATGGTATTTTCTGGTAAACACTTAAAGCCTCACAATGCACATGTTGAAATCTAATCACTGTTTTCAGGAACGAGGCCTTTGACAGGGCAGCAGGGAATGAGAGTTAAGCCCTCACAAAGGAGACCTCAGACAAGACCAAAGAGAATTGTCCTCCCATGTACCGTGCACCACATACAGTTAAAGATGGTAGTCTGTGGATCCTCAACAAACAGTAAATTTGTGCCCTGACTTTTGACTTCCCAAATTCCAGAAATAAGTAGATGTCATTGCTTATAGTATTTCATTATAGAAGCCCAAGCGGAAAAAGGTTGAAGAGCAGACCATCTTTCCAATGTGAAGATAGATATGGGCTGTGGTAGTTTGAATATATGTCCCCCAATATATTCAGTGTTTTATTAGTTATAGTTTGCATCTGCAATCACCTTTCTAGAAGCAGTGTCACTGGGGGCTGGTCTTAAGGTGTGGTGATGGTTTAAGATTCCATTGTAAAGATATGCACAGTGTGCCTAGCAGGAGTTCCTGAAGTGTGCTGTGGATTTGGGCTGTAGTTTTTTTTGCTCTGTGTGCTGTGTGGCTGGTTGGTTTTTCTCTCTCTGCTTGGCCCTGTGAAGGCAGGCCGCTTCTCCTGCCATTATTGGAACTTCCCCTGGATCTATAGCTTCAATAAATAATATCCCTTCCTCCATAACTGTGCCTGGTCTGGAAGTTCATCTCAGCGAACCTGAAGCTGTCTGCTACATGGGCCTAGCTTAAGAAACATGGTTGAGGGATGTAGCAGATAAAATGTTTGCCTGCAAAGCCAAAGGATCCTCATTCGATTCTCCAGGGCCCACATAAGCCGGATGCACAAGGAGGCCCATGCATCTGGAGTTTTTTTTTCAGTGGCTGGAGTAACTGGTGCATCCATTCTCTCTCTCTCCTTTTTCATATAAATAAAATTACATATGTGTGCATATATATATATCAAGGAACATGGTTGAAAGAAAGACACCTGGCTAATGTCTGGTCAAGTACCATAATATTACATATTACATGCTAATTACTTGATTAGTCTGTGGGGAAAATTATCAACCACATGCATATGAGGACTAAAGTGGGATTTGGAGGGCTTGCTTCTGGTGCCTTGTCAGAAATAAAATGTCATTAATAAGTCTATTATACTGGGGAGAGGATTCTTTAAAATAAGCTGTTGTCCATATCTTGACCAATATGTGAGGGATATAAGGCTTGACCAAACTTCAAAATAGCCAATTAAATATGATACACTTGACAGGACAAGAGAAAAAATGAAATGTTACCAAAAATTGGAATTCACGTTTTTATTTTTTAAATCTTTTTATGCTATTTGATTTTTTTAGGTTTATGTAGAAAATAATGTGTTATGACATTTTCATACATAGCTGTCAGTCATTCCCCTCCTCCAACACCTTCCCCAGATTCCTTCCCCAAACTAGCTTTGTACCTTCCTTCATACAGATAACCCCCCTTCTGCTTTATAAGCATATGCATTCTGTTCCACTCCCCCCTCTTGGGATCTCTTCCTCTCCTTTCAAGATACACCCTCCCTCCTACAATTTCCAATGTAGTTTCCATGTAAAAGGGGGCATGTAGTATTTGTCTTTCTAAGTTTGGACTATTTTGCTTATCTTAATGGTTTCCAGACCTATTCATTTTCTATACATATCATGTTTTCATTTTCCTTTATGATTACATAAAATTCCATCATCTATCCATTCATATATTGATAGACATCTCCTGACAATTGTGAAGAGTGTAGCAGTAGATACACAGATATGCAAGTGTCTCTGTTGTCTTAAGAGCCCCTTGGGAAGACAACAGGAGTGGTACAGCAGGGTCATATGTCAACCATTTTGGTCTAGTATTCTGTGTTGGTGGATGTTCTATGGTGACATGTATAGTGACTGCATGTGATTACATTCCCATTGGAAGAGAATAAGTATGTTCCTCTTTTGCCATATCCTTACTATGTTTGTTGTCATTTGTCTCCTTGAGGTAGCCATTCAGACTCGAGACACAGAAGCTCAATGCAGTTTAAATTCCCTGATGGAGAAGGATGTTGAACTCTTCAAATATTTATTGGCCACATTTTAATCTTTTGAGAGCTATCTGCTAAATTCACTAGCCCATTTGTTGACTGGATGATGATGATGATGTGTGTGTGTGTGTGTGTGTGTGTGTGTGTGTGTGTGTGTTTGCTTTTTACAATTCTTCATAAATCCAGATATGAGGCTTTATCAGATGTGTAGTTTGGAAATATTTTTTTCCCAGCCAGTATGCTGTCTTCAGTATGGTGGCTGTTTCTTTTGATGTGCAGAAGTTTATTAGTTTCATGTTGTGGTAGTTTGAATGTATGTCCCCCATAGACTCAGGGGTTTTATTAAAGCTTATAAGTAGGGTCTCCAGCCACTTGGCTGGAGGTTATGTCACTGCAGGCAATTCTGAATTCCAGAGTAAATGTGTGGAGAGACAGTTTGAGCTCTGCCTAGGTCTCTACTGCCTTGCCGCTGGTTTTGTGTTTGTTGCTTTGGCCTTTTGCTGGTTGCTGATGGTTTCTATGTGGTTGTGTGGAAGGAGCTTTTTCTGCCATTTGATAGAACATCCCCATGGATCTGTAAGCTTGAAATAAATCTCTCCCTTCCCTAACATGCCTGGTTTGGCTGTTCATCCCAGACAACAACAGAAATAATCCTACTCTGTCAAGTTTTGAGAACATTTCCAGTGCTGTTGGAATCTTTTCAGAAAATCTTTTATGTAGAAAATTTTCAGTGTAGAAAATGAAACTGCCAAATATGTATATAACATGTGTTTTGTTTCTGACTGCTTATGAAATCAGTGCGAATTAAATATGCAATGGGCTGGGTATGTAACAGCAATATTACACTGAATTAGTAAGCACAAAACTCTTAGTTTCAACTCCAACACTACCCCCTGCAAAAAAAAAATAATAATAATAAGGTATTGCTATTATTTTTACAAGTTGTATTTAATTTCAAAACAAAGCATGTACTATTATGGTAACTTACTTTAATAAATTTGGGTGAAGTAGCTTATTATGTTATGAGAAACTCTATTATCAGATATATTTATTTATTTATTTATTTATTTATTTATTTATTTATTTTTGGTTTTTCAAGGTAGGGTCTTGCTCTAGCCCAGACTGACCTGGAATTTACTATGTAGTCTCAAGGTATCCTCGAACTTATGGCAATTCTTCTACCTCTGCCTCCTGAGTGTTGGGTTAATCCTTTAATAGGCATGTGCCACCACCCCTGGCATTATGAGATATATTTAAAATAGCAAGTACTTGAATACTCCCCATGATCAATGCATAAGAAACACTTCAATAGTTTGCAGTACATTCATATTACATCCACTGAAATATTTCTGATAAATTCTTAACTTGAAACTATCCACGAGGCGTGAACTTTAAAATTGACCACATAAAATGAGCTCATCTCTAAAAGTATTTAATATGTTTTAAAAAAGATAATAAAAGCAACGGTTGAAAACCTGCTTAGGCAAATCTGAAATACTTTAGCAACATTTGTTCAAGATTTGGAAAAAGCTATATAGATGAGCATAGCCTGTTTATAAAGATTCTGGACACTGTCTTGTCGTATCTCAGGGGCTGAATGCATTTCTCAGCAACTTACACCTTTCAGTGCTTTACTCTGAATAAGCTATTTTACTATTCTTAAGGAGTAGGAGATGAGTTGTACAAAATGTAAAACTATGCAAATGTTACCTAGCCATTGACATTAAAATGATTTTCTTTATAGAAATGCAAATGACTTTTGTTCAGGAGGGAATAATTCTCTGCAAGTCAAATTATCACTTGAATTAAGTTATAATATTTTAGTGATATAACACTAATGATTTTAAATGATTGATACATATATAATTTATGTTTATGGAGTCACTTTTGTAATTTTATAAATTATCCATTTGAATATAAGTAATGGTCACATAAAAAAAATTAGAATTAAACACCTAAGAAAAGATTTTCAGGAGAGTAAAATGTATAAATATTAAAATGAATCCATAACAATGCCTGCATATTCAATTTAAATTTGTTATTAGCAATAAATCTTGCATAAATATTAGAATTTATATTCTGCACTGAATCTTGCCTAGTAGGCATTAATTTTTTATAATTTTTATTTGCAACATTTTTATGATTAATAAATTTGAAGATATTACACATTTGTTGATTGCCTTAATATTTCTATAAATAGGGTATTTATTTCATTATTTGTATTGACATGTAACTAGATTATTTGTTTATAAAATGAACATATAGGTTTGAGATTCCATTGTAAAGATATGCAAATGTGCCTAGCAGGAGTTCCTGAAGTGAGAGATGTGGCTGGTTGGGTTTTGCTCTCTCTGCCTGGCCTTGTGAGAGCAGGTTCTTCTGCCTATGGAACTTCCCCTGGATCTGTAAGCTTCAATAAATAATATCCCTTCCTCCATAACTGTGCCTAAGAACCTGAAGCTGTCTGCAACAGTAAGGTGGTACCGAGGAGTGTGGGGTGAGAGTTCCAATCTTCAGGTCCCAAGTTTAGCCAGATACAGTGATGCAGGTTAAATTTGTAATGGTGAAAACCTCAAGCAAGTTAAAAGTAGAGGCACTGAGACCGGTTTTAGGTTACTGGAGCTGCTATTGTCAAGGCATTAGCAATCTTAAGGAAGGTGGAAGGAAGGTGGCCTGGATTTACATTAAAACAATGGAGAGGATGCCTGAGGAAAGACTGTTAAAAATGCAAATTCTGGAAAGAGCTGACTGAGAAGGGCTTTTCAAGGCTATGATTTATTTTGTCCCTGGATTAAGAATATCTGTCTTCCTCTCCCTATCTCTCTGTATCTCTCTGTGTCTCTCTCCAAAATAAACCATAAAAAATGAACATATTATTTCTATGTTGAAAGTTAGCATAATAGATTAAAATTCTTCCAGTTGCCATTGTAACTCAGATAATATAAACATTAATTCCACTTTCACATTTGACAATGTTTGAAAGATTATTAGAACTGACTTTATATTGTTAAGGTTATTTCAAAATTCAGATCATTGTGCATAAAATTTTAAACACCAATGTCAAACTAATGTTATAAAATTATATTTCATTACTATTTTACTTTAAAATATGTAGCTTCAATAAATAATATCCCTTCCTCCATAACGCCTGGTCCAAGTTCATCTCAGCGAACCTATTGACAACTAACATGTTCAATATACCAAGGTTTTATTTTAAAGTTTATTACAAAGTGTGTTGTTCTCCCTACCAGTTCTTTCTTTTCATTTTTTAAAAATTTATTTATTTGAGAGAGAGTGACAGAGAAAGAGGCAAATAGAAGGAGAAAATGGGCATGTTAGAGCTTCCAACTGCTGCAAAATAACTCTAGATGCATGCACCACTTGTGTGTCTTGCTTACATAGGTTCTTTGACTTTGCAGGCAAATGCCTTAACCACCGAACCATCTCTCCAGCCCCTCCCTACCATTCTATTTTCTTTAACTTATGACTATATGGGTATGAAGAACCCTATTTTTAATATACTTTTCCAGTTAAATATCTATATCTATCATCTATATCTCTATCTACCTATCATCTATCTATCTATCTATCTATCTATCTATCTATCTATCTATCTATCTATCTTCTATCTATCCTATCATCTATCTAATTCCATATGTCTAAAACAGGCTGAATTAAAAAACAATATTATTATTTTTTTAATTTTGAGAGAGAGAGAGAATTGGCATACCAGGGTCTCAGCCACTAAAATAAAACTCCATAGACTTAGTGAGCATGTGTTACTTTGCACTTGCCTCACCTTTATGCATCTGGGTTATGTCTGATCTGGAGAGTCAAACATGAGTTCTTAGGCTTTGCAGGCAAGTGCCTTAACCACTAAACCATCTCTCCAGCCCACTATGTGGTATTTTTGAATAACACAATTACCTCAAAATATAAAATAGGCTACTTGCCTTGTGATCATCAGGTATTTTAAATTACCATGTAAAGAATATCTTTTTAAAATTAATTTATTTTTATTTTGGAGAGAGACACAGAGAGACAGGGAGAGGAAGACAGATAGAGATGGGAGGGCCAGCAGCCTCCCAGCCATTGTGAATGAACTCCAGATGTGTGCACCCCCTTGTGGTCAAGTGCAGCATTGTGCTCTTGCATAACTGCATCTGGCTAAATGTGGGACCTGGAGATTGGAACTGACGTTCTTAGGTTTAGCAGGCAGGCACCAGAACCGCTAAGCCATCTCTTCAGCCCCCTCTGTAAAGAATGTCTTTAACGGGCTGGAGAGATGGCTTAGCGGTTAAGGCACATGCTGCGAAGCTTAAGGACCCCAGTTTGATTCTCCATGTCCCACATAAGCCAGATGCACAAGAGGGCGCATACATCTGGAGTTCGTTTGCAGTGGCTAGAAGTCCTGGCGTGCCCATTCTTCCTCTCCCTCTCCCTCTCTCTCTTTCCCTCTCCCTGTCTCTAATAAATAAATAAAAATAAAATATTAAAAAGAATACCATTAAAAATATTTATTTTGGACTGGGGAGATGTCTCAGTAGTTTAAAAAGCTTGCTTTCAAAGCTTGCTTGTCCAAGTTTTATTCTCCAGTTCCTACATTGTGGTAGTTTGAAGAACGTATGGCACAATAGACTCAGATGTTTAATTAAAAATGAGCCCTAGCAGGCAGATCCCTTCTACATGGGTCATGGGTCATGTTACTCAGGACAGATCAGGAATCCAGCCCTAAAGTATGCATGGAACAAGTTTGGAGCTCTGTCTGTTGTGATATTTTGGTGTTTGCTGGCTGTTTCTACTTGTTTCTAAACAAGTGAATTATCATCTTCTGATATCCGTAGTGGTTCCATTGGAATCCGTAAACCTGAAATAAACACCTTCCCCCCATAAGCTGCTTTTGGTTGGATGTTTGTCCAGCAATGCCAACCTGACTGCATCGAGTCTTTGATGTGATGAAACCACTGGGCCTGGCATGGTGGCAAATACCTTTAATCCCAGCACTTGGGTGGGAGAAGTAGGAGGATCGCTGTGAGTTCAAGGCCAACCTGAGACTACATTGTAAGTTCCAGGTCAGGTCAGCCTGGACAAAAGCGAGTCTATGGCCTCAAAAACAAATCTTTTTCTAGGGCCAAGGCAGATGGCTCAACAGCTAAGGCCACGTGTCGTGCAAGTGTGAAGACAGGTATATGAAGGCCCAGCCCTTATATAAAAATGAAAGGAGTGGCCATGCATGCCTGTAACCCTAGTCCTAAAGAGTGCAGAGTGAGGCAGATTTGTAGGGCTTGCAATCAACAGCAGCTTCAGGTTTGGAGAGAGACTCTGTCTGAAAGAAACAGCACAGAAGAGTGAGACAGAAGGACACCCAGCATTCTAATTAGTCTCCGGAGTGCTGTATTTCTTCAAACATACAGCTGTACACTGTACACACACATACCACATGCACCAGTCCACATGTACCACACACACACACACACACACACACACACACACCCTCCCTCTTTCTATATCTGTTTCTCTCAGCTTAGTGATAATTCTGTAGGTCTAGGTTTACATAGGTACCTAGGCCAAACATTATTGTTTCAGTTGCCTTACAGAATCATTCAAATTTATGACCTCATTAATCATCATCAAACATAGTTCAGGCAAGAGGTTTCCCCTGGCATTCATAATTGCCTTTAGTCAGTGCTTCAAGCTTAGACAACAACATATATGTCAACATGTGGATTTTAAAATTTTTATCGAGTTACCCACACGTGACTCTGTTTGTTGCTACTAGTGTGTAAGTACCTTTTATATCTTGATCTTCATTCATTCAAGATTCCCTGGTTTCATGAAAGAAATTATGATTCAAACTGCAGATAGAGTACATGGCCTGAACGTATTTCTACCTGTTGCATTACCCTAACCCAGAAGATTTTTCTGTCCTTGTTGGCCTTCATGCTTGTGTTATTCACCATAGCCAGTCAGTTTTCTGGGAAAATAATGTCTCAAGCATCATGTTTCCTTAGGCTGTAGACTTGAACTGGGTATCTGATCTTCACTGGTAATGACTTTGGCACACTTATCAGTGAGTCTCAGCGCAGCAGGATAATTAACATTTTTTGTATAAAAATTTAAACCTTGAATGTCAAGTGTTTCCTAAAATTTCTACTGGCAACTGGTTGAATATTCACGTTTCCCTTCAGTTTTCAGTTTGCTGTGGTAGGAAGCTGCTTGATTAACAGCATTGGCACATGCTGTGGCAGGTGTTCAGGGATGTTGGTGTATCCATCACTTCAATATAGAGACCTTCATTTGTAGACTTCTGCATTGTTTTTCTATTTTATTCATTAATTTCTGTTCATTATTATTGAATATAATTGTGTATCTTGTCATTTCTGCAAACCATATATAGTGGTTATTCTACCACCATCCTCTTCTATAAGAAGTTTCAGCTGTATAGAGTGTCCAAGAACTATAAATACAAATTTTCCAATTAAAAAAAATCCTTGTTGCTTATGGGGTCATGTACAGACCATTTTAACATTTTCAGCAATATATTTACACCAAAAAGAAAAAAAAAATGGCCAAAGGGAAAAAAAAAAAAAGAGAGAGAGAGAGAGGAAAGGCAGAGAAGAAAAGCATGGAAAGGAGAAGGGAGAAGGGACAGAAAGTAATAGCGTGAGTAATTAGTGTAGGATGGTGCCGTGGTGTCATGTGTGAAACCAGAATTTGGTACATCTGCTTTGCACAGTTGCTGTTGCTATTGTGTGTGTGTGTGTGTGTGTGTGTGAATCCCTGAGGAAGTATCTTGAAATTCACAGATAATATGTACCATAGTTCTGAGTAAACTGAGTTAAGGGCCAGCATTTAATTAAATCTAGCCAACTGAGATCAGGAATGAAATTTCTACCATTTTGAAACAAAGATTTGGATTGTGAAACATTTAAGAGTTTGGACTTTAGACCAGCAATGTTCAACCTATAATTAAACATGGAATTTGAAAAATGCAAAATAAATTTTCAACACCACACACTGTCTTTTTAAAATTTTGCTGATATATACTATTAATATTGAAAGATAGTCTTTTTAATTTTATTTTTATTAGTTACTTTTTTTATTGACAACTTTCTTAATTGTAGACAATATCCCATGGTACTTCCCTCCCTTTCCCCACTTTCCCCTTTGAAACTCCACTCTCCATCATATCCCCTCCTCCTCTCAATCAGTCTCTCTTTTCATTTTGATGTCATGATCTTTTCCTCCTATTATGATGGTCTTGTGTAGGTAGTGTCAGGCACTGTGAGGTCATGGATATCCAGGCCATTTTGTGTCTGGAGGAGCATGTTATAAGGAGTCCTACTCTTCCTTTGGCTCTTACATTCTTTCTGCCCCCTCATCCATAATGGCCCCTGAGCCATGGAAAGTGTGTTACAGATGTTTCAGGGCTGAGCACTCCTCTGTCCCTTCTTCTCAGTACCATGGTGCCTTCTGAGTCATCGCAAGGTCACCGCCATCTCAAAAGGGAAGCTTCTCTAACCATCGATATATGGGTATGGACATTAAGACAAGTGCTTACTGGGCAGTTTGGTGAGCATAGTATATACATTTAGCCAAATACCAGCAGATGTTACACCCCTAGGACTCATAATTGTTGTAGGTTTTCAGTATCAGGGACGTATTCCCTCCCATGGAGCGGGACTCCATTCCAATAGGAAATCAGTTGGTTTCCCCCATAACAGACATGCCACTCTTGCACCCATTGGATCATTGGCCTGGCTGGCCAAATTTAAAGCTTGTGGTGTTCACTGTTGAATATCCTCACTGGTGTTTTCTCTAACCCATTGAACTGCATGCACCATAGCTTTTTCCAGCTTTCTGTCAGCTGGTCCACATGGAGGAGGCTTTCAGCTCAGCTCCAGCAGGATTTCTCAGTGACCTTGCAGCCCAGTATGTGGAGTTTTCAGCAATAGGGTCTTACCATCTATTCCTGGTGGGAAACCAAGGGCCTCGGCAATGTCCTATAATCTTTGGGGGGGGGGGTATCAGTGACCTCCCTGGCCAACAACTCACTGGAAGGTACCCCATTTCTGGCACTGAAAATTTTCTAGTAATAATCTATGGCTTCTGAGTGTTCCATTATCCAGAAAAGTAGGCTTCCATATGATTTATTTATATCCTCTTAGATTTTGATTAGCCTTCCCTCCACTTTTACTTTACTCAATCTCTTCCCCTGACCTCATTTGGGCCTTTTCATCCCCATTGTTCTGTTCTTCTACTTAAATATATACAATACCATCCTATTAAGTCCCCATCCCTCCCTTTCTATTCCATTTATATCCCCTTTTTAGCTTGACCTCAAAACATAACCCATTCTGTTATAATTCGGAGCCATAGGTTTTTTTTTTTTTTTTTTTTTTTTTTTTTTAAAGTTGTCAGTACAAACTAATATTTAGAAAACAGTGTCAGGTGTTTTGAAAGTTACAGCCCTGCAAGAGCTTTTACTCGTCTTTTTTTTTTTTTTTTTTTTTTTTTTGGTTTTTCAAGGTAGGGTCTCACTCTTGTCCAGGCTGACCTGGAATTAACTATGTAGTCTCAGGGTGGCCTCGAACTCATGACTATCCTCCTACCTCTGCCTCCCGAGTGCTGGGATTAAAGGCATGCGCCACCACGCCCAGCTAGTTTTAATGATATATTATGAAATGCTTTATAAAGGCTCATATTTGTGTCACGTGTTTGCTATTGTTTCCTGTCCCATGACCCTTCTATTTCTAGTTAATTGTGTGAAATATTGTTTTGTAATCCATTGAAGACCAACTGAGAATAAAGGATTGTTTGGATTTGGACATTTAGCCATATAGGTCTTTTACATTAAAAAGTCAATATTTTGTACTCAAACTAAATAATCAATAGAGATAGGAGATTCATGCAAATACAAAACATAAAATAGAGTACCTTAGTTGTGATTTAGAAATTTAAGAGAGTAACAATGAAATAATAATGTTACTCCCACACTCAGTTTGATAATGATAAAGACTGAAATGTTGACTGACACTGAATAAATAACAACTATCCATAAACTTTAGTGATCTGGAAATCAAATATTTTATTTAAAACAGAGATGTTTCCATTCACCATACACCATTAATAACTATATTTAAGTCAACATAGAAGCCCTGAAAAGTTAGTGTATATTTAGGTATAGGGTAAAAGAAACACAAGTCTGTATGTGATCAAGTAGTATGATTGAACTTTAATACACACACATACACACACTTAGAAAAATTTAGCATAGGAAAAGTTTTCAGAAAGGAAATTACATTAAAACAAAGCTAAACAATCCTAAATATGGAGAGTCATTTATGCACTTCATTATGTATTTCATATGCAAGTTCATTTACTAACATTAAAAAATATTCATATATTCAAAATAAGAATATTTTACTTCCATAAATTAGATAATAGTAGAAATTTTAAAGTATCTTTTTTCAAATGAAATATGTTCACTTTACTGTAGTTTGCTACTGAATCAAGCTTACTTGAATGTGAAAATCTTTGTGTATATCCATAGAAAATTAAAGTAATTATTGTCTAATAATACATTTTTCTAATTATGCACTGTACTATTTTTTATTCCAAAAGCACAGATTTGCTTGAATGTTTAATATTTTAAAATCATCTATCATTTAATTAAAAGTCCTGGTTTAGGAGAAAATTTAGCCCTCCCATCTCATATCATCACCTTGCATTGTGCACTCATTTTGTTTAGTATCCATGGAGTGTTTAAACCACTGAAACTGAGTGGAACAAGTAAGGATGTTTATTCTATTCCCCGAAGTTCAGCCGACTTGGTATTATTGTAATTATGAACTAATGAATAAAGGAGTAAGGTAAGGCATGTTTCATACTTCTTTCATGTCTCTTAGGAATCTATGATTCAGCAAAAACAGCTCATTGAAAAGCAAAGGAAGGTTCTCCTTCACTATTCATATAAATGCTTAGTGGGCATAAAGTCATGGGAATATATGAATTTAACTTCCTTATGCAAAGACAAAGTAGGCTTCGCAGATGGCTGCACTGTATAATACAGCAACACTTCTGAGTATCCTCCCTTTGGTTTTCATGGACCTAAGCTAGCACACACATCTGGTCAGATCAAATGCATGACAGACGGTGTTTGAAGGACTGTACTTCTGAGAGAATTGGATCAATAGACTCTTCATGAATACTGTTAATCTTTCATGATTTACATTTTCATTCAAGTTAATCTTTCTTCAAAGAACAGAGTTATCTTAGTTTTCACAGCAAAATTGTATAATATTTGTATTAGTAATAAAGCTTTATCTGCCTGTGCTTATATTTTTAAATATCAGTTTTAAGTCATTCTTAGCAGCTAACCATATGTCTCTTTGTCACACTTAAGAACTGTTTTAATTATATATACTTACTATGTGAATGAGAATATTGATTTGAAATAATCATATAGTGTTCTGATTTGCAGATAGATTCTTAATAGATATTTAAGGTAGTTTTATTTGTTCATTTACAATGATTCTTTATAACACAATGCATTGTGTCTGTATTGTGTATATTATCCATATGAGTTCTCAAGGTCATTTTATGTATATTTTCTATTTATTTGAGGATTGCAGCAATGGAGTAATCTTGTATTTTATGAGAGAGGAACCAACACAGAATGCTGAGGAATAAACTAGGACATCCATAGTAAGTGGCTGACCAGAATTAAAGCCACATGATTTTAAATTTAGTAATTTTTAATATTAAAATTGTTTAAGGACTCCAGAGATGAGATAGAAGGATCACAAGTTTGATGCCAGCTGTGGCTAAACAGCAAGACCCAGTTTGAATATTTTTTTTCCACGTTAGAAATAATTCTTTGTGTATTACTGTGCTCTCCTTTAAAAGATGGGTTTCTGTTGGATTTTGAAAGATATGGTTCTCAAATGTTGACTGTATATATGTGAAATTATATGTGTCTCCACCTGAAAGACTAGAACATGGATTGATACACACATTATATTCCAAGTTGGAGCACAAGAAAAGCAAAAAAAAAAAAAAATGCTGAGTCACCTCCATTATCTATGCTTCAGTGGATTCATCTGTAACATGAACTCATTCTAACTTTCTGTGTCCATCTGACTCAGTGCTGAATCATGCTGAGAATGGGTAAAACACTCACAGAAGAGTCAAATGTCATTGTCAATGTTTCTGACCTGAACTGAAATATATTATTTCAAGAAAAAAAATCATTTTTTTTTTGTTTTATTTTTCAAGGTAGGGTCTCGTTCTAGTTCAGACTGACCTGGAATTCACTATGTAGTCTCAGGCTCTCCTCAAACTCACAGTGATCCTCCTGCCATAGCCTCCCAAATGCAAGGGCTCATATTAAAGGTGTGTACCACCACACCTGGATCAAGAAAATTATTTTAATTTTAATTTAATTTTTAAATTTTTATTTAATTTTTAATTTTCTATTTTTATTTTAATTTTGTAAATTTAATTTAAACAGATTCTTTATTGCATATTACATACAGTTAATTTAATTCTGGAGTACTATTGTTGTGCAGCTTGCAATGACATGTTTATTGAATTTCATTTACCATAGTACTCATGTGACTCATGTTTTTGGCTGAAGATATATCTCAGTGAAAATGCTCAGATCATAGAAGCTCTTGACTTGATCCCCAGCAACACACACACACACACACACACACACACACACACTATAATAAAATATTTATTGCCCACTGCAACAATATAGGAAACAATCTAGTCTGAAAATAATAAATCTTTCAAAATGAATGTCTAACTAAATGTACCTGATTGGTCAATTTCTCCCACACTATTAGGACTCCAATGTAACCCACAAGAGTGCTTTAGGATTTCTCCAGAAGTTTTATTGATTAGTTCTTCTGGTACTGTTTATTTAAGATTATTTAGTTAATACTGGAATTATAATTTTTTGCCTATGTGGTACGCATCTGGATTAAAGCAAGGGTGGAGGGTGGGGAAGAAATATTTCTCTTGCATCATTAACAAAGTTTCTGAGAAACGTTCTCAAACATGTGTTTTGAGGTCAAATAATTTTGGGAAATGTTGAATCTCTTCTGTGGTGCACCTGCCACCATATTTTTGTGCTCCAGCTGCAAAGAAGGAGATGCAGAACTAGCACAGTTCCCACTTACAGAAATGGGAGCTATAGTATTCATTCTGCTATACAGTGTGCAGTACAATAAGATCATGAAGAAACACCTACACAACAAAGAATAATTAACTTAAGGTAAATTATTTTAATAAAGCCTCCATTTCTTTTGATTAATTTCTGCTTAGTTCACTTATCTTTTATTTTTTTCACCATTTATTTATTTGTTTATTTTTTAAATTTATATTATTCTGATTTTACATTCATAGTATTGGTTCCATTGTCCTCCTCCCTGTCCTCCCACTTTCAAAGGGACCCTCATCAATGGGGAATGTGGGTCGTGCATTGTGTGGTTAGTCAGGAGTTCTGGGGTGTAGGCCCCAGTCTCTGTGCATCACTTATCTTTCAAACTACACTACACTTCTAGCAGGGATTTTAAATAAGCTCCTTTCTTTTTCCGCTGAGGTTGGTGCATTGCCTTGCAATATTCAAGATGCAGAAGATATGCATGGCTGGATCACGAAGAGTGAAGGCACAGTGTGTGAGGTCAAAGACTTGACATAATCCCAGTTAGTTATGATAGGGCCGTGCAAAGTTTGTTATGATGTGTGATGTTTGATTGCTAGCAGAGGTCAGAGGAAGTACAATGCTTTGAGCAAAGTATTCCCCATAGCCTCATGAGTTTGGGATTAAGCCTCATACTCGGACATGGAGATTTGAGGAGGTGTGTCACTAGAGACAGCCTTGAGAGTGCTAGTTAATTCTGGCTGCTTCCTCTCCATTGATATGTTATGATGTAATCACCTCAATGCCCATGCTGTGCTTTCTGTGCCATGATAAAAATACTCGAAACTGTAAGCTGCAATGAACCCTTACCACCCACCAGCTGCTTCTGGTCAGGTGTTTTGTCCCAGTAACTCGAAGAAAACTGCTACAGATGGTTTACATTTTTTTAATGCCATAATATCTGTATAGTTTGAAAGGATTTCTATAGTTGCTCTTTGCATAGACAGTGAATTCTCTGCTTAAGTAAATGGTTTGTAAAGTATTCATTATACACAATCTTATTTGTAAGTCAGGATTTAATTGAACTTTATATAGCAATTTTCTTGAAGATTAAATGATGTAATATTTGTGATGCACCTAACAAGATTGCATGGAAAGAGAAAAATGCTAAGTATTAGTATGTAGTAGATACTTATATCTTCCTTTTTATTTGTGTAAATATGGAAAATTTATAATTAGTCAATTTGTTAAACTACAGACTCACCACATCAAACTCTAGTGGCTACAATAAAATTTTATTTCTTCATTATTTTTATTTTCTTTTATTTTTTTCTCTTTTCTTTCTTTTCCTTAAGATGTTTATACTTTAATCTAAAAACCTTAGCACATATTCCTTGGGTAAAAATGATTGCAATAATTGTCAACTCTTATTAAACATTTACTTTGCTAGAAACGGTTTGGAGTTTCATTTTCATTAGTCTTTTTAACAACTCTCTAAATTGAGTTCTATCTTTTTTATTTCTACATAATAATGAGGAAATTGGCACAAAGAAAAGCATAATTTCTTTCCCAGGATTACACAGCTAATAAGAAACAAAGCAAGGAATTCAGACTCAGATTCTGTAGGAGCCCACCCAGTTAATCATTCCTGTCTCCATTCATACTTGAAAATCTTAGCATTAGCATTTTCTGCAGGGCTCCTGTTCCCACCCAAAGCCCAATCCCTTCTGACACTGCCAAGGCCCTAGCTCTCCTTTTTCACTGGTTCAGTCCATGAATATTCAAGTAAGTTCTAAGAGTTTGCATATCTGAAAATGTTTCCTAAGAGGAATCACCTTTTCCAGGATAGTCTTACTATATCCTTAAGCTTACAGTGTCTTTTTTTATTATTATTATTATTCTATTTCTCCCCATGCAAAATACAGACCAGGAACAGTGGCCTAGGCTGAGGTGTACATGGAATAGGTTTACTTTGCCTCCTATTTCTATATAGTCGGTATAAGATCACAGCCTGTGGTAAGCAGGGGGGGGCTTTTTTGTTTGTTCGTTTGGTTGGTTGGTTGGTTTTTCAAGGTGAGGTCTCACTCTAGCCCAGGGTGACCTCGAATTTACTATGTATTCTCAGGGTGGCCTTGACCTCACAATGATCTTCCTACCTCTGCCTCCTGAGTGCTGGAATTAAAGGCATGCACCACCACGCCTGGCTTTTTTTTTTTTTTTTAACTGATACATTTTCCTTATAAACTGAATCTCAGTTTCCTAACCAATAGTGAACACATTCATAACATATAGCTTGACAAAGTTCACATTCTCCACATACCACTTTTCATCACAAAACTTTTTCTAAAGGAGGAATACTCTTAACTGTTTGCTTCTATCTCAAGACAGATGGCAGAAGGATAGATAATCAAACATACATTCTATATTGGAAATATTTAGGGTCATACAGGACTAATGTTAATATATGCTCACCTATTTATTTAAGGGATATATTAGTGTTTATAACATACTTTTATATAAATGATAATATGAACACTTATATACTTTTAAATATTTTATTTTAAAAAATTCTTATACATTGGTTTTTCCATAGAAGTTTAAGAACAAGGTTATGAGTTTCTCAGAGAATAGTAAAATTTTGATATTATGAAATATTTTATTTATTTATTTGAGAGAGAGAGAGGGAGAAAGAGAGTCAGAGAGAATGGGCATACCAGGATCTCTAACCACTGCAAATGAACTCCAGGCACATGTGACACTTGCACATCTGGTAAATCAAGCCTGGGTCCTTAGGCTTCACAGACAAGTACCTTAACCACTAAGCCATCTCTCCAGCCCTAAATTTCTTATTTTTATTTTGAATGCATTGAACTGAAATTTGAAGGTTATTTTAGGAACATTTAACAATCTGACAAAATTGAATATTTGGGTCCAGTATTATGTTATATCTCCTCAGTGAGTTTTGTGTATTTTGTGCCTTTAATAAGAGATTATACATATCTCTATTGAGTTATTTCATATACTTACTTAATTTTGGTTTTCATGGCTTTGATCTACTTTATAATGTATCAGGGAACTGTTTGAAAATATGATCAAATTCTTTTCTATCCTTGGTTATTCCCCAGATGCAAATTCACTGTAGAGTGAAAGTTGGAATATATAAGCATGACATGGCATGTCAAGCTGGATTTTATTCAAACCATTTATAGAAACTGACCGTGATGAGTCCCAAGAAGAGTATCTTGGGTGGAATGCATAATTGTAGATGTTTACTCATCAGCTGACTCATCCTCTTAGTCCATTGGATAGCAGCACCATCAAGCTTGAGAAGACACTTCCTTAATCTTGTTTCCATGACTCCTTATTCACTACTGACCTTGAAAAAAATGTTGGGGATTCTAACTAGTGATTTTTTTTTGTGTATTATCTTCTTACACAGCCTCTAAACACCAGACTTTAGCTCTTAGCCCCAGTGCCATTTTTGTCTTTGACTCAGTATTTTACAGGGACTCTTACTTATCTCCATGCTTTCCTTCATGTCTGTAGTCCAATACTTTCAAATTTTTGTATTTAATACCATTGTCTCTTGCTGACTTCCCACGTAACCTACCCACAGCCTCTCCTCTCACTTCAATCTGTCACTGAATGCCCATACAGCATCACATTTAAACCCAACATCTCCTGGTTTTCCTCATGTTGGGCAATTGTCTATTTTTACATAGCACTATGTTGCTCCCAATTTGTAACAGAAGCAAAAACGTGAATACTGCTGTGATTTCTGCTTTGCATGTCACCTTTACTAGGTCATGAGGGACCCCAAACCTCATTCAGAGATCACTGCTTTTCTGTGACTTGGGTAGGGGAAGATGAAATTAAACCATTCTCATACATCTATGACTCATCCAATTAGTGATGGCTTGTATATAACAGAAAAGGCTGATATTACCTGAATGAGAGTGAATATACCCTGACGAACAAACTTCACGTGTGGACTTGCCCTTGAACTGAAACATCAGCTCTTGACTGGCTCCAAACCTGCACCTGATGGAGCTATACAATCATTTTGTCTAGTTCTTACCCCTTCACATTTAGCCTTGAGGAAACCCATCCTCTTCTGAGTTCTCCAGTATGTGCTTGAGATTTACTGGCATTCAGTCCCATCAGTCAGATCCTATATATGTACAAGTGAATGAACGAATCAGGCAAACAAGAATTACTACTGCTTCTCTCTCTTTCTATAACTGACTGATACAACCACATTTCCAGACAGTTCCTCCTCAACTTGACTTGTATTTTTCTTTACATTTATGACTGGGTATTAATTTTACATAATGAGCTTCATGCAATACTGGCATACATGGGTATGATAGACTTTGATCATATTGAGCCCTTATTACTCTCTCATGTCCCCCTTACCCATTGTGCTATCCCCCTTTTCCTTATCAAATATCCCACTTGGTACATTTGTGCCTTGTAAAATACATACCATACATACTAAAGAAAACATTCAATATTTTCCTAATAAGTCTGGGTTATTTTGCTTAACACAATGATCTCCTATATCATCCATTTTCCAGCAAATGGTATGGTTTCATTCTTCCTTATGGCTGAAAAACATTCCCCTGTGCATGTACAGCACATCTTCTTTTATGTCCATCTGTACATAGAACATTTTTTCTCAGCACCATGAAAGGGTTTTTTTACCCTCACATTCTCCAGAGATTTGAGTTGTATGTACTCTTGGTGACAGCCATTCTGAGCAGGATGAGATGGAATTTCAATGTGGTTTTGGTTTACCTTCCATGATTATATGTCTTTTGACTCAGCTATTTGAAAGGCGATGAGAAGCATCTTCTTGTCCAGCAGCAGGTAAATGGATATATGACTGTACAAATAACCCAAACCACCCATGAGAGCAAGTGAACTGCTCATTCAGAGCTTTTTGTAGAAAGTCAGTCAGAAGTTACCACTTGTATTTGACAGTGACTAAATGAACAGCATGCAAGGGGTGTGTACTTCCACTGGGGTAGGAAGGAAATACTTCTAGCATGCTATGATTGGAGCTGCTGTCATGGAAAGGCTTTAAGTAAACAGACAGAAACTGGACTCTCACTATGATTGGTTTGTGAATGTATATGTGGACTTTTCCATATGGTTTATGTTGGGAGCAGCAGGCAACATGAAAGGATAAATAATAAACAATAAAATGTAATAGAATAATTTTTAATGATTAATAAAGTCCTGGGCATTTGTTTGAGGACTTCCTGGCCTTGTTGCTGCAGATGTAGGTTAGAAATTAACCTTTGTATGTTCATCAAGTGTCCCATTCTAGAGTCAATGTCTAAGTTAAATTGGTTATCCTTTCACTTGGGAGATGTTGACTATGACAGCTTCCTGGACTGTGTAGAAAGGAGAAAGCCTTCAGCATTAATCTCTCTCTCTGCTTCCTCCCTGCAGGTTTGACAACATGACACTGGCTCCCTGTTCTTGTCATGCTTTCCTGTCATGAAGGATTATACATATCCTCTCAAATTGTAAGCCAAAATAAACCCTTTTCTTTTTGAAACTGTTCCTGGTCAGGCTTTTTGTCCCAGCAATGAGAAAGTAACTGATATATTAACCATTTCAGGAAAATCTATAAATTCATAGCTTCAATACCCAGTGGTTGTTTAGTTATTTCCATACACAGCAACAGTAAATTTTCATATCATTATGGTGGTTGCAGGACTAGTTAGAAAAAGTAGATGCACACATGACTCTACCCATTATATAACAGACCAGCACCTTATACATTATGAGAAACAGAATAATTAATGGTATTTGTAATATTATTTGGAAACAGAGCCCAAAATTTCCCAATCAAGGATGCCCTACAACAAGGAAATCAGGAGACAGCACTTGTGTTGGAGACTCAGAGAGAGTTGGGGTGGGGGAAGCTTTCAGTAGAAAATGGATTGCCCTGCTTAGAGTCTTTTAAAATGAGAAGTCTGTAGTGTTTTTGGAAATGTAAAGGTTAATGTTACTTTTTAAAAAATTATTCATTATGATCACAAACATTTATGCCCTAATGTTAATGATTAATTTCAATAATAAATCTCAACTATCTTGAAAAGCAGCTTATATTATTGACTTTTAAGAAAGTTTTATTCATTTACTTGAGACAGAGAAAGAGAGAAAGAAGCAGATAGAGATTGGGCATGCCAGGGCCCTCAACCACTACAAAGGAACTCCAGACACATGCACAACCTTGTACATCTGGCTTGCATGGGTCCTGGGGAATTGAACCTGGGTCCTTTGGCTTTAGCAGACAAGCACCTTAACAGCTAGGCCATCTCTTCAGACCCATTATTGACTGTTTTTGTTTTTGTTTTGTTGTTGTTTTTTTAGAGACAGGGTTTCATTCTAGTCCAGGCTGACTTAGAATTCAATATGTAGTCTCAAGGTGGCCACAAACACAGTGATCCTGGTCCCTCTGCCTCTCAAGTGCTGGGATTGAAGGTGCGTGCCACCATGCCCAATTATTGAGTTTTATTATAATTACAAACTTAACATCATCTCTAACACATATACTTTCAGTATTAAAGAACTATAAAATAGGCAATTTCAAAATCGAGGAAGAAATACAAGTAGTCCTTTAACAAAGTCTTTTATGGAATACCTGAAGAATGAAGGTAGGAACAACATAGCTTACTGTTCTCTCTCTCTCTCTCTTTCTCTCTCTCTCTCTCTCCATATATATATATATATGTATGTATTATAGTAATATTATTTTTTTTAATTTTATATATTTATTTATTTATTTGATAGAGAGTGAGAGAGGCAGGTAGAGAAAGAATGAGCATTCCAGGGTCTTTAGCCACTGCAAACGAACTCCAGATACATGTGTAACCTTATGCATATGGTTTTACATGGGTACTGGGGAAGGGAATCTGAGTCCTTTGACTTTGATGGCAAAACCTTAACAGCTCAGCCATCTTTCCCACCTTGATCTTAAAACATTTTCCTACTTATGTCCCTCAGGGCTGTGAGAAAAGGATGTGCTATTCCTGTTCTCTATGATTTGTTAGATCCATTGACCTGTACGCCTGTCTGGACCCACTGTACACTGTGTTGCTTACCTAGAAATTTCACTTTGCTGCATAAAACTGTGAAGTGCTTTTGATCCATAGCTTGATAAAGTGAGTGACAAATGTGTTATTACATTGCTTTTTGAACTAATGCATCAGGAAATGTAGCTGTAATACTTCATGTTTTGATTTCATCTTGAAGAAAGGCTAAGTCAGAACAAGAAGGATGAGCTATAATTAATTCAGCAGACCATGGCAGAACAAGGCAAGTACTGGAATATCATGTGCCATAATATGGCCATCAAAGCATATAGGACTGGGGCTGGAGGGATGGATTAGCAGTTAAGACACTTGCCTAAGGTCTGTTCTTGATTCCTCAGTACCCACAAAAACCAGATGCACAAGGTGGTGCATGTGCCTGTGTGGAGTTCATTTGTAGTGGATGGAGGCTCTGGTGTATCCATTTTCTCAAATTACCAATCTCTCTCTCTCTCTCTCTCTTTCTCAAATAAATAAAATATTAGAAACCACGTAGGCTCAAAGACAAATATTGTAACTTTAGATCAGTCCTGTTTTATAGAATGTGAATGATTAAAATAGATTAGAGAACAGATGTGGACTGTATTATGTCTTGAACAATAATAATGAATATAATCTCAAGAATTTTTTGTGGCAAGCCCAACAGACTGGCATTTTGTTTTAAATGTGAGAGAATGAGATTGTAAGAGAGAGTTAGAGAGAGTGTAAGAGGGAGAGATGGGGAGAGATAAAAGGGCCTCTAGACACTGTAATCAAACACCACACACAAGTGAGTATTAAATTACATTTAGATATTTTTTTTATTTCTTAAGCTTGTGATTGTAATTATTAGATAACAAATTTAGTTTATTTTTCCACAACACAAAAATTCTTTAAATCTCTTTTAAAAAATTTCTTATGACTCTATCATAATAATGACAACATGAACATTTTGAAAATCTACATGGATTACTTAATAAATGCTTAGTATACACCTAAGCATTCTAAAATATGGTAGCTCATTTAATGTATCATACTGCAACTTCAACAGGGCTAACAAATTCTCTTTTAGGTTCAGAGAATTTCCATCTTCAAAACAGATCTTATGAATTAGGTTAATTAAAGGCATAAAAATCAAGGTGTTCTAAATTTTATTAATGAAGGTTAATAGATCAGTTGATTCTGGTGGCTGTTAATTAGATAGCGCTAATCTATTTCACTCTCCTTCCTGTTCAATCAAAAGCTGCAAGCACCTGTTGATTTCAGCCCAGCTCTGTCCCAGCCAGAGATGCATGTCCCCTTTGTTTGTCAATTCAGAGCAGCATGCAGAAAATGAAGGAGAAATGGATCTTGTCCTGCTGTTGTTGTTTATTCCATTCATCAGAGCCCCCTCCCCCATTCACTGACACGAGGATATTAAGCCTCCTATTCATGTAGGAACATTAAACCTTTCCTTCCTATAATCTGAATTTTGAGATTCAGGCTTTCATTTAGCTGGATATCCCTGGCTCTACTACATTTTATAGGATACATTTTATAGGCTAGAGGTTTTGTTTTCTTTCTCTTTGCATATTCCAGGTAACCTCAGCATCTAGAATGTTCATTTATCACAGACCTTAAGTATATTATTCAATTGTGTAATGGGAAACATTCAGAAAGCATTGCATATATAAATATTACATGGTGAGTATGGCTAATGAAATGGTGACAAAACTGATGTGATCCCTTATCTCTTAGCATCTCTTGTAGATACCATAAATTCCTGTCTTTTTTCACTTTCTCTCTCCTCTTTCTTTCTTTCTGGAGGACTTTAATTTCAGTATTCTCACTTGAACTCTGATGGTGTTCTGTATTCATTTCCTAATGAATGGTTCAAAGATCAGAAGGCATAATGAGCCTATTTTTTTAAATAACTGAGTAATTAACTTTAGATTTAATTTTAGCTAAAAGGCCAAGAAAAATTGAATAATTACATTTGAGTAGGTTATCCACCTTCCAATATGCCTTATAGAACATGGATTGTTCATGGATATTTCCACTACCACAGAGATTTAGTAAAGCAGAGTTCTGCCATTTGTGAGTATTCCTATAGAGCAGAAGGACACACACATTGACATACTGCACATTAAAAGACAGCCTTGTTCATCATTCCTCTAGAAAAACAATGTGGTATTTTTTTTTTTTTTTTTTTTTGGAATTATTGCAAGGGAGAAATATGTGGCTGTATATTTTAAGTGCTTACAATCTACACACACACACACACACACACACACACACACACACACACACACACTGAATGAAATAGGTGCAAACTGCGTGGTCCTGACATGTTTTGTCTTTATCTGAGCACTCTGCATATACAATTTCCTTTAATGTTTAGTGGAGTATGCATTGGGCTTCCATACTTGTGTGGCATGTGTAGAGAAGCTGAGGAGGAAAAACAGTTCAGTAAGGGACCTGAGGCTGACTGACAGTGAAGAGAGAAGGTGTGCTCCAAAACAAATGAGGCATAAGAAAAAAAGAATAAATCCAATTTAATTCTTATAAAAACATAAGAATTATTCTTTCATGATCTGCTTATAGACATGTCCACCCTCAGCCTGTTGTCCTTTGTTAATTAATAAGGCCACAATGACTATGGGTCAGAGAAATATTAAGCCAGTGTGCGATTAACCAAAGGCAGGTTTCCTGAAGGTTTTATTCTCCCATAGTTAGAGCCAAAGCTGACTTGAGTTGACCAAATCGATTTGATGTTTGCTTTTCTGGAAAACATATTCTATAGCAAGAACTACTCTTTTCCAAAAAGCAATAATATATATGAAGACTCTAGCCATGTAGGAGCCACTAATTGGTGCTGAATTGTGTCTAATTTTATTACAAAAGGAACTTTATTTTTCAAGAAGATCTGTGGAATTAAAGCAGTTGGTGGCAAATGAAGTGTGATTGAAATGAGGAAAAAAAACAAGCAAACATGGTATGACTGTTGAATGCCTGCAGGATGCAGGAATATCCTCACTGTTCACTTGCTCAGTGACCACACAGTGCCAGAATCTCTTCCTTGGGAAGCAGCCGTCCGCTGGGGACTGGTCTGGCTGCTGCTACTGAAAACATCAAGTGTACTGCAGACTGCATGGCCTTGGCAGAGAACTATCTAACTAAGACTGCAAGCCAGAAGTGATATTTCTATGCACAGATCCATGTTATCACTTCAAGGATGGCTTTGGTTAGACTCATGTGAGTCACCCGCTGTGAAGCAAGTTACTGAGCAGTTTCTCAACATGAACAGAAGGTTTTTGTTGTTGTTGTTTTGTTTTGCTTTGCATTGTTTTTCCATCTGGTAAAAAGGCCTCTCGCATGGTGGAAGGGATTTTGAGGAAAGCACGAGGATGTTTGGTTGTTTCGCAGAAAATGAGGTCAAGGAAAGCACAGGAAAGGAAGCTCTCAGCGTCCTGCAGAATGCCCTCAGCGTTGGACCACATTTCAGGAGGACCAGTGAGACCACTCTACCCAGCTAGTTGCTAAGTTGCTGAGGCAGTTTCCCTGCCTTGTGTGTTTCTGGTTTTAATATCAGTTACTTGAATTCTGGACTCTCACTGTTCACTGTTTTCCAGGCTTCTGATGCTGAAGGCATCAAAGGTTTCTCTAACCATTAACAAAGACCGAAGGAAAATTTTCCCATGGAGACCACTGAGCCAACAAGAAAGGTGCATGCCTATAGGCTTCTGAAGGATTTCTTGCTGAAATTGGGTACCAGGCTTTAGTTGCTGCTTTTACATTAACCACTAACTATCTTCCAGAACTTTGGCTTGATGACTGGTACAAGAATTTCTTCCAAAAGTTTGTTTCTGTCTAGAAGTCCAGAGCAGCACGTAGAAATTTGGGGCACACACCTGTTGTGATTAGTAAAGATGTGAGCAGCACATCTTTCGGGCAGAGGCATTTTCTTATCCTCCAGCAGTAACATTTATCTGATTTCAGTTAATAACGCGTTTTAGAGCATGAGTAATTATTCACAGCTGGCTGAAGTCAATCAACCAGTCAGCTTACATGTTAAAATAGAAATCATTGTTGCCTTTCATTTAAATATAACTTTTCGTCAAGTATTTCTAGCTCTGTGAGCCATCTAGACTTTGCTATAACCACATTGATTCAGTAGCTGAGAGCAGCCTTCTACGAGATTTGAGGACCTGTATTATTTCTCTGAAAATTTAGGGAAAGCATGTGGTGGTCTAAATTTGAATGATGATTTCTGACCCACACTTTGGAGCTAGGAATAATAATATTTGAATTCAAAGTTTGAACATTGAGAAATTCATGTTTGTCTGAAAATTTACTCAATTGCTGTAGCCAATGACATGACTTGCAACATCTTGTTTCTAATGAGTTACTGGTGGAGCTTCAATTGCTAAGTGGTAAAAAAACACATTTAGCATGTGCGAAACCTTGGGTTCCATCTCAGCGCCACAATTAAAATAAATTTAAAATGAAATGAAGTGACCTAAATTAGAATAAATTTTTTTAAAAAGCTGGTAAACGATAAGATTGACAACAAATGCCCACTGCCAGATGTATGGGAGCTTTTGAAAAAGGATTCCAGTAAGTTTGAAGCAAGCCTGGTCTACATAGTGAAGACCAGAACAGCCTTAGCTAAGGAGTTAGACCTTGTCTTAAATAAATAAATAATAAGTAGATGAATAAATAAATAAAACAACCCAAAACTCAACTATGTCTCCCAAAAAAGCAAGTAATTAAGAACTACTGGGTTGATGGAAATTGGGGGTCTCTGTCATTCTAGTCTGTCCTGTGAGCATCCATCATATCCTCAGTGCTAAACTCGGTCTGTGAAGCATTTTCTTCTTCTTTGTTGTTTAGTCACACTGTCCATTGACCCTGATAGGCTCTCTAGGTCATATCAGAGAAGCACTAGTATTCTATCCCTGCATCAAGACAAGCTAACAAAGGAACAATTAAACAGTGGCCAAATGTCAAGATAATTGCTGATAACCTGGCTTCTTTATTGTTAGCTCTTTATAAAAATGGAAGCCTGGGTTAAAATTTAGGTTTAAATTATTGGTTGGAATAAGCAATGCCGAAAGCAGTGGAGTGAGGTGTTTGTGACATTTTCTGAGAAGTCAACAGATTTTTTTCTTCATCCCATATTGAATACTGATAACAGCTAAGGGGAAAACAAAAAAGATTGTATACAAATATAGCTTAGTTTATGAGCTCCTGGAACAGATAAGTCTTGTTTGCTTTCTGAGTCTCATAGGCCTTCTTTCCTCCTCCCCCTCTTCCAGGAAGGAATGTTCCCACTTCACTAAAATAGCTACACACCACTAGGGATGTAGAAATGGAACAGGAAACTTTAGAATCAAGCTCTTGGTAAAATGTGTCTGGTGTCCAGCTGTGCCACCCTATCAAAGTGTCATAAATCCAATGGCTTATAAACAACAGAAATTATTCCTCCCAGCTCTGAGGCTGGGAGTCCAAGATTTTGCATAGGCCAGTGGCTGGGTTCCACTGAGGCAGGGTTTCTAGTTCACAGGCCATGTTCATCCTGTGTTTGCAAAGTTAGAAAGATCAGCAGTGTTCTCTACGCACATTGAATGGGCACTAATCCACTTCCGGTCACTTTCAAACTGCTCTGTATCTTCTACACCCCTATGACACTATCGGGTGATGTTTT
Organism: Orientallactaga sibirica; assembly: GCA_036365145.1. Classification (NCBI taxonomy): domain Eukaryota; kingdom Metazoa; phylum Chordata; class Mammalia; order Rodentia; family Dipodidae; genus Orientallactaga; species Orientallactaga sibirica. The sequence goes on from JAEOAD010000006.1 coordinate 27,995,637, forward strand.
ATCAGGAGGGCCCACACAAAAGTATTTGCACAATGTTCATAATGTGCAACTTGGGGACATGTGTTTATTCTGCTTCTCAGTATTATCTTCTCAGTAGAGAAAGGTAAAAATAACAATAGATGTGAGTCTATGACAGTAATGAAATCCCCTATCATCTGGCATTCTAAGGTTCATAAGCCCCTTTCACATTCACATTAGCAAGAAATAATCCCTTAAAATATCTCAAACTTCAACACTACCACAAGGTGAGTGCATATTCTCTGCTGATCTGATTATCGTTAGCAGAGTTTCATTTGATGCATGTTCTTTCTCATTCTCTGCTTGTGTACATTTGGTGAATTCCAATATTTTCTCTTCCATTACACTTCAGTACCATTCCAGGAAGCTCTGGCATCCACAGAACTTAATTTCATTTTGCTAACTCTTGCTTTTAGCTTGCAAGGCGTTATCCTATAAGGAATAGGTACAGATGGCCCTGTTAAATAAATTAAAGGAGGTGCTCCAATGTTATGAATTCTCAAAAGTCTATTCTTATAACACTCTCCTGCACAATGTCTGCCCTCAAGATCCAATGCCATATTCCTCTCTGCTTCCTGTCAGTACATATTAGTACAGTTATGGAATAGGCTGGTATTATAGTAGAACAGACTCATGACGACTTTCAGACTGATTTAAACCAATGAATCATCACTCAATAATTGTTATTTACTTTCCTAGAAATCCCTAAAGTTGTTTTTTTGGATCCTAAAGGAGCATTTCTACTGTAACCTCCTCAAAATATTCATCTTTCCTTCTCAATTAAACACCAGAGTTACATGTTTATGCATAGCATTTCCTTTTCAACATGCTTCATTATATTTTCTTGTATGAAAAAATAAAAGTGGCATTGTTGCCCAATCATGCATTCACATCACAAGTTATTCCCACTATTTTGTAAAATCAACAATATGTTTTCTGTTGATTTCAACCAAGGAAGAAAATCTGTTTGCAAATGTCATGTTAAGGCTCTTCTTAACTAGCATAATTTAAGTCAATTTTTTGGACTTCTTGCAAAAGAATCTATACAGCCCAAGCTGACCTTGAACTTGTGAATGTCTTATGTCATTCTCTAAAATGCTGGGATTACAAGTATGTGCCACCATTCTTGGACACCAAAATATTTTCAAACATATATTTAATTGGAATACATAATTGTAAACATAATTGGTAAAACAGAAATATATGTGGTGCATTGTGATTTTTTCCTTTCTGATATAAGAGCTTATAAATATCCTTTGTTAATTTATTATTTATTTTATTAGTTATGCTCATAATGTGAATACATTCATGTTGGTGCCTCCTCCCTGTCCTCTCTTCTGTGAAGGGACCCTCCTCACTGGGGAATGTGGGTCGTGCATTGTAGGGGTAGCCACCAGTTATGTGGAAGAGGAAATATCTCTGTGCATATGACTCAACTTGTGGCTCTAACAATCTTTCCATCCCCTCTTCTGTGAATTTCCCTGAGCCATGTAGGGTTCGTTTTATTTCTGCGTCACTGATGAGGTCTTTGGAACCTCTGTGTCTCTGGATGTCTGGTTTAGTAGGAGTTGAGTGTTCTTTGTGTCTATCTCCTTCAGCCTTGTGCTGGTGTCTAGTTTACCAAGAAAGCTGCACTCTTGCCTATGACTCACATTACACTATGGTTTTAGCTGGGGCCCTGGTGGGTAGGATAGGCTGATCCTCCCCTCAGGTTTGGCGTCCATCTGAAAAAGAGAAGCAAATTCTCCAATGGAGAGAGAAGTCAGCACCAGATAAATGGGATGGCCATTATTATTTTAGAGAGAATTTTATATGTGCACAGCCTCTTATAGCCCACGATTCTTGGGAGCTTGATATTGGAGAATAGGCTCATTTTTTTGGACATGGTTTTGACTTGTTTCCAAGTTCCAGCTATGAGTTCCATTCCACTGAGTGGATCTGTTAGCCAAATCAAGAGCAGTTGGTTACCCACCATGGCTGTGTTCCACTATTGAAATTGTTTGAGCATCACATCAGGTTGTTTACTGTTGAGTAGATTAGACTACAAGTTGTTTGGATAGGCTTTTTCCCCCAGTCTCTTGTGTATCACCCTCTGGCACTAGATAAGCTAACTGTCTAGGGGCTGACTCTCTCCAGATTCCAGCTAGGTCACTCCATGTCCCTACACTATAAACTTAAGCTAGATAAACTATCACCTAATGAACATTATTTTGGGGTTAAAAGTTTAAAAATGTATTCCTGGGAGGTGGAGAGAAAATTCAGCAATTAAAGGCTCTTGCTTGCAAAGCCTGACAGTCTGGGTTCCATTCCACAGTATCCAAAAAAGCTAAGATGCACAAAGTGGCACATGCATCTGGAGGTTGTTTGCACAGCCATTCTCTTTCTCTCTTTCCCTCCCTTCCTTCTTCTCTCCCTCCTTCCCTCACTCCCCCTCTCTCTGTCTCTTTTCCTTGCAAATAAATAAATAAATAAATAATGCTTTTCTTTACCAGTTGTGAGATATTACATCTATATCATATATATATATGTCACTATTCACTGTGATCACAAACTCTTTTCACTGAAGCTTATTCCTCCAGTGTAATTGAAATGCTGTCCTCTTTGGTAAATATCTTCCATGTCTATATCCCTCCATTCTACTGCCATTTTCCTCAGCATTTGGTCATCCCCTTTCCTTTCTCTGTACATATAAATTTCTTTACCACAGGATACCCCAAATAAACCTGAAGTCAGAGAGACATTAGATTTTCTAAGAAGCTTCTTCAAGTCAACAATAATTCAAAGGATTTAACATCAACCCTGCAAAACAAACTTGTATTTTTTGTATATGTGAAAATATTGAGATATTAAGTTTATGGTGAATAGAAGAAACATAAAGCTTTAACAAAAAATTGTCAGATGTTGCAATCCTAGGTGAGCAGAAAAATTCAAGTCTGTTAGTGTATGTCAGTAAGAGAGAGGGTTTGCCTACTATACACAAGACCTAGTTTTCAATCATCAAAAATAATAATAATTAAAACATAAACCCAACCAATAAAAAAAGATTATTTACTTCTCCAGGACATTATAGGACAGGTTTTATACTAGCATCACATTCGAGGACATAATAGAGAAGGAATTTAACTTCTAGCTACAACCTTTTGATTCCCTTAGTCAAAGATTTTTCTACAATATACCTATAGAAATATCTTTAATATCTCCAAATGCTCAGTTTATATCACCTAGCCCCTTTTTGGTCACTGAAAAACACTAACTTTGTGCCATGTAGCATAGTTCTCCATCTATATCAGCTTCTCATTGTTAGGACAAAATAACTGGACTGAGAGCAGCTTAAGGAAGGACAAGGTAGGAGCTGGACCCCAGCATCACATCATCACATCAGCACAGAGGAAGCAGCCAGAGCAATGAATGAGGCTCGATCAGCTCACTTTCTCTTTTTACACAGTCTAGGAACACAGACCTCAGAACAGTACTCACCACAGTTAGGGTGGGGATCATCCCATCTCAAGTAGTCTAATATAGAAAACCCCTCATGAACATGACAAGACATTTGTTTCCATGGTGATTCTAAGTCCTGTCAATTGACCAACAGAGATTAACTATCATGTCTTCTGAAATTACAATTGATAGAGAAAACCAGTATGCTGGCAGGATTCTACAATATGACCTGGTGTTTTTATGGTTCACTGGCAAGCAGCCTCTGAAACTTAAAGAAATGGATGTAGCCTGAAAATAATAATAATAATAATAGCTAACAAAGTACTTTCTTAAATTTCAAAACTCATCAATATGGTAGGTAGCAGTGCATTGAGCAAACATAATGATAAAATCATTTCTGTTACCACTGAGTACCTAATTTATTAGCAAATAAAATTTAGTAGATTTCGGTTGGTAAATATGTACAAAAATTGTTCTTAAGTAGGATTCATCACATAGTGAGTGTTCTTCCAGAAATGTTCGTGTGCCTCCTTCACATATCAACCATCAAGCACTTAGAGATAAGTTTTGCCATGACTTCCTAGCATAAGTGGGTTACAAAGATATGGGTCCTGCCTCAACCTGTTTCCACTCTCATGGTTACATCAGATATTTATGAAATGTTCCCATTTCAAAGTGTGTAAACATTTTTGATCATGTATTTTTTAGAGCACTTTTTCATACATTAGAGGTTGTTACCCTGAAGGAAGGAAGTTGTTGATACCAGAGCTCATCCCCATCGACAAGATAAGCAGATGCCATTTTTTTAAAATCACAGAAACAATCAATTTTCTTACTTCTGTTCAGAGCCACTGTTTTTATGATCAGAAAATTGAAGGTGTAATAAAAAGAAATTGCAGGCCAAAAGGTTGCTTCTTCTTATAATTAGAAGACCTTTATGTGTTATTTAGAGCATCCCTGAGAAACACCCATTCAGCAAACAGCCCATGTAAAAAATTCATTTTCTAATAATGTTGACTACTCCATATTTATTTAATTTCTACCCACTTTTATCAGCAATATGTAAGCATTTCGTTTAAATCTTCTATAACATAATCAAAACTCAAACAAAAAGTTTGAAATAATTATGAATGACATTATTAAATGTATTTCCATTTTCTAGTCGTGTTTTTTTTTTTCTGAAGTTATAATTAATTTTGTGTGATTATTTTCTTGTAAGTAGATTCTATAGGGAAATGTGAAAATCTAGAACTATCCATAATATTTGAAAAATTCAGTTGCTATAAAAATTTCAGAATGCATTTGATTTTATAGCACACCTGCACAAAAGGTGCTAAAAATATGTAAGAATACAAGGAAATGAAATACATATTCAATAGCTTTCAGAGAAGATTGGATTACATAAAGAATATGCAAAATGTGTAATAAAAATAAACATGAATTCTGGATGCAATGATGAAACAAATTCTTAAGTACATGAACTCTTATGTTCGTACATACTTCAAAACTTAAGATCAATCCTCACAAAATATTTTCACCAGTTTTTCATTTCATTTTTTATAAAGTAGTAGGATAACCATATACATTGGTTGTACAGAATAGAATATATAAATTTTATTTTCACTTTATCAGAATATCAGCCAATAGAATTCAAATAAATAATACAATCATGATAACCTAAGATGATATATTTATATTTGATAATTGTTGGAGTATTTTTAGAAACATCTTTGCAAGTATTAAGATAAATATGAATATACATTGCAATATGATACTATTATTAGGAATGTTAGATGTATAAAGTTTTATACTGAAAAGAACCACAAGAAATTTGGAGAAAAAAATTGAAAGTTCATAAAATGTGAGTTAAATTATTATTCATTCATTAAATTTATAAACTATAAAATAAGAATTAGTAAGTATATGATATACACTAAGAACCCTACAAGATAGAGATAAAAATTTATGTTCTTACATACTCTGAGAAACTTTTGGACAGTATGGAATTAAATTTAAAAACATACATTTATAACTGTCTTTGTGATTAATACTATAAAATAAGATTGAATTAGTAAAGAATGTTAATTTAGCCAGCTGAACAAGATGGATTCTTCCAAAGTATTATAAATACCATAAGAAACTTTTAAATTTTCTTTCTTATTTAAGGTTTTTCTATAAACTTTCAGATAGTACCAGTTGTAAAATTAAAGCACAATGTGGTAGAGAAATAAGGTTCTTGGACTTCACATATTTTGATTGTACTCACACAAAATATCACAGTTTCTGTTAAAAAGTTTGAGATTCCCCAAATTTGAAATATCAATTTTTTAGCCCTCATAATGATTTTATGGGATATAAATGACATTACTTTCATTTTGCAGATTGGAGAGTAGTATTAATTTCTTTAGTGTAGGGCAGAGTACTGGATTAAACAAGATTTCTCCAGGCTTTCTGGATCCCAAACCCCAGTTTGTAAACACTATGCTGGCTGGCTGCAGCATGCATGGTACACATGTGCAAGGCAAATGTTCACTCTTGTGACATTTGCATCTTTTTCTGTCTAATGTGAGAATGAAAATTGATGACATACCTGAACAAATCTATTTCTTCTTCATCACAACAAATATATCCCAAGGTCTTCTGAGATGACAGAAATGTGGAAAGATTGTAGTGTCACTCTTCAACATGGAAGAAATAAAGAGCATATGGTGATTTTTCCTCTATGCTGCGATGAGTAGAAGGAGAATAACGTGCGGAGACAAAGAATTTCCTTAGAGCCCTATGGTGTATGTTCACTGTCAGTTAATCCTCCTCTAATTGTTTCTAAAAAAAAAAAAAAAAAAAAAAAAATCAAGACCGGCATGGTAGCATACACCCTTAATCCCAGTACTCAGAAGGCAGAGGTAGGAGGATGGCTGTGAGTATGAAACTAGTCTAAGACTACATAGTAAATTCCAGATCTGAGCTAGAGCAAGACCCTAGCTCAAACCAAATATATAAATAAACGAGTCATCTCTCCCGCCATATAGTGTTATTTTTAAGGAAACATAACACACACACACACACACACACACTTAGGAACACTGAAATGAATGCATACATAAAGATGAAACTGAAAAATTGTCAGAATGGAGTGAGTAATTCTATCTCAGTGGACATGACTACGTGTTGGTAAACTGGGATGGGAGATCTTTGCCTGTCTAATGTTATTCCAGAACTTACTGAAAATGCAAAACAAAACAACAAAAAAATACTTTTTCTTTCTTTCAAAGGATTTTACAATTTCTTTGGCCATTAAAAATATGTTAATAGGGAATGTTAGGCCAAAACTCCCTCTTCACAGGATTTATAGTCTAAGACATGGAGGCTTTTACAATTTTTCATTGACCTAAAATAAATAATAAAATAAATCTTATATTCCTGATTAGATAATATAGTCACCAGATATGAAGCATGGCAGTTTTTATATCTGTTTCTAACTTAATATGCCTGGGAAAGAGTGATGCGTCAACAAAGATGATACTGAATTTTGTCAGTGGACCTGTTGCTTAGTTGGAAAACAATACCCATGAGATTCATTTCATGTCCTTATGAGGAAGTTTTGATGATGAAAACCTGGAAGCAAAAACATACATACACACTGAATATTTCATTCTGAAGATTTTTCATTAGATTTTCTTAACTTTATTCACATAACACGTTTTTTTCTCTAGTAAGACAGTAATTACCATAGGAAAGTATTTCAGATGCAGAAACTTCAGAACAGTTTATATCATGCCAAATTTCACTTCTTGTATTGAGAGAATTAGCTTTCCTTTAGGACTGTTTGTGAAATTATGAAAATTCTCCTACCTCTTGAAGCTGCCTTCAGGATTAATTTATATACGTTAATCATGTTTAGAATTGTCCATTAATCCTCCTGTTATTATTATGATCAGAATATTTAATAGTTTTAAAATTTAGAATGTGATTAGAATGTGAATTTTATACACAGGCTCACCTATGACTCTGTTTTTCTTTTCTCTTTCTCTTCATCTCTCTCTCTCTCCTTTTCTCTCTTATGTTTGTCTTTGTGATAAGATCTCTCCATGTCACCCAGGTGAACCTTAAACACAGGGTCCCCCTTCCTTGGCCTACTGGTACTAGGATTGCAAGCATAACCACTACACTGGTATCTCAAATGTATACTATGTAGACAGGCCTACTCTCCTCCTACCACAGCTTTAGGAATGCTGATATTACATGTGGGTAGCACTATGCCTGGGCCTTTTCCTTATTATTCTGTATAATTTATAGTATTGGGAAAGATCTCCTTTGGAGATTCACATATATTTATACTTACTTTTACTTTTTTTAAAAAAAAAAAAAAAAACCTTAAAATGCAATTCCATACCATAATATTTTAAAATGTGAATTTCCAGACCTAAATTCATTTAGAACCTTCAGCTTTTACTTTCTTAATCAAGAGTATATCACAGAAGGCTTTTGTGACCTATATAGGCACAAGCATGAAGAGAAAACAGCACCACTCTTAATCTGTGCTCCATGAACCCTTCTATCAGTTCAGGCATAAGCCACATTAATTCACTATTGGAAATCATTGGGTAATGGATTGGTGGAAAACAACATGTTCTGAGGACTAGAGTAGAACTCAGTGTAACATGCTTGAGGCCTTAGGTTGAATCCTTAGCAGTGCCAATACATATACTGAGTACAGAGTTTCTTCAACAGATTTGGGTAGTGTTATTTTGAGAAAAAAGGAGAAGTTTAGAAATACCTTTGTTAATACTATCTTTACTGATTATACTCCATAAAGTCATAAATGAGCAATTATATATGTGAAGTCTAAACATTTTTTTCTGAGATTTCTGATGAAAAATTAATGTTCTTAAAATATAGCATTTACATTTCTAACACTCACACTTATAATGTAATCTACATGTTCTGAGAGCAAATATTTTGTATGACTACAATATTTCAGCTGAATACATTTAACTTTACAATCTAATGAATAAGGAATGAATTCATTTTATAGAACAGAAGCATCTGAGGGATCCATTCCAATAAGACCAACATTATTTCTACCTTCATTGTTCTTCAAGGTGTGTGCTTAGTAAAAGTTCTATTTTTCCAGGGAGAAAAAGAGCTGCTTAGTAAGTAGAAAAATCTATCCTAAATTCTATTTCTGCAATTTTCTCATGACCTCTTATTTCTTTATACTACATTGACTTCAAGATTATTTTTGCAGAGTACTTTAAGAGGGTTTATAAGGAAAGATGAGTTAGTAATAATATGGATCCTTGCACAGATTCATCTTTTAATATATGAAATAGACATACATATTTGTAGTAATTTCAAACACCCAAGATGAAAAGAATCATACATATAAAACACTCCGCATAGAGGTTGATTCAGATGCAGTCCTCAATAAAATGCTAACTGTTCTTCTGACACCTTTATGAAATTATTTCACTCTTTAGTGAAATTTCTGCTTTCCTACTACTGTACAATTTATCAAAAAACGTGTATTTCCTTTCATGCTCCTAGAATGCTTTTATCAGTCCTAGCCTTACATAAGAATACTAAAAGTTGTTTGCATATCATAGCCCTTATTTCCATTGTTAAGGTCAAATCTGTATGGATGGTAAAACTATAATTTAAAAAGACTTTAGTAAATGCAAGGATTAGCAATGACCTTTATCTAACTACAAGTTGAATTCCTTGAAAGTACAAAAATGTGCATAAGAAATATTGGTTTCCACATGTAGAAATAGTAGTTCTACTGATAGAAGATGTCCTCATATTTAAAGGTAGGGATCTCAAAGCAATCAGTGATGCAAAATAATTTAAGTTATATCACTGTATTTGATAGTTATAGCATCTATCTCCTTGAAACTAGCCTCTCATTCTTCCATCCTTCCTTCTTTCTTTCCACCCTCCCGTCCTTCCTTCTTTCTTTCCTTTTCTTCCCTTTTTCCTTTTGTCATTTAGTTTTCCTTCCTTATTTCCTTTAATCATTACATAAATATTTTTCACTTTATGCTAGGACATATGTATGTGTACAAACTTATGAGAAGAGTTGTAATACATTTAACAAAGACACATACTATTAAAATAACAATATCATTAGCACAGTAAGAGTCATTTTAAAGAATGCCTTAGGATCCCAGATTAACTTTAGAACAGTTTTGCAGACAGAGAAATTAAAGGTGGTGACTATATCTGAGCAGACTCCAGATTTTGAATCCTTAATCTATAACTCCTATGTGAATGATTTTAGATGAGTTATTCTATTCACTTGACATCAATTTTATTTATTTTTTTAAGATTGTGAAAATGACACATACCTTTGGGCTAAAATTTAAAAAAAAAATGAAAGTGGGGCTGCAGAGACAGCTTAGCAGTTAAGATGTTTGCCTGCAAAGCCAAAGGACAGAGGTCTGATTCTCGAGGACCCACATAAGCCAGATGCACAAGGGGGCACATGCATCTGGAGTTCATTTGCAGTACCTGGAGGCCCCAGCTTGCCCATTCTCTCCCTCTCTCTCTCTCTCTGCCTTTTTCTTTCTCATAAATAAATAAATAAATAAATAAATAAATAAATAAATAAATAAATAAAATAGATTTAAAAAGAAAACAAAAGTAATTTCATTTGTAGTACGTGATTTCCACAGTTCGCCTTGAATTATGCAGAGTGCTTGTAAGATTATCTACTAAAGCATGTGGAGATGCTTACAAATGCTAGACAAACCATCCCAAGGAAGAATAAACTGTTCTTCACAGACACAGTGTTGGACATTTGACTTATACATGTGAGAGTCTCTGGTCTGATAGTTTTTCTGTTTTGTGTTGATGAGAATGGACCCCAGGGTCTGATACATGTTAAGCATGCATTGTACATTCAGATACGTCATCTGCCCTGGGATTACTCTATTATAATATTCTGGGCATGATTTGCAATGCTATATGTTAGTAACACATACATATATACACAGTAAGCATTTACATTGTAAATACATTATTTCATAATTTTTATTTGTTCAAAATTGAATTATTTACACATTAGTTAAGGGAAAATCCTATGCAGAGGATAAAACATATACAATGATAAACAAAATAAGCAGGTGCAATATTTTGCACAGCCCATAATATATTCTTATTGTACAAAATAAAAATAACAAGAGTAGTTTTGTTACTGTTTGCAAATTTTATATGCATTACTGCTTGAATGGAATTATACTCTCTGTAGGCAAGAAGTTAAAAACATATCCTGAAGGATTTTGTAAATCATGAATAAAACATTAGGTTTCAAGATGATTAGATTCATGGTCAGAAAGGCTTCTGAAGTTCCATCTCAGAGATCACCAGAGGCAGCTACAACATATCATGGGCATCACCAAGCACCATCGCTCATTATTTCTTAATGCAATAAGATGCCACTCAATGAAGTGGTTTCTTGAGTAGCACAGTTTTATAATTAAATGAAATGAGTTTCTACATTAGAAACAGCCCATCTTTTAAAAATTTTATTTTCTTACTTAGTTGAGAAAGAGGGAGATAGAAAGAGAGAGACAGAGAGAGGAAGAGAGAGAGAATTGAGGCACCAAGGCCTCTGCCATTGCAAATGAAACTCCAGACACATGCACCACCTTGTGCATCTGGCTTTACATGAGTACCAGTGAATCAAACTTAGACCATCAGGCTTTGCAAGAGAGCACCTTTAACTGCTAGGGCATCTCCCCAGCCCACATCCTTTCATACAACTCATTGGGGAGTATCTTGTCCCTGCCACTGGTATTTACAGTTAATACTACTTGGGTTCTGGGGGAAGCTATTTCCCCCCAGGAAAGAAAGCTTCATTTAAAAGTGTTTTTTTTTAATAACATATATTTTAAACTAATTTATCAAGTAATAGTTTTGCACATGTATTATTCATATATCCTTAATTTTACTTTATCCTCTTGCCATGCCCTCCTCTCTCTCAGGCCCCTACCCCTATACTTACTTAAACCTTTCCCTTATACTATTATCATAGTGGCAGCAAAGTTACAGGAGTAGACAACTGCTCTCAGATTGAAGGAAAATCATGCCTCATACAGTAAATATGACAAAAAAAATCCAATGACTACAGACACATGCCCTAGGGGCATGCCATCTACTATGGTTAGGATAAACAAAGAATGTCAAACTGCCTTCCAAATATATGTTTCTTTCCATAGGTTGTTGTGGCTCATATCTTCAACCACTGTATTTTGTTTATGCCAAGGTTAAAGCAGACTTTCATGTTGGACAAAATTGCCCAACTATTATGCATTCAGCCTTCAACATGACATTTAAATTCTCCCCTGCAAGGCTCATGGAACCTCACAAAAGCAATGAAAAACAAACAAAAAAAAAAAAAAACAATATTTTAGGAGTATGGGAAGAGGGACTTCAGAATGCTGTCTGTTGGATACAACATGAACTCATAGTGGGTCTAATTTTATTGCACAAGATTGAGGATTCACAGATTCATCATGGATGATGGAGGACTTTATGAGACCTTAGACCTCCAGGAATGGTGCCTGTGGACAGATAATGGTGGGAGGTGGCGTGTTGATCTTTCAGTGGTATAGTCACTGATGGGGTGTCCATTCTCCTCCCACCCATGATCATGCAAGTGACCCTAAATTCACTCACAAAGTAAAAAAATCATGAACATAAAATGAGGATTAACTCTTAGTCTAATGGTTTCATGCTGAAGAGATGGAATATGAGAGGGGTTATGCATTGTGTGCATGAATAAAAACTGTCAGAAAAATAATGGAGACATATCATTGCTACCAGATAATGATCTTTAATCCACCACTCTATAATCAGTCAAAAAGGTAAAGTAAAAGTCTAATTAAAGTATTTTGAGGCCTGGATGGATGGGTTAACACTTAATGTACTTGCCTGCAAAGCCTAGGGATCTAGATTCAATTCCACAGAACTCATATAAGCCAGATGCATATGATGGCACATGCATCTGGAGTTCATTTGCAGTGGTTAGAGGTCATGGTGTGCTCATTCTCTTTCTCTCTCTCTCTTCTATCTCTCCTTCTCACAAATAAATAACTAAATAAATTTTAAGCTCAAATAAAATTTTATAAAATAATTTAAGCTCAAAAATAATTTTAAGCTCAAAAAATAAATTTTAAGTTTCAAAAACATGTCTTCTATGTCTTGTACTAAGAAATCTGTTGCAGAACACCCTCCAATAAAATGAAGAGTTATACAAAGAAAAGTATATAGCTGAGTAAAGTAGGATCCAGCTGAGCAGGACAAGTGTAGAGACAGAATGATGCTGATATGCAGTTCTCAGTTATCTGGGCTAACATCTGAAAGAAATAAGTTTAGATTGCAAACTTCCAAGATACAAGGCTATAAGGGGAGCCTAGGAAGTGAATAGAAAAATGAATTGACTGCTGTATTTCACTAGATTGAGAGGTTTCATTTAAATTCAGAACATGAAAACAAAATCTCAAGTGGTCATTAACAAATTTGTTTTTTGATGAAAAGACTAAAGATTTGAAAAGATGAACCATTTGTATGATTCTTTTGAAATAATGAAATATAAATTATAGACTGAAAATAATTTCAAGGCAAATATCTAATATAAGATTTATAGCTAAGAATGGTAATTATTTTCCAAATTCAATATTATGCAAGCCGTTCAAGTAAGAGTAGACAAAAGATTTCAACAGTTACTAAATTGAAGAAGTTTTGCAAATGGCATGTAGCCACTGCACAATTACTCAAATCATACTATAAAAGTTCTGAACTAGCAGCTGTGTACCAGATTGTGAAGGCCATTTACCATTGGTATGGAGGTGAGATGCAATCACTACAACTCACAAAAGTGGTAAACAAAAATAGCCAATGGTAAGCCCATTTTGGAGAATATTTGACAGTTTATAAAAAAAACATATTTTATTTGTTTGCAAGAGGGGGAGAGAGAGAGAGAGAGAGAGAGAGAGAGAGAGAGAGAGAGAGAAATGGGCATACCACAGCCTCTAGCCCTAGTAAATGAACTCCAGATGCAGATGCCTGTGCCACTTTGTGTATCCAACTTTATATGAGTAATAGAGAATCAAATCCAGGTTATCAGGCTTTGCAGGCAAGCACCTTAACTGCTGAGTCATCTCTCCAGCACCTCTATTTTACAGATTTTTCAAAGTTATATTTACAATGATCTAATCCTCATTTCCTTCCTAGCTATTAAAATGTGAGCAATGAAAACTTAAGAAAAAAAATGAGACATATTCTTAGCACTCATAGCAGATTTCTCTCTGATAGATGGTGTCTTCAAAGACTCATGGCAGATGCCTCGTTTCCAGGTCTTATCCACTCCAAACACAAGGGACATCTGTTTTTTTTTTTTTTTTTTTTTATATCATTAGAGCAACAAATATCCAGCAATCTAGAATTCTATGACCACTAAAATTACATTTTTTTTTTTTTTTTGGAGAGAGACACAGCGAGAAACAGAGAGAGGGAGAGGAAGACAGATAGAGACAGGCGTGCCAGCAGCCTCTCAGCTGTTACTAACGAAATCCAGATGCATGCGCTCCCTTGTGGTCAAGTGTGGCATTGTTCCCTTGTGTCACTGCATCTGGCTAAACGTGGGACCTGGAGAATGGAACCGCTGGAGATTGGAACCAGCCTTCTTAGGCTTAGGAGGCAGGCGCCTTAACCACTAAGCCATCTCTCCAGCCCTGAAATTACACTTTAAAGATGAACCATGCATTCTCAATATGAACAAAATCTGAGGGAATACAACACATGCATACATGTCATACAAGAAACGAAAAGAACTTTGAGTGAATGACATGACAGAAGCTAGATATTCTAGAGTACCTAAGAAGTGTAAGAACAGAAAAAGAAAATAATGAATGTAACATAAGATCTATTACTTTACTATTAATGGGTATAAAACACAGCAATTCTTCAACATAGTAGTGCAAATAATATACTGTGAAGTGAATGAAATTGATGCCATGGGAGGGGGAATAACATGACAATGCTGTAAGGTGGATACACTATAATAGAAAAGACATGTCATCATATGAATATGAAATTGGGCTAATGAGAAAAGAATATTGTAAAATCAGGAAAATGCATTTAATAAGAATTGAAATAAATGCATTTATACATACACTAAGAGATGTGATGTACCAGGAGAAAGGTGTGAGATAATTTAAACCAAGCAGTTATATTCTGAGCTTACCAATGTAAAGGAGAGTTACTAATTTGATTCATCTAAACAATGTATAGTTATATTAAATATAATATAAATAGAGACAATCTTTAAGAAACTTTATTAAAACCCTGTCTAACAGAAAAGAGATGAAAGGTGACATACCAATTATAAATGTGCATATATCCATACACAAATATATTAAACAACAATTTATAAAACTGAAAAAATCTTTGGAAAGTCTATCATTATGTTTAGAAACTTGTGAATTATACTGGCTATTAGTCTGATCACAGTAAATTAAAAGCAGAATGCAATAAAAGAATGATAGCTAGGATGTCAAAATATTTGGAATTTTAACAGAACACTTGAACACATTTATTTAAGTTGTCCCAGGGGAAATTTTTAAAAATGTACTGAGGAAACATGAAAGTATAATTTATTAAACTGTGCAGGATCTTATAAAAGCAATGTACACAGGAAAATATATAGTATTAATGTTTATGTTAGAAAAGAAGGAAGATCTGTATTCAATAATTTAAGCTTGGGAAACTGGAAAAGAGAGCAATAATTTCAGCCTAAATAAGCAGAAGAAAGAAATAATAGAAATTAGAGAAAACATTAATGGAATTTAAACTAAGAAAACAGGAGTCTTCAGGTACATCTTAGGGGCAGAGTATATGTGTAGTGTAAGTATGTATGACCTTGTGGTCAACAGCTAAAAAATATAAAAAAAATTTAAAAACCACAAAATAGATAAGCATTAAAGAAAAATCAAATAAAAATGTGATTTTTCCTTAATAGTTAAAGTAAAACTCTAAAGATACTTCACAAATAATTTTGAAGAGTAATACAATTAATAAAGATATTAGCCATGCTAACCATAGTAATAATAAAAATTACAATATTAAAACAATCGATTTTATAACCCAATATTTGAAAATTTAAATGAAATGGATTAGTTTATTGAGTCACAGAAATATTCACACTAATGAGATAATGAGTGAGATGAGATAAGATAAGATAAGACAGGTTTATATTTATTAAAAAATTGTACTGATAAACTCACCAGTTAGTCCAGAAATAATTGGGATTGATTATTGATAACATTTTCTAGACAGTAGAAGTAAAAATAAGACATCCTGAGTCATTTTCTCAATGTATTATTGCTCTAATTCCAAAACTAGTTAAAAACATGAAAATAGAACATAAAAGGTGACTTGTCTCATAAACATTCATGCAAAATCCTCAGTGAAACACTAGCTACTGGGACTGAACAATTGGTAAAAATATATGAATAATGAAATGGTTTATTTCTATGTGTGGATGATTGGTTTAAGATTTTTTTTAATTTTAATATTTTTATTTATTTTATTTGTAAGGAGAAGGGAGAGAGAGAGAATGCAAATTGGTGTCTAAGAGCTTCCAGCTACTGTAAATGAACTCCAGATGCATCTGCCACTTGTGCATTTGTCTTTGCATGGATATAGGGGATTGAACCAGGGATCTTAGGCTTTGTAGGCAAGTGCACTAACTGCTGAGAAATATCTCCATCCCTGGTTTTACTTTTACAATTAACATTTAAGCTCTCATAAGGCTAAAATAGAAAGGAAATCCCTCACATCAGTCAAAAACATCATATCTGCCTGGAGAGATGGCTTAGTGGTTAAGGTGCTTGCCTGCAATGACTTAGGACACATGTTCTACTCTCCAAGTCTCACATAAGCCAAGCACAAGATGGCACACATTTCTGGAATTTGATTGCAGTGGCATGAGGGCCTGGTATGCCAATTCTCTCTCTTTCTCTCATAAAAGTAAACAACAACAACAATAATAATAATAAATCATCTTATCACTTTCATTCAATGCATACATCTATTCCTATCTAATGCCATTAGGTATAAAAACAAATGAAAGACTGTAGAGATTGGACAGGGGCTGGTAGTGTTTCTGTACCCCAAAGTCACTATTACATGGTTTCTTAACACAATTTAAAATACACAGGTCCTTAGTCTATCTGTCTCTCTCTCTCTCTCTCTCTCTCTCTCTTTCTCTCTCTCTCTCTCTCTCTCTCAAATTAAATGCACAGATAAATTATAACTTCATGTATTAGCAATGAAAAATCACTATATAAATTATGAAATAATGCTATATAAAATATTAAACAAGTTACATAGCATGATTAGATAAATACTTCTGAAATTGTACCTAAAACTATTTATGGAAAATTATAGTGTGTGTGTGTGAGAGAGAGAGTGCTATTTTATGTCTGTTGATTATAAGCCTCATTACATTAAGATGCCAATTGTCCTTAAACAGGAATCATATTCATATAAAAAAAAATTTCTTAAAACTCAATAAAAAATCCATCACAACATTAAAATGAGCACAATCCATGAACAAACATCAGCATGTATACAGATGCTAATATGTCAAGTAAGAATATTTACATAGTTTATCTTTAGTAACTTGAGCATTCAAATGATAGGGGGATCCCACCATTTTAGTAGCTCAACAAGAATTCTAATGCTGGCAGGGGCACAGGGTAAGGGAGCCTACATCACTATAGGAAGGACTGAATATGGTATAACCATTTTAGAAAGTGCTTGTAAAGTTTCTTCTAAATCTCAATATAATTGTGGCATTTTCCAAAGTGCAGGGCACAAACAAAGGGAACAAAATAGTTTTCAAGTGGGCACACCTTACATCAACACCATGTGATCCAAGTTCAGATGAGCAATGTGACCAGCTATATTTAAAGTAACATGATGCCATGGGGCCTTGATGTTGCATTTTCATGCTACACTCTTTAAATATGGTATTATTTTTCTGCACTAGTCTTTCTACACAAAACATTTTACTTTTATTTAAACATGAGAAAACCCTCAGAAAATTCACAGTTATGTGGCATTCTATACAATGCATAATTCAGTATTCCACCAAAATACCAAGGTCACCCAAACTAAGCCAGAACCAAGAACATGTAAGAACATAAAGAAAGCCGGGCGTGTTGGCTCATGCCTTTAATCCCAGCACCCAGGAGGCAGAGGTAGGAGGATTGCCGTGAGTTCGAGGCCACCCTGAGACTACATAGTGAATTCCAGGTCAGCCTGAACTAGAGTGAGACCCTACCTCGAAAAAAAAAAAAAAAAAAAAAGAACATAAAGAGATATGGCTATGAAATTTGATGTAGAAGCTAGGTAGGATCCTGGAAGGGAAGAGGGACAGGCAGTAAAATAAATACAAAAACTGTAGTTATTAACTCAGATAAAATCAATTGCCTGAGTCATTGTAATGAATGTATCTTACTAGTGTTCCATGAGAAAGAGAGGAAAATACATAAGGTGTATACACAACCACGTGCTCTGCTCTCTTCTGAACATTTCTGTATATCTAAAATTCTTCCAGAAAATGAACAAATGTCTTTGAAAAGTCATTTTTATAGCCACTAGTGTGCAGGTGTGTGTGTGTGTGTGTGTGTGTCTGTGTCTGTGTGTGTGTTTGTGTGTGTAAGCTCTCATTTCTTTGGAGTAAAAAAACCCTAGGCTATAATAGATGATCAGCCACTATTGCTGAATCTCAGGTAAGAGTGTGTTTGGTATTATGAGACACAAACCAGTTACTCATAACACGTTATTCTCAATCTTTAACACTTGGAAACAATGATGACGTCTTTATGTACGTGAATTGATAAACAGTGTCATGCCAAGACAATGAAATCTTATTCATCACTTAAAATATATCAACTCTGAGACACATGGAGGATCCCTGAATACATATCACTAAATAGAAAAGGCCAGTCTGGAAAGGTCACAGAGTTTATAATGCTGCTATATGACATTTTGGAAAAGTAAAACTATTCAGATGGTTATCAAGGGTTATGATGAATAAATTGAGGAGAGGGCATTTTGTGGGCAGTGAAAACAGACTGCTCTTTGAATGGTGCACACCTGTCCTTGTACATTTATCACATTCATTGAATGTGCATCTAGAGTGTGGAGAATCCTAGGGCAACATGGCCTCTGAGTGTTTATGTTATGCCAGGTAGGTTCACAGTTTGTATGAAGATACTTTCAGGAAGGTGCTTTCAGACTGGTGATGTGGTAGTTGGAAGACATGTGTATGCATGCATGTGGAGGCCAGTGATTGGCATCGGGTGTCTTCCTCCATCACTCCCAATTTTATTTACTGAGGCAAGTTCTCTTAGTTGAACCAAGAGCTCTCTCATTCAGCCATTCTAGGGAGCCAGCATGCCTGAGAGAACTCCTGCATAAACGGAAGGATTACAGACACGACACAGTGCCGGCCCAGGATTTACACGCATTTTGAGGATCCAAAGTCTGGTCCTCAGGCTTGAATGCAAGTGTTTATCCCCTGAGCATCTCCCCAGCCTTCAGCAGATTTGAGAAGCATGACTTTGTGCTTGCTTCTTTTTACCAGCTTTGAAGAGTATTTTTACAATTAACAGATGATAATAATGGCTCACATATCATGCTTACCTTGGAGTCTAAATTTTAGCACTTTATTCAAATTTATTCACGTCTGATTTTTATATTACTCTAGTTCTTACTAATACCCAAAGCATTTTGTATTCAGTATTCATATATGCAACCTGACCTTACGATGTTTTCTGAGTTTTTTTCTGCTATTTTAATTTATTTTAAATTTCATAAGGAGGAAATGCAATATATTAAGTCACTTTTTTATGAAAACATAAATGTAATATAATGAGGGACCCAGAAAGTTCTGAGAAGCCGAGGATTAGAGTTGCTACGATGAAAGCTCACATCAACAGCCAGTCTAAAAATGTCACAGACCTCATTTTGCTTTACTGCAAATGTAATTTGTTTCCTAGCATTTGCACATGGAACTAAGTTGGTTACCATTTGCTTAAACCCATTCATTCCATAATTTTACAGTATTTTTCAACTAAGGTAATGCAAAAACAATACCTGTGAAGTTAGGTGGTTTGTGCTATAAGACTGTGAAATATAACCATAAAATGCTTGATTATTAGCTAGATATTTTTTGAGTTTTCACTAACAATCTCTCCTGTTCTCATTTTTTTATTCAATGAATCCTTTTTCATTCCCATTTTTATGTAAATCAAAGCCTCCATCACCCTGAATCGCTTCATAATTGGTAGAATGAATAAAAGTTCTCATAAGATAAATTCCTCACCACTTGTGATATAACTTATCATTTAATGGTGTCCAGACTTCTTTCTTCTGCTATCCCAACCACTGCCTAATAAGCATTGAAGCTTGTCATCATCCATACTGTGGGTATTCCTTCCTAATGGATTCAACAAATTCAAGTACATCCCATGTTAACCTTATTCAGCTTCACTTACATACATGGCATTAATATGGTCAGGTTTAGAATTACAGCCTGGTTTTCTTCCTTGTGCTCAGATAAGTATGTGCAATCGATTTCTGAAGTCTTATAGTAGAAATTCAAGTACAACTCAGTACATGCATAAATGATTAGGACATCTCTCCATCTTGTCCTTCTGTGTTTATTTTCCTTTCATATAATACCATAGGGTTTGAGACTCTAATTTGACAATGTTAGTATTGTTTCACTTCCCCAGCCTTGCTCTGTGTATTCTGCACCAATCAACTGTCAGTATGATCTCATTAGATTGGTGCTGTTGTGTGCTCGATCACTGTCTCAACATTTCTAATCTGGATATTGCACTTTTATCATTAGACTACACTGCTGTCATTAGAAAAAAAAATCTTTGTCATTCTCCTATGTAAAATATTAGAGTTCTCCATGGTGCTAAGTGAAACATGGCATTCCTGCCCCTACAAACTCAGCTCTTACTTGATGTATGTTAATTAACCATTCCTGAAATACTCCTTTAGCAATTCCCAGCTGTTTTTATTTCATCATCTGAGTTTGAACCTTGCTTCTAGACTAATTTAAATATGCTTGGTACATCTATCAGGAGCTCTAGATTTTATTCCATGGGAAATTGATTGATTTTGCATGTCAGTTATCTCTCCCCCTTGAGGGCTGATGCAGTCTTAGTGTCTGAAATTTTGTTTTACATGTAAATCACACTCAAGTGTTTTCATTTATAGTTTTTTTTAATTTTCCTTAGATGACTTTGTCAATTAGATTTACTTCTTCCTAGCATATCTGCAGGAATGTGGAAGGAATTGAGCTCATGTTTCTGAGGCACAGAATAATTCATCATAGCTGAGCTCAAGCACTATGTTTCTCCCATTACCCTCATTCCTTTTCTCCTCAGAAGTTGCTTTGTGGAAAACATTAAAATTTAATTGCTAATCAACTAGCAGGGTTGGTAACATTTGAAAAATATTTAATAAGTAACACTATCTTCTATAAAGAAGTCAATATTATCAGAACTTTTCTCATACTTCTTGACCTTGGAAAGCATTGATGTTTGAGGGATGCCCAGCCTTTAGAAACTGTCACATCAGGGGCTGGAGAGATGGCTTAGAGGTTAAGGTGCCTGCCTGCTAAGTTCCAATCTCCATGTCCCACGTTTAGCCAGATGCAAAAATGATGCAAGGGCACAATGCCACACTTGCCCACAAGGGGGGCGCACACATCTGGATTTCGTTCACAGTTGCTGAGAGACTGCTGGTGCACCCATTCTCTATCTGTCTCCTTCTCCCTCTCTGTTCTCTCTATGTCTCTCTCCAAAAATAAAATTAAAAAAATTTAAAAAGAAACTGTCACACCATATGGATATCTATGTGTTTTAGGCCACATTCAAAGAAATGCTGGAATGTGTGTGGCCCTTGTGCCACAGGTTGGAAACTCCTGATACAGTAACCATTCACAACAGGGGGAGGTATGAAAGACAATGTTATGTTTATTTATAAGGACTTAGTTTCTTGTTTTTATAGTTCTTTATCTTTAGACAGTGAGCATTGTGCCATTCCTGGGAAAAGTTGCACAATGACTCATAAGTGTAGAAGTTTGTGTGATGCAGTTTTCCACGAATATATTATATAGGTGAGAATCCCATCCTATTGTCATTGCAAAGATTATGATAATCAGCCACAGACACCTAAAGGCTTAAATTTATATGAAAATTATATGTAAACTCTTTTTTCTTAATGAGATTTACATATTAAAAACACTTGTTAAGCTAGAATCATGGCTATTATTTCAGTTAAATTTAATATTGCTGTAAAGACAGCTTACAAAAATCTATAGTAAGATGTGCTTTAATTATGTTATGATAACACAAATTTCAAAGCCAGTGATTACACAAGGTGGACTAGAGCAACATGTCCTGACCTCATTTTAATGTTTACCAGAAAGGCCCTTAGATGCTCATAAAACTGTCTACAATACGGGTTTTTGTTTTGTTTAAGACCAGATAAACATTTTCTATGTTATTCAGAGAAACCACCTCACTAACTTTGCTTTTCTGTTATTTCAAGGGATATTTAAAACAAGAATTCCACTGTTAGCTGATGAAAATCCACTCTCACGAAGCAACTTACAGTCTGCAAAAAAAGTCAGTTCCTGGGAATTCTTGGTCATCCCCTTTACATAGAAACAAGGCCTTTCTATGCAAGGCAAGTTTGGAGAAATTCTAATGAATTTTTTATGATAGATTATAAAATATAGTTAGCAAAAAATATGCATTTCAAGTCAGTCATCATTTTGAGCCTTCTGATTCTTCACTGCTCCTTTGCAAGTGGAAAAACATGCAACTGGCAATTGGTACAAGAATGGCATAAGCAACCCTCCTCATACATGGTCAACTGGACACTAGGAGAGAATATATGCATGGACCTCTATGGAGATTGCTGGATAATGGGTGTCAACACAAAAATGAATGCTACAGGAGGTCAAGTTTTCCCTCAGATTTGCCCTTTGCAGATTCAGTTAGGAGACATCCTTGTAATCTCTGCTGAGCCATCTCTTCAGCTTCCAGAGATGAATCTGATGAATGTTTCAGAAGCATCTTTCATTGACTGTCTGAAAAACACCACTGCTGAAGATCAGTTACTCTTTAGTTGTAATCTAAAAGGGAAGCACGATGTTAATCCTCTGTGGCTAAGTGTTGGTACACATTATTTTATTACAGTGATGGCAAGTGGCCCATCACTTTGTCAACTGGGTCTTCGACTAAATGTGACTGTGAAACAACAATTCTGTCAGGAATCACCAAGTGAAGAATTTTGCTCTGGGCATGGTAAATGTCTCAGTGAAGTTTGGAATAAGACTTATACTTGCCATTGTCAGCATCCGTTTTCTGGAAAATACTGTCAAGAACTCGATGTTCATGCTTTTAGACCATGTAAAAATAATGATAGTTGCATTAATAAAAGAGAAAAAATTAGTAAACAAGTTTATGAATCAATCTGTCACCGACCACTTGCAGGTAAGTTATTTTATTAGAATGATGGAATTTCATTAAGACAGAAAAAAACTCAGTTCATAAAGTATTACCAATGTCGAGCTATGTTGATAATTTTTTACACATTCATTAGGATGAATTAAATTTGGATTTTGGATATATAAAGCTTTTGTTATATATCCCATAAAACAAACTTTGTAGATGTTAAAATATATTTATTAAGAACATATAGAAAATGTATAGAAGTATATGTATTAAAATGCTTAGAAATATATGCTTTGTCTTGAAAATCATATAGTTATATGTTCTTAATGTCTGAGAAGAATAATATAAACCTGTTAAGCCATTTAAGGAAATTCCAAAGTTTATGCTCACCTGCAGCAGCCATTTGACTAAGCACAGCAAGTGAAGGCAACATGGCTGAGTTTCTTTAGTATGAAGGTGTCATGGCTGAACTGGAGAGGGAAAGATAATTGCTCTGCAGAGAAATGTTCTTTACAGATATCAGTGTGTCTTGGATGAAGTAATGGATAGTGGTCCCAGGGACAGACAGCAAATAGCCTGTGATAAGCTTAATGGAGACAATGAGGAAAGAAATGTGAATGAGGATTCTAGGGGAAAGTTTAAGTGGATGCTGAAGAAATGCTTAACATGTGAGTTCATAGAAGATAGGCTAAAAGTTCTCAACATACTGAGCCTCTGAAATTCACCTAAGCCATCTTCAAAGAATAATTTAAGACTCAAATACCAAGGTTATTTCAGAAGTTAATACTATATTCGCTGAAGATATATCTCCAGAGCTATGATCAAATGCTCATTTACCTGACATTAGTGATAAAAGTTGCAAGTCACTCATCCTGAGGCATATGAGGTAATTAAAGTTAGGGGAGATTAGAGAAAAATAGAAGGCAATTATGATTAGCATGAAATGAATTATAAAAGCAACTTAATGGAGAACATTTAAAGCATACATTTTATCCTGTCCAAAGAGGCTTAAACAATTTTGACCATAAAATACTAACCTCATATCAGAATATTAATTTGTGTATATTCATATTTAATGTAGCCTATAAAATATCAGTGGCTTTATTATAACTTCATAAGCTGGTTTCATTATTAGCATTTTTTGCAAATTTACTTGAAACACAGTTATAAATGATTTATGTCATTAAGTGATATGTAAATACTATCCAAATCCCTACACATTTTTACATGAGGAATGCCCTATGATGCCATTTTAATTATAAATAATTTTAAAATCTAAGTAAATACCTATATATGTATAGTTACCAATGATATTGAGAATGCACACCATTATTAATTTGTAAGAGCTGCTATAAAAAATCACTATGGGGGGCTGGAGAGATGGCTTATCGGTTAAGGCGCCTGCCTGCTAAGCCTAAGAACCCCAGTTCCAATCGTCTGGTCCCACGTTTAGCCAGATGCAAAAGAAACGCAAGGGCACAATGCCACACTTGCCCACAAAGGGGCGCACACATCTGGATTTCATTCGCAGCAGGTGAGAGGCTGCTGGTGCGCCCATTCTCTGTATTCATCTACCTTTGATTCTCTCTGTCTCTCTCTGTGTCTCTCTCAAAAAAAAAAAAAAAAAAAAAAAACACTATGGGTTAGTTGACATTAACAATAAAAATGGATTTTTTTTTTTTTTCACATTTCTGGGTGCTGAAATTCCAAGGTTAAGAATGGGTACCATTGGTTTGTTCTGAGATCACTCCAGGGATTTTGAATTTTGGACAACTCCCTCCATCTTTTTAATATCTTTTCTCTGTACATGTCTATGTCTGAATTTCCTCTTCTTCGAGTGATATCTATCAAATAGGTTGAAGTCCTATCTCAAAGATGTTATTTAACCTTGATTACTTCTGTAAACACTCTTTCACTACACAATAAAGTCACTCTCTAGAATACTGGGGCTTAGGACTTCAACATGAATTTTAAGGGACATATATACAGCATAAAACTTAAAAAGTTGAAAAATATATATATGGGATGATTGGAATTTCTAGTATTAATTTGTCTTTTGATTTAACATACCTCTTTGAGCACACTTGGATTTAGTTATATTCTCATTGTATTGAATATTACTCATAGGTTAATAGATGAAGACAATATTGTATTAATGAAATAGACATATCAGAATATAAAGAATTTGAAGAATAAAGACTGCATACAGACTAAATAAAGAGTTCAATTATATGGTGGAGGACAAGCATATTACCACCTTATATGCAACTAATTTATAACAGAATTTGTCTCCCTAATCTGTCCTAGGGTTTCCTAAGCTTAGTCAATCTTTAAGTCTATGTTAAAATAATTAAATATGTACAGAAAAATATATGCCAAGTAAGGATTGTATGTGATACAATGAAACAGAAAAGTATGTGCAAGTAGGATTTGGAAAATGTAATACAACACTATGGGAAAGAGTAGACTATGTGTGATTTTCTAAGCATTGGAAAGTATAGAGGTCCATTTATCATTTTGAATTACTCCTCTTTAGGATGTAAGAATAACAAAGCAAAACATATTGAAATATGTCACTCTGTAAATTTCTACTGTCATTTTCCCAGTGCATATTAACATATAGTAATAATATCATCAAATCAAAAAGATTTGGAATGAAAATGGAAAGAAATGTCATATATCAAAATTAACTCAGTTCAATTTGAATATAGCAATATGTATCATTACCAAATTTTTGAGACTTTTCATTACTATAGAATAAAGGAATGCCACTTGTGATGACATGCTGGTAGGCAATTGCTGAAGAATCAAGTAAAAATCCCATGATTATAATCCACTCATTTAAAAATATTATAGGCAGCAATTGTTCATAAATAGATATGTCAACTATGTATCTATTTCCATGGGAACTGCAAGATGATTACTACATCTAGTTTAACTTATTAATGTGATGAACAATTTTGGGGTAAAAATGCATATACTCAAAAATAACTTAACTTGTTTTACTAATTTTAAATTGGACTCGGGTATTGTTTATTGTAAGATTTCAGTTTTAGAGATTATATATGCAGGACTTTCATGAATAAGTTTAGTAGGTTATTTTGGTTAGAATGTAACTAGTCCAGCCACTGTGGAAAATTATACTGTAATTCTTTAAAAAAAAAAAAAAAAACTAAAGTTAAATTACCAGCTGTTGTGGTTTGATTCAAATGTCCTCCATAAACTTATGTGTTTTGAATGCTAGGTCCCTAGGTGGGGACCTGAATTTGGTAACTGGATCCTACTGGAGGTGATGTATTGTTGGGAGCAAGATTATGGGTGTTATAGCCAGTTTCCCCTCCCCTGTGTTTGGACACTCTCCTGCTACTGTTGTCTACCTGAGGTTGGCCAGTAGGCGAGGTTATCCTCTGTTCATACCATGGTTTTCTCCTGCCATCATAGAACTTCCCATCAAGTATGTAAGCTAAAATAAACCCTTTCCTACCACAAGCTGCTCTTGGTTGGATATTTTCTGACAATATCATGAAGCTGCCTGCAACAGCAGCATGTAACTCCTGAGTATGTACCTGAAGGAATCTAAGCCATTATACCTACCCATATTTGCTGTGGCAGTATTCACAACAGACATCTTATGAATCAATGCCCATCAACAGAAGAATATATTTCAAAAGAATATTTATACACAATGAAGATGTATTCTGCAAAATGAAAAAAACACAAAATTATGCTATTTGAAAAAAAAAAAAAAGACTAGAAATGGAAATTTGGATTTTAAGGGGGAGGGCAACAGAAGGTTGAAGGAGTAAAAAGCGGGTAATGAGATGATCATAAGCAAAGGCTGAGACACATGTATGAAAATTTTCCAATGACAAGTTAACAAATAACTAAAAATTACGATAAAACATGGACTGGTAAATTGATTTTTTAATAGGCAGAAACTAAGGAAAAAGCTCTATTAAAATTATCTGAGAATTTATTATGAAGAAAATAATTGTGATTTGGTCCCTTCATCATAAAGGGAAAGTTGTAATTCCCTATATTGAACAGTATACAATAAACATAAATTGTGTTGAACTACATGCATTTATGATACATGTTCTGCTAGTATTTTCCTGAAAAGTGAATCTTTTTCAATATGGTCTATCTGCTAAATGTCTCCTAAGATTATTTCTAACACTCTTTAAGGTTAAATTTATTATTAGTAAATTTGCAATAAGTGGTGACAGTTCTGTTTCTGTGGGCCATGAGTTTTTTTTTTTTTTTTTTTTAATGGGAACTTAATATATAAACATAGTAATTTTCTTGCATTCCCATCCGTTTATATTTATTTTTGCTCCCTCTCCCTCATCCCTGACCCACTGAGGACCTGCCTTGTTCAATGTATTCCACCCTCTGTTCTGTTGTCTCTTCCTCTATCCTCCTCCACCCTATCTGTCAAAAGATTGCTGCACTCAGAACTGTGCTGGTCTTGTGGGGGTATCAGTAATCACTCTGGGGTCATGAGTTGTCAGTGAGTACAGAATAAAATATATACATAGCTGTAAATCGACACCAAATATGTACTCTTTTATGTAAAGGTCAGATAATATATATTTTGAAATTTTTTCACCTTATGTGTGGTAGCATAGCTGAACTGTGCATAGAAATTGAAGCATGAAAATTAGTTAGGATGACATGAAAGTGTGAATTTTGGGCTGGAGAAATGGCTTAGCAGTTAAGGTGCCTGCCTCCTAAGCCTAAGAACTCTGGTTCCAATCTCCAGATCCCACGTTTAGCCAGATGCAAAGTGACGCAAGGACACAATGCTGCACTTGACCACAAGGGGGCGAACACATCTGGATTTTGTTTGCAGCAGCTAAGAGGCTGCCGGCACGCCCATCTCTATCTCTCTTCCTCTCCTCTCTCTCTGTCTCTCTCTGTGTCTCTCCAAAAAAAAAGTGTGAATTTTGCTTGTCATTGAAACCTTGTTACAAAAATAGAAGGTAATATTCTCTCACATTTGTAGTGTAGTGAACCTGTAACATACATAAATATTTTTTTTTTTGCAAGAGCATGTGGATAACTGTATAATCTATGACAAAAATCCTCACTTTCAATTTGCCTGTCATAGAACATATAGACATAACCACCGTGTCCTCTGGATTCAGCAGCCAGGCTGATTGTACTCAGGTAACTGCTGACAGGGCAGAATTATCAGCATCCTACCCAAAATACATCTGAAACAAGGAGGTAGATAGTTGAGGATGTCAGAAGTTTTAGAATCTCACAAACTCTCTTGAATTAATAGCATAGTATGTTTTTCCTCTAGATATAATCTAGGGAAAAAGAGACATGCTACCATGACTAAATTGCCACATTATCCTCACACAGAAAGAAGTTTGTATTAAATAGAGTTCATACTCTAGAAATGTCCAAGTCATTTAAAGTGTGACTGTCATGGTTTGAATGTAATGCTCCCCAACATAGAATCATGTGTTTAAACACTTGTTTCTCAGTAGTGTTGGTACTTGGGAAGGTTATGATGGAGTCTCTAGGAGTTGGAGCCTTACTGGAGAGGTATTATAGTCCTACCTTCATTGCTATTCTCTCTCTCTCTTTTTTCTCTCCGTCCTTCTTGCTGATATGACAGTGTGATTCAGTCTTTCATCCCCAGCCTGATATTCCCACCATGACATACTTTATACTCTCTAGTTATAAGCTGAAGTAAACCCTTTCTTTCCCTTAGTTGCTTCTGATCAGATATTCTGTCCCAGCAATGAAAAGTAACTAATACTGAAATGGATACTGAAGAGTGGGGTCATTGGTACAATAAATATGAAAATGTGGATCTTGATCTTTTAGAACTGATTTGCAACAAATGTAGAAGGAGTTGGATCTTTGAGCTACAGAAGTCTTAGAACACTGTAATCAGTGCTTAATGGGCCACTCTTGTGAAAGTCTGGAGGATCAGAAGGCCAAGAGAAATGCAAACAGTGGAGATATAGCCAATGAGGATTCAGAGGTGAAAAAAAAAATAACATTATTGGAAACTGGGCTAGAGGCCATTCATGTGATATTCTAGCAAAGAAACCGACTGCACTCTATCCATGCCCTGAGAATTTCAAAGTAATAGACAAACATGTTTGACAGAGAACATTTCAACAACCAATAATATTGTTTCTGTGGTATGGCTTTTCTTATCTACTCTGATTTAGGTCTATAATGAAAGAGAGTAAGCTGAAACATAGGAAAAAATACAAAATTTGGCACAGAAAGACCTGTGAGCAAATTTAAAGGTATGGGCACAGAAACTGCAATCTTTGGAGATGTGATTGTTTTACAGATTACCTCCATTAAAGATAAACTAACTGCTCTGCACTGGGGTAATAGAAAAGATGCCTTGATGACAAAACCCAATCTACTGAAGACTCTATGTAGTAAGAATGTGAAATATTAGAAAGGAAAGGGCTTTGGGGAACAATACTAAAGAAGTGCTCTGCTTCCTTAGGTCCCCATAGAGAGATTATGATAGTATGGTCCCTGGGTGACAAGTTTTATCCCCCCTTGGTAACAGAATTTGACAGTGCTGCCTACACGGTACTGATTTTGGAAGAATAAAAGAAACAAAATTGAGGAGATCATGGGATATTTCCTAACATTTCCAGAGAGATGCTGAGTGTAAGCAATCCAAGGCCAAGCTGGAGTCCGTGCAAGAAATGTCTCTGAGGTTAGTATGTGAAGCTGGAAAAGTGAAAGATAAATTCAAATGGATTCTTCAGGATATCAGAGTTGCCAGGACTTTGGTAAATGTGTCAAGGAAAGCAGCAGGCTCAGGGCAAATGTGGCCCATAAGAGAGACTATAGGCAAAATAACTGAAGGGGAAAAGCTACCCAAATCTTTTGAAGACCAATATCATCACAAGTCACAGATCTGGAGATGCATCTTCATCATTGTCCTGTTGCCCCTACCTACCTGCATTAGCCTGTTAAGCGTCTATTCCTCTTTTTTTTGGAATGTGAATGCTTATTTTCTGCCATTATCTGTTAGATCTATATAACTTGTGTTTGGATTTTACAGGGCTTACAGGTAAAATATCATTTTGAATCTCAGATAAGACTTTAGATTTTGGACAATGTTGGAATGGATAAAAACTGGGTACTTTTAAATTGGACTGAATTCACTTTGCATCTTGTCATGACCATGAGTATATGGGCAGGGCTGGGGGGGGGTCAGTGGTAGTTTGAATGTAATACTCCTCCTCATAGACATGCATGTTTTGGCAGTTTGGGAAGATTTGAGAACCTTTAGCTTTAGACCCTGTGACTTTGCTGAAGGAAGTGTTCCATTGAGAGCAACTCTTGAGGTATTATGGCCCAACCCAACTTGCCATTCTCTCTTCTTTCTCTCACTTGCTCTATCTCCCTCTCGTTTCCTCCTGCTAATGTCACAATGTGACCCATCAGCTTTCTTACTCCAGCCTGTCATGCATTTTCCACCATGATGACACCACATGCTGAAATACATTCTTCCCATCCCTAAGTTGATCCTGGTTAGGTATTTTATCCAAACAACAGGAAAGTAACTGCTATATTGACAGTTTACCAGACTAATATTAGTTGAATGAAACTGTGACTAATGAAATGTGGATAAATAAGCCAGGATAAACAGTAATTTGATATATGGGAGCAATTGATATTTCAAACTAATCTTTTTTTTTTTTTTTTTTTTTTTTTTTTTACATTTCATTACAATTGGTATTGATATGGGAATATAGGAAGTCTTTGAAAGCATCAGAGCTGCTCTAAGCTCTTGGATGGACAGTGACTCAGGAAGTGAATTGCCAGAAAGTAACAGCCACACAGAACTTGTACTGAGTCAATAGCCTCTGGGCTATTCTATTATGAATTTATTGAATGGATTTCATACATCACAGGGTAAGATTTAGAAAGATTATATCATAGGAGAGAATGAGAATATAGCTAAAGAAATAACTTAGAAGAGGGAGAATCTAGAAAAAAAATGACCAAAAAGCTCTTGCCCAAGAAGGCAAGAAGCTGTTCCCCAAAAATGGGGATGCCCACCCCTAGACCTAGGTTGGGTCATGCATAGAGTAGTGACTGAGCTGGTTGGTTCTATCCTAAAGTCAGTGTCGGAGGTCAGGGAGGGAAATGTCAATCTTTCCATAAATCTTAATCTTATAGAATGGGCTTTGTCAGAAATGGATGATTATCCATCCTAAGAAAAGAGAAGAAATAAGAAAAGAGCAAATCTTCTGACAACTCTGACCCCTAGTAAGTGGGATGACCTACAGGCTCAAATATATCACTAGCTTCTGTTTTTGGGAGGTAGGGATGTCTTATTAGTCCTAATCTGGTGCAGTACTATCCTGAACAAAGTAGGATAATGGCCCAAATTGAGGTCTTAGACAAAATTATGTAAAGACATTGAATTTTTTAAATTTATAAATTATTTATTTGTGTTTTTTTAGTTTTCTATTTTTATTATTGATGTCCAACAAATCATATATATATATGGAGAGAGATGATATAGAGATATAGATAGATAGATAGATAATAGAGAGATATGGTTTGCTGTTTATAATAATATATGTTACCTGATTTATGAGGCTGGATTTATATAAAGATATTACATTCAAGTGAGTCATGTTGAAAACTCAGAATCCTTACATTTTCATGGTTTATCACTTTATATTGTGAATAGCCTCAAAGTCAAATTTATATTGCTGGTGAATTTCATTCCATTAGAAGAAGGTGATAATTTATATGTTTTAAGATAATACAGGGATCAAGTCAGAATAGCTTTATCTAACAAACTATGTCTAATATAACTTTGTTATCAAGATTATCAAAAACAATACTCAAAAACATAGTCTTGATCAATTGCTAAAATCTTAAAAATGATGTAAAGATATTAAGAGTAATGGTTAAAACTAAAACAATGTTGTCATCAAACTTCTGCAGTTGGTAACCAGGCAGTCTTCAGGTTTTTTAATCCCAGCACTCCAGCTGGGGAGGCAGAGGTAGGAGAGTCCATCTTCCAAAGGCTCTTCCAGCCTATTCCTGAGGGAGTTCGTGCCGCATCTCAGGCCACCCTGAGACTGACCACTCCATGCATTAGTTAATTCCATTGGTCAGCCTGAACCAGAGCTCTTTGAGACCTCTCTCCCTTGCAACCCAAAAAAAAAAAAAAAAAGAGTAATGGTTAGTTGAGGGCAAATTGTAATTTTAGACATTGTAACAATAAAATTAAGAATTAAAATATGTAATTAAAATGTATGGAAACACATTCTTCATTATCATCCCAAATTTGAAATAGTTAAATAAAATTAATAACTCATTAAAATGATTGATTTAGTATTGTAATAAAATTTCACAAAATTTATTATCATAAATAAAAATATTTTGGCCAATCCAAGGAAATGTTTAAAGGTTTTTTCTATGACATATGGACATTTACTGACATTTCTTTCCAAATATAACTTTGGTGCAAGAACAAGCAATTGTCAAAAAGTAAAATCATTAGGTTTCCATTCAAGACTAACTTAAAGCTACAAAGTACAATTTCAATTTCAAAATTCAGAAAGGTTTACCTGCCAGACATGTTGACCCTACCTTGCAACCCTCCCCAAAAAAAAAAAAAGAGAATGAGAGAGAGGTCAGTGTAACATTGTAACAATAAAATTGGCATTGGTAATTAAAATGAGAAACACATTCTTCATTAAACAAATTTGAAATGATAAAATTAATTTTAAAATGATTGATTTTTTTTATTTATTTATTTATTTTTTTGCCAAGAAACCTGAGGTTTTTTTTTAATATGGACATTTAGTGATTTTAGGTAAAGGACTGGATAGAAAAGAGGTTCACTCTTACTAGGAGAGGACTATAACATCAGGCATTGATTTATTACTCTCAATCATAAGGTAGCAGGATATCTTATAGTATAGATTTACCATTTGCATAATCCCCACCATGAGGCAAGATTTACAGAGAATAGAATTTTGTCCATGGGAAGGAATTGCAGGAGCTAACTCAGATATCACTTTCATCACTTTAATAGCTGAATTTTAATGCTATTGTGAAGGTCAGTTCAGATAGAGGTTGGGAAATTAATTTGTCAATACAGCCCTAGTTCTACCCCCTGACATATAGATAATTATGCCAGTCCATTCATAAGCAAAACTAAAAATGAATATTATTAGTTATAGGATCTAATAAGCCCACTACATGATAATAAACAATAAGTTAAGAATTTAGGAAAATTGGAATATTGCTCAATAGTAAATGTTTACAGAAATTCATCTAACAATTCAAATATGTACATGATGTGCTTAGGCATAGTTTAAAACAACTCATGTATTTTACTCTTGATTATAATACCTTGTACATTATGAAACTTCATCTTGTAAGATTTTTCTTCCTTTTTTTCATCACTATAACTATTACCAACACTGATTTTGAGCAAACTGTAACACTGACACCACACATCACAGAAACATAACACTAGAAACTTAGGCTCTGTCTCCTACTCCTGAGCAAAATGAGTTCTTGTACTAGTCTACTTTACACAGAAAAAGATCTAAAGCCTTCTCCATGCTTCTGCTGCTCTTCCCTTGTAAGGAAGCTCTGTCAAGTTATTGACTGAATAATGATTCCATGTGTTTTCCACCCATGACAAATTGTCCCAACATACTTTATGTGACTCCCAAAAGTTTTGTATATATTATCTACTTAGTAAAGTGCAATTACGAGTAATTATGAGATCTCATGGTGATAATGAAATTTTATTATGCATGTATTGAGTAATGGAAGTTCAAATTGATTATTCACTTAAACACTGAATCAAGAATTCAATTTATCTAGTGCTATTAAACTTATAAAACATATAGCAATTACATGCACATACTAGTTGTGATATCCTTTATTGTTGTTCAATAAATGTAAGTTATTTTAACTATGGGCAAACTTTGATTTTAATCAAAAGTGAGGTCATAAAATAGTTAATTTCATCTCTACTTTACTGATCAAGGAAATGGCAGATATCAGACTATGCTGTGGACTATTTTACCCTGATGCCCTTCATCATGAAACAGTGTATTACATTCTTTTGTTTATTCGGGGATAAGTCAAATATCAGAATGTACTTGTACAAGTTCACATTTTACTACACCCTATTTCAATCCTTAAGCATCCACGGGGCTCACCTGCTTTGCTATTTTTACATTTTTATTTGATCACTTATAGGTAGACAGGCTAGAGTGAAGTCATTTGTGAAATAAGTATAGTACACATTATTCTTTCTGATCTCTTTGCACCTTTATTTTTTAATCTGTTTAATAGGGGAAGCTTAATTTTCAATAAAGGCTACTTTTTTATTTTTATTTATTTGAGAGAGACAGACAGCCAAAGAGGCAGAGAGAGAGAGAGGATGGGCACATCAGGACCTCCAGCCACTGCAAACAAACTCCAGATGCATGTGCCACCTTGTGCATCTGGCTTATGTGGGTACCGGGAAATCGAGCCTCAAACTCCGGGTCCATAGGCTTCACAGGCAAGCACTTAACCACTAAGCCATCTCCCCAACCCAAAGCCTACTTTTTCCTATTGATTGGTTTGTTTGTTTTATGGATATTGTGTTTTTGAGAAGATATTTGCATATCCCAAAGTGACATGTATTTATTCCTATGTTTCATCCAGAGGAAAAAGATTGGAAGTCCTGCTTAGCTGGATGATCTGGTCTGCAGATTGAGAGGCTCCATGTTTGTCTTGTATGAAGACATAGTCATCCCAGTATTGTGTGGTGTCCTTTTTTTTAACCTGTGGGTCTTGAATTTCCTTGTGGAAATTCAAACATCTGTGTGGCTAAGTGTCTAATCTCTGCTGTTTCACACTGATCTATTTAGCAGACTCTGGATTAGTGTGGATTTTATGTTTCACTTTAAGGTTATATACAATCAATTCTCTAGCATTGCTTTTCATCAAATTGTTCAGAGTATTCTAAATCCTTTCTGTTTTACATGTGAATATTAGAATTGACTTGTCACTGAATCTAAAATATTCCTTACAAGTTTTTCAATCAAAATGTTTTTAAATTATACACTAATCATATAGCCATATTCCGTTTTTAAATATTTATTTATTTGCAAGGAGATATAGAATGCAAGCAAGAGAGAAAATACAACAATACAAATTCCAGATGCATGCATCATTTTGTTCATCTGCTTTTAAGTGGGCATTTGGGAATTGATTCTAGGCTTTCAAACTTTGGATGAAAAATATCTTTATTTCCTCAAACATCTCTCCAGCCTCAATATTTATTTTTAAAATTATTAAATGTGATATATAACTCCAATTATTAAAGATTTGCCAATTCAAGATAGGATTGAAATCATTTCATCACATTTATTGTTGACTCTTAAAATTCTTATACTAAATTTTATGCATTGTTTTTAACTATTTTCTAATAATTTAAATTTACATATAAAGCATAGCTAACTGGCTGGAATGACAGCTTAGCAGTTAAGGTGCTTGCCTGTGAAGCCTAAGGACCCAGGTTTGATTCACCAGTAACACTTTCTGTATCTGGCTTATGTGGGTAGAGGCCCCCATTCTCTCTCTCTTTCTGCCTTTATCTCTCTAAGATAATTAAAATATTAAAAAATAATAAGGCATGGTTAACCTTCATAGCACTTTATATGCTGAGATACTATTAATTGCATTTGCCAATTTTAATCAATTGCTTAATCCAATTAATTGAAATTTTAATTTCAATTCTAAATTGCTTATTATTTTCTCCATAGAACTGTTATTTGTACATAAAGATATTTCATGTGTTAATTCTAAAATTGCCATTATAATTGTGTTTCTTTTGTTTTCCTGAATAAGACTTTCAACAAATTTTAATCAAAAAGTGGAGGGTCTTCTTTATTTACCCTCTGTTAAGATAGAAACATTCACTATTCCAAAAGCATATTAACTTTAATTTTTAAAAAGCTGTGTCAACTAAAGGATAATTTTTACACTCTAACTTCTTCATTTTTTTTAAATTGGTCAGCATTTTTTTTTGAGAAACATTTTTTTTTTTGAGAGGGAGTCAGTTAGGGTGTCCCCTGAAAGTAAAAAGGCAGGAAGGACTCCCCTCGCAATCTGCACTTGCTAATTTACAATGTTCTTGACAGCAAGGCATATGATTGTTCCAATTTGTGCTTCATATGCTATGTGGAATTATCAAACAAAGGTTTGAAAATGAGAAAATAAGAGAGAAAAGGAGAATTCTCAATCTTACTAGAAGTCCAAAGTATTATGAAATTCTTCTGACAAACATAATTGGGAAAAAAAAAAGAACAGGGTTTCTTTATCTGTTTTTTTGTTTTGTTTTGTTTTGTTTTGTTTTAATTTTATTTTATTTTTTGCAATTTGCAACTATAGCATTACATAGGAATATTTTGCAGTCTTTTTGTTATGTGTAGAAAGTAAAGAATGACAGCTTTCTCTTCATGATTTATTAGGACATTAGAAGAAATTCTAAAAAAAAAAAAAGACTATGTCATCTATTTAAATTAAAATATATGGTCTTGCTGTAAATGGCAACATGAGAAATACAAATATCTTCTTGTATGATTCAGTTCCATTAAAAACTTATGATTTCTGTCTTTGTTTTAAAGTGAGGCATGTGATGATTATTTTTAGTCGTGCAATACTAAAGACACTGTCGCTTTCCCTCCCAGAAGCTGAATGGGTCACCGTGAGTGACAGATGTTCCATACAGCAATAGTGCTTACATAATTATGTTAATTCCCCACTTCTGATTTGTCAGCTTCAGTGATTGAAAAATCACTTGACAACGGACTCAGAATGACTGATGTTTATCTGGTAGTAAGTAATTTCTGCTGGTAGAGTGTAAGCCTTTTAATGAGTTCCGGAATTCTGTTAAAGTGTGCATATTTTCATTCTTTGTTCAACTAAACAGGTGTGGCAATATACAGAATTTCAAGCAGGAACATTTCTCTAATTGCTCCATCTTGGGACTTTGCAATGTGTCTTATGTAGAAATGACATAAACTTATTTTTCACATACATGAACATCTTGGAACATAAGGCTTCAGCTTTTATTTAGTAAAAAAACTAGAAAATGAAGAAAATGGAACTTGCCTTTATTCTGTAGGAATAAACTTTACCTTTATTCTGTAGGAAACTTTTTTTTTTTTCTCTAGTGGACCTGTTGCTGGTCAATGATATGATAGTTTCACATATTGTCCTATGAAAACACCTTTTTTTTTTTTTTTTTTTTTTTTCACCTGATCCTACATTGAGTAGTTAGGACCATTTTTTTCAGCTCCTTCTGATGCTGGCTGGAATTGATTGTCACATACCAAACAGATAATAACATACTATAAATTTACACACTTATGGAAGACTGTCCTTCCATATGACAAGGATCTTCAGCATAAACTATAATGCTGTCAAAGCAGGAGTGGGGTGAGGAAATGGTTGTGACATGTTAAGCCACATTCCCATGAAGCCCACTCCCATTCTCCTCTCTCTTTATTATACAAACAATTTTCCATCTTACTTTTCTAAGCATCTCCTTTAAATTTTCTGTCCCATTCTATTTATATCTTTAATCTTTAATTTTAGATGACAACGTCAGGTTTTTATTCATTTTCCTATGTGAATTTAGCATCCAGGTAAAAATTTCCCTTCTTGACCACATATTTAACATCCTTCATATTTCAAATGCCAGAAATTCATTTCCCTCTATGATTATGCTGTGCTACACCATCAGTCTTTACATTATCTATTGCTGAGTAATTTTAAATCATCAGCAGGTATAACAGTAGCACTACATAAACAACGAGTATTTAAGTTAATCTAATTTTATTGTCAATATAGAATGTATGTGGTTCAATAAGGTTGTATCAAGATCAAGATGTGTACCTTCATAAATAAAAACAATTTTTTAAATATTTTATTTTATTTTATTTCTTTATTAGAGAAAGAGAGATGGAGAGAAAGAGAGTGAGATAGAGAGAGTGAGAATGGGCATGCCAGGGCCTCCAGCCACTGCAAATGAAGTCTAGATGCATGTGCCACCATGTGCACCTGGCTTATGTGGGACCTGGAAAATTGAACCAGGGTCATTAGGCTTAGCAGGCAAGCACCTTAACTGGTAAGCCATCTCTCCAGCACAACAAAAACAATTTAAGGGATGGAGAGATAGTTTAGTGGTTAAGGCATTTGCTTGCAAAGCCAAAGGACCTCCATTCAATTCCCCAGGACCCATATAAGCCAGATGCACAAGGTGACGCATGTGTCTGGAGTTCATTTGCAATGGCTGGAGCCACTCGCATGCCCATGCTCTCTTCTCTCTCTCTCTCCCTCTCTCACAATAAATAAATAAGTTAATTAAAATATTAAAAACAATTTAATAAATTAAATTATAACAATAAAATATACTTTTTATTAAATATATGATGCATACTAGGCACTACAATCACTGTATGTTATACATGATTAATAGTCATTCAACAGAATACTGTAACTCTATTT
Source organism: Orientallactaga sibirica (assembly GCA_036365145.1). NCBI lineage: Eukaryota > Metazoa > Chordata > Mammalia > Rodentia > Dipodidae > Orientallactaga > Orientallactaga sibirica. Next base: position 28,034,198 of record JAEOAD010000006.1, read on the forward strand.
TATTCACCATTATATTTGTAGAGAAAAGAAGACAGGAAGTATTTCATGAATTCACACTTTTCAAATTCTCTAATCACAAATCCCAGAAGTAAAGGTTTGAATGTTTAATCCTAAATCCATCCTTTCTGCTTCTTGGTGTTTAGATGTAGATGGTATTTCCATTGCTGGCAGTGGCCACCGTGTGGTTTGCTGTTCCTTTAAAGTAGGTATACTTTAGAGAATGTGCTATCAACAAGCAGACTTTGAGAAACTGTTGTTTCCTGATAAAGAGCTATATTGTGGTTCAAATTGGTAATCTGTACAAGTTTTAAATATCCATGAATAAGTTATGAAATGCCATATGAGAGAAGCCTTGTGAATTTTTCTTTGATATAACTTTAAATCAGTGAAATGTGGCAATTTCTAAACTTAGGCTGGAGTTAGAGATTGCAATTCTTTAGAAGTTTACTGACATCATTTCCTCAGCAGATGCTAGGCAGAAGAAACAGCTATGTATATCTGTAGAAGAAAGTTCTTTGGGGATAGTGAAGGACTTGTTGATGTCAGTAGTTTTTTGGATTTCTATGGCTAATAATTTCTTTTCACTGGCTGAATATTATTCACAGGAATTAATGGAAACACATTCTCATCATCCCCCTGAGAAACATAAAATCAACATCTTAAGGAAATAAAATGTGAAGAAAAATTGGTTATTTTTCCAGGAAGTAAACTCTGTACTTCTGATGAAGATTACATTGTTTTTCATTCCTTCAGTGCTCACCCTAATTTTAGATTCAGTGACTTTAAAATGTTTGACAACATAAGGAGAATGCCATGTTCATGAAATAATTTGATGACAAAGAAATATATATATCCACTAAATGTATGTATATATATATATATATATATATATATATATATATATATATACATTTAGTGGATTGGAAATATTGTATCTTATTTTACTTTATTAGTGACTTCTCAAAATTGTAGCTCCAATAATTCCCCCTATATTAATAAGCGTTTGTAAACCTTTTGAGTCTGAACTTTTCATAACGTCTAATAGCTATTCTACACAATTTGATTTAGGAACCAATAATTGCCAGTTGCCTTTCTGTTTATAATATATGCTTAAAGGAGTTTATAGGTTCAAGTAATCTGAAAGCTTGTAGTTGTGGCAGTATATTTGAATTCGAGATAATTAATTTTAATGTATATAATTTATTGTAGATTTAAGTGAACTATTTATACTGGACAAATGTGTTATCATAAACCAAACGTTACTATGCTTATTGTCCAGGCAACTTTAAGGACAACATTTGGACTTAGTTGTTCTTTTTTTATTTCAAAGAAAAATATTTACATCGAAAAACCAAAATGGCATCTCATGTCACTCAGAAAATTTGGTTTCTTCCAAAAATACAAAGGAATATTAAATATGTTCAATATTTCTGCATCTGTTTCATATAATTTTACAATCTAAGTTATGATTAGTGCATACTGCTGTACAAAATACAGGGTTTTCTTGTGAAATTGTCCTTCATGTGTATGAACTGCTTTGATCCCAGTGTACCCACATTACTGTCTCCTTTGATCTTTGTCCTCTTCCATAGATGTCTCTTCTACTTTCATGTTGTCTTTCTTTCCCCTAGAGGCTCATCCAGCTTTAAAATCTATGAAAGACACTAAAGATGATCTGCTTCACAGATCTAAATGAGACATCTTTGTCAGTACATAGAATTTCTGTCTAGAAGATGTGGAAGAATAAAAGCAATTAGACTGTAGGTTTGGGGGAGAAAAAATGTATACACAAAAAGAAAAAGAAAGAAGGAAGGGAGGGAGGGAAGAAGGAAGGAAAGAAATCAGCTTGTTAAAAATACCTAAAATAATAATGTGCTTGTTGTATAATTCTAAGAGCAGAAGTAATAGTGCATTAGATAAGAAAAGGAAAGAAAGATCAGGCCACAGAAATCATCCTAAAGGTTTTAAGTTTTCCCTTTATACCAGGAAGCACTTGCATCTTTGTGAAGAGAACAGTGTGCTTGACAAAGTTGAGTATTATGTCTCTTGAGGTAAGATTAACATAAAGGAGGTGTGGAGGCAAGAGTAGGAAAGAAACCAGTTAAGTTCCAGTAAGGCAGCATAAGAAGACTAGGAGTTCAAGGTCATTATGGGATAGTCAGACTGGGCAGAAAAGAAAACAATGCAATTTCCTTCAGTACTTTAGGTTAAAAAGAATTCTTTATGACACAGTATTTTTTTTTATTGCTTGAAATATAGAGAAAAACATGATCAGTGAACCATAAAATAAATTTTCAGCAAAATCAACTGTAAAAGTAATGAGAGTGAAAAGTACATTAACATCCATAAACATATATTGCAAATGTAAGTCATATAATTCATTATTTAAAATATCAGAAGTATGATAACTATATTTAATAATACATTCCATGAATTTATGATGTTGCTACAATATTTAAGAATAACATGGAAGGCCAGGAGAGATGGCTTTGAGGTTAATGTGCTTGCCTTTAAAGTGAAAGGATTCAGGTTGGATTCCCCAGGACCCACTTAAGCCAGATGCATAAAGTGGCACATGTGTCTGGAGTTTGTTTCCAGCAGCTAAACAACCTGGTGCTCCCTTTATTTCTTTTCTTTTCTTTTCTTTTCTTTTCTTTTCTTTTCTTTTCTTTTCTTTCTTTCTCTCTCTCTCTCTCTCTCTCAAATAAATAATATAAAATAAATTATTTAAAAATAATGTGGAAAATAGAAATAGAACCAGCACTACAGTATAATATTTCCAGATCACTTACACAGAAGTTGTATGATCGAGTGCAGAAATACACAGCTCAGGAAGATATGAGGATAATTGAATAGCACTTTGCATCATGACATCTAAACTTTTATTTTTAGTACAACATCTAATTTGATTTTATATGAGTTCATAGTTCTCAAATTTTAACACATGCATCCATTTGTGTAAGACACAAAACATGTCATCACTCTAAATCATATTTTAGCCTAACCATGTCATGAGCTTCACCACCACCTCAGAACCTGGTTGTCTTCTTCCTTGTCAATATCATGTGTCTTCCCATGAATGTCATATAAATAACATAAATTACATAAACTTTTCAGATTATATTATTTCACTCATCACATTACCTTTGAGATTTATCCACATATTGCATGAATTCACAGTTCATTTCTTTTTATTGCAAAATTATATTTTGATATAGAATCCCAAAATTTAGTATGAATAAAATATTATTCCTACTCATTTGAGGAAATGTAAATTAAAATGTCTAATATGTGCTTCTTCATAGAAATTCTGCTTCATTCTCCACCATGTTTCCTTTCTCTACAGCAGATACCATTGACTATATGTGGAACTTCACCAGAAACTGTCCATGTGTTTTCCTGGAGGCCCATTATAGATGGGAGCTCTTTTGTGGACTTTTGTTACTGATGGTGTTATAAGTTTTCAGCACCCCTTCTTTCTTTTGTCCACTCTAAAATTATGTAGCAATAGCTTTTGTGACATCAGATTTTTGTTTGAATTTAGATTTAAAATTTATTCAATACCCTTAACACTTAGGACAGTGCAGTGTGTTTGGGGTTTTCAGGCTGTGGCAAGTAATTAGAAGGCAGCGTATGAAGGCAGGAGCAGAAAGGAGTTCTGTTTAGGATGGTTTAGGATGAGTTGTGATGCAAGAGGAGTAGTGACACCAAGGGGACTGTCCAAGACAACAGTAGAGAGACAGAGTTATAATAAATGCGAGGGAACAGGAAGGGGGCAGGTTGGCAGAGACCTTGTACATCTAGATGGTGGGGTTTAGTGGTGCAGGTGGGGCTTGTAGCTCAGAGAATCGCAAAGGGCTACTGTGGTGTAGGGCCATATAGCATCCTAGAAGGTGTCTTTTCTATACTAATATGTGGGATGCAGACTTCTTGAGTGATAAAATCTGTAAGGATACAACTTCTGACATGATCTAGATTATATTTTAAAGCCATTCCATATATAAAGACATTGTGTTTGGTACCACTGAGCTTTTGAACTCTTAGTCTCATGCATCCATTAAGAAAATACCATGGGGATTAGCATGTAGTAGCCAACACACCTTTGTATATGGTAGAGCCAAAGAGAGTATATTTGATTTGTTTAATGGTTTTAGTTGAGCAACTACTTACCTTATGTAAAAAATTATAAGTTTTATTCCTATTAGATAAATCAAATTTGGAAGATGATTATTTTGATAATTTCTATCCTAATGGTTAATATCAAAATAAGGTTTGAATTACATTTGCGAAAATAAAATTGTGTCATTGACACTGTATATACATCCTTACTCTCTTCATCATGTATAGTCGAATATTAATGTAGAAAGATACTGCACTTGGTCCTTTAGTCATTTTGTTTCACTTTTCAATTTTGATGTTCTTAAATGTGTCCTGCTTACCCATTTAAAAGGAATATACAGACACTGACAGCATTTTTCCTGAATTAATATCACTGGTATTTAAAGCATCACTGGAAACATTAATTGATTCATCTTTTCTAATAAGTGAAACTGTTAATTGAATACCTCTGATTTTGTAATACACTGCTCCGCACATCATCTCTCTCACTTCTTCTTACACTGTTGCAGCTGGCATTTCAAATCAGCAGGTGCATCTTGCTTAATTAATTCTGGCAAAGTTCACTTAGCAGGAGCCATTTTATCAGCTTCTGATAACTTTGTATGCCATATTCTATTGGGTCAAAAATATTTATCTCTAATTTTACTAGAATAAAAAATATTTTAAAGCAACTTTTAGAACAAATATTCACAATTTTAATCTTAGTAAAATTGCAAAAGTTTTTCTATTCATAATCATGTTTTGGTGAGATTATTCTCTAACTACTTTATTTTTCTCTGATTACAGTTATGACCCAGAATACCTATTTATTCCTGCAATTTGGGTTGATAAATATGTATTTACCAGTTAAATATACATAATTATGTTATCTATACTTACATGATAGCTATATATGTATAAATACATACACATAGATATATGTATGTGCACAGATACCTCTTAGACAAAATGTAGAATTATACAGCACAGGCCATGATATGTAATTTCAGTCCTTATAATTTCTCCAAGACTCTGGTACAGTATGATTTTCCAGGGGGAAATATATATTATTTCCATTATCTAATAAATTATTTTCAAGAATTCTACATGATAATATGTATAAACATTCTGTTGATAATGAAAATAATTTTCTCAAAATAGATATACCCTGATTTTCAATTTTTAAGGACTTTTTTTATGTGTTCCAAAGAGCTATTTAATTTTGTGTGCAATGTGTTACTCTATTAGGGTTGTATATATACCAGTCTTCAATGTATTAGTTTAATATTACTCTGTGTCTTAAATACAGGAAATATATAAAATATTTTAATATTTTATTTTCATTTATTTATTTGACACAGAGAAAGAGAGAGATATAAGCAGGTGGGGGGAGAGAGAATGGTCATGCCAGGGCCTCCAGCTGCTGTAAATGAACTGACATATTTTTTACCTGTCAGTTTGTTTATGTAAACCCTGAAACTGACTAGATAAGCCTGACTTCTGAGCTGTGCAAATACAAGACTTGTGATATCACTTCACATTTTAATTCACAAGTATCAATTGGAAAATTAGTCTCATATTTCTCAAATCATTTATGACAGTGCTGAATTTATGTCAGCAGACATTATGCTGGTTTTAGAGCTTTTTATCTTTTATGATCATTTGGCTGTTGGAATTTCCATACAATTCTTCCCAATGTTAAGCTAGGGAATAGGATGGTATTGATATCCATTGAGAGCTGAGATTTCTAGAATGCATCCATGGTGCTTCGTGGAAATTATAAAGAAGAGAGAAACTGTTCTAGTGGGTTACAGTGTAAGACATGGACTGCAAGATGCAGAAAGAAACTTCTGGGTTCTAAAAGAGACATCCAGGAGTGGAGTAGTTGGACAAGTACCAAGTAATCCATAGTTGGGATATACTTAATGAAACAAAGGTTAACTCCAGTAGACCTGCGTATCATTTCCTGGACATGAACTTAAAAACTAAGCAATGTCAATGGAAAACAGGTCGTCACAGACACATGCTACACAAAACAGTACGATCCATCATATAGTGAATTATTTGAGATGATGAGCTCTAAGGATTTAGGATATAGGCTGATGTCATGGAGCCAGTAATATAGGTTTGATGGTTAAGAGAAATGCTTGGTTATGGACCTCCCACGCCTTCATGATGGCTGACAGTTGAGTCTTTTCTCACAAGACTATGCTGTTCTCCTCGGGTTGAGCAATGTATAATCATACTTAAATTGCACTTGTCTGTGACATTGTTAACTATGTAAAAAGCCCTTCAGCTTGGTTCACTAACGCAATGTAGTTAAGCATGAATTTACTTTTATTCCTCAGACTACAGTAGGGATACAGGGACAACAAGCAGGCAACAGTGACTACTAGCAAGAGATTCCTGTTTCCTCATGCAGGAGCACGTGCTGCTGCACTGAGAGAGGAGCCTGGAGAAACTTCCGCCACCAATATTAGCTTCTGTCCCTAGTTGCTACAAGACATCTGCATGTATCATCTGGTTAAAGGCAATGCAAGGCTGTGTCTAATCTCAAAGGAGAGGTTCTATAGCAGCCCTCAGGAGGGCAAGAAGCAAGGGCAAACAGCATCAACTCCATCAAACAGTCGAGACACAATGCAAGCTCTTCTTCTCTGGAGAGAATTGATGCCCTTTTGTGCTTTCATAATAAAAATATATAATGCTGGGCTGGAGAGATTGCTCCACTGTTAAGGCTCCTCACTGCAAAGCCTACAGATCCAGGACTGATTCCCCCACGTAAAGCCAGACGCATAGTGACACATGCATCTGGAGTTCATTTCCAGAGACTAGAGGCTCTGGCATAGTATTCATTCTCTCTCTGTTTCTCACTATGTCTTCTATCTCTCTTCTAGCAAGTATATAAATAAAAATATGTAAACACACACACACACACACACACACACATATATATATATGTATATATAATCAAACATCTATGGCTATGGCTGTGTAAACAATGCCAATAGATATAGTTAGTTTGGATATGTAAACACACACCTATTGAACACAACCCATCTGCACACATCACTCACATTTTCTTTACAATATATGTTGCACATTATGTAAGAGCACATGGTGACTGATTATGCTACATGATGGAGAAAAGGTATGAACAATCAACTTATTCATCTTGAGTTGGGTAGTGATAAATAATTCCCTGTGTTTTCTTTTTATTTAAAGTTGTTTCTCAAACAAATAAACAACAACTATAGACTTTGTTTGTGATCCGATGACCTTTAAATTCTTCTTTAAAAGAAAATCTCATTTGGGAGGCATTTCACATCATCAGACTGATTGCTTGTCAAGTCTGTCCTTCTGTGTTTCCCAGGTTGGCCTCAAACTCTCATCCTGTTGTTTCAGCCTCCTGAGGGCTGAGATTCAGATATCCATCATCATGTACACATTTTTGCTTGGAATGGATCTCAACAGTTTCAGGTCTAAGATTGTTGACAAGGGACTAAATATATGATATGTGCAAGTTCAGTCATTTATTGATAATCTCTGCATAAAATCAACCTTTTATTTTGCAGTGGTATTTGCTAACCCATAATTCTGAAAGTATGTAACAATGCACAGGAATCTCAATACAGCCCATCTCTCTCCTACAGCTTATTTTGGGATAATGTCCATTGATTTAGGCAGTTGTATACAAATCTTTTAACTGGTATTTGGACTACAGACAGATGTCAGTTCTAATTACATAAAATTTTATCAGAAATGTACTTTTAAAATGTGGACTGAAGTCAACTAATTATGTCTTATTATTCTGCATGAAGTAATGCATGGCAAGGTGTAATTGAATTAATCTAATGTTAGAAGCTTTTGTAAACATATTTGATATAGCTGGAGAAGCTCAGGGATTTTAAACAAGCGTAAAAATCTGGCTCAAAAGAACATTTCTTCAATTAAAAAAAAAAGCTTAATTTAATAAAGTCACATTTTTAGATAATTTATTTTCTCTAAAAAGATATTGTGTTTATTATAGATATAGATTATAGATAAAATTTATTTTTATCTAAATGATAAAAAATAACTTATATTTCAGAGGTGTGTAGTATTAGTACTATAATGTTTTTTAAAAGTTGATATTAACAAGAGTTAACCTTTATTTTATACCAAATGATTAAAATGCATTAGTACAAGCATATCCCTTTTATTACATACAATGAATAAAACATAATTAAAATGAAAAATATAGATATATTAACTTCATAAATATATTTTTAATTTTTTTAAATATTTATTTATTAATTGAGAGAGATAGAATTAGAGTATGAGAGCATGGGTGTGAAAGAGATTCTTTAAAGAAACTCCAGATGTATAGGCAACCTTGTGCATCTTGCTTTTGTTTAGGTATTAGGGAATCAAACAAGGCTGTCAGGTCTTTGCAACCTTTAACCACTGACTGGTTTTTCCATTAATGTATTTACTTTCTAATTAAAATTTTTCAATTAAATTTTATTAAAGATTGTATATTGGCAAATGAAATTTAGCCATGCATCAGTAATTTTTGGTGAATGAATTTCAATTTAAGAAACAATTTTCATTCAAAACATTTAATAAAACAGAACAAGAAAGAAACATTTATTTTAAATGTATTGTTCAAACAAAGCAGTTATTAACTAATAAAATGCATGTGAAAAATTTTAAAATCAGCAGACTCTTTAATGTGAAACCATTCATCGTTATATATGTAAATATATTAAGATAAAAGTTACAATAAATAAAAGGAAAGAAAACCTAGAAATTGATGTCACCCATGTGACAAAATATGTGAAGTTCTTTATGTGGAAGAGGCTACTGAAAATGTTCCAGTGGATTTATCACTAAAATCAACTTTATTTCTTAAACATATTGCTGTGTTTTAGTTTTCTATCATAAGGATAAAATCTATCTGCATACCACTGGGATACATCTTCATCTTCCAATTTTATTATTTTTTGTGTCTGAATAAATTCTTAAGTCCAAGACCAGAATTTTAGTTCACAGTAATAAAAAATGGAATTTCACTATACCTCTAAAGGTCTCTAATTACTTATTCAGGCACCTACAGAGCATTTATAATGGAAGTAACGACTCCTGAGGTAACTCCTGAATTATTACTGAGGTGTCATTACTGCAGCTTGACTGTAGAAGTCAGCTCAAGTTTCAAACAAGTTAAATGACATAGTTTGCCCTAATATTTTTATCTTTTATGTTTTCATGTGTGTGACTGTGCTGGAAATGATCAAATTAATGGTATTTTGTCATTTATTCTCAAATGTTTACGCTCTGCTCCTGACAAATCCTGTGCACACGAATCTTTATCTTGCTCCACTTTATGCTGCAGGTAAGGCTGCTGCTATTACTCCACCCTAAATGGAACAGCACCGATTATGTGTCTATGGCTCTTTTAAACATGTGAACATGGGGCTGGAGAGATGGCTTAGTGGTTAAGGGGCTTTCCTGTGAGGCCTAAGGACCCAAGTTTGATTCCCATCTAACCCAGATGTAAAACAGTGGCACATTCATCTGGAGTTCATTTGTACTGGCTAGAGGCCCTGGTGAGTCCACTCTCTCTCTCTCATCTGCCTCTTTCTTTCTCAAATACATAAAGAAATAAAATACGAAAAATGCACATGAACATAAAAAATAATTGTGAAAACAAAAACAGCAATGGCATGATCCCTACTATATAATCTACATGCTCTCCCAATGTAAAAATAGAACAAATATTTAAAGAATTTTGTTGACACAAAGCAGGTCTACACAACAGCATCATAAGCTTGTAGATAAATGTGCAAGATAAAGTATATTTGGATAAAATGAGAAGTATAGGTTTGAATTTCTTAATTTTTTTTCCCATGTTAATGATATCCAAGAAATCGTTATGTTTTACAATAAAATTTATCACCAAACATATAAAGATAATATACATTTCTTAGACATTGAATGAGCAGATGGTGCCTTGTCCCTCAAGGAGTGACCTACAGGCTCTTTTCCTGGGAATGTTGATACCCTCTCACAGATGACCTCATATGAAAAGCTAGCTCCAAGCAACTCATTCCCAGGGAGCAGTACAAAGGCGAAGACTTTCTGCCTTAGGAATGACATTACTGAATGAACATGCTTGGTTCCAGTCCACGCTGGCTTACCTGAGCCCTTGGTACCTGCTCAGGGATCCACTTCTTCCTCTGTACAAGACACTTCCCTGCTTTGCTTCAACACATAAAGCTTTGTCTCAGCTTCAGAGAATGTAAATTATGATACACTTAAAATGATGTTCAAGTAGAAAAATAATGAGATACAAAAGTGAATTTCCTAAGAATGGTCCACCTTGTCCCTGGGCTGGAGGAAGTTAATTTTCTGCAATGAGATCAGTGCCTAGAGACAGAAACATGACGAGGTCTTGGGGCACTCATCTGGCTCTACTGGCTCCAAGGAGCTGGGGGACCAGGGGTCTGATGAGAGACCGTACAGGGGTAAGAACCCAACAACAACCTTGTTTGTTTTCAAACTGTGTAGCATTGGCCTAATTAGACATGCACCATGAAAATAAGCGTAAAATTCAGACACATGCCCTGTTTTCACACTTCCTTTCAAAGCCAGAGGATTCCTTAGCATCTTCTATGTGAAACACTACGTTGAATTCTGCCTATGATCACAAAATTCTGTGATGTGCTAAAGTACATGAGATACTCAGCTTTTAAAATTACAATTATCAAGTGCTAATTAGCATCCAAAATTAGGAAAGAGTCCAGTAAAGTTTGCAAGAAAATCGAGGAAGATAAAATGTTGAGAGTACTCTACAAAAGAGAAGGGTATAACAGTGCAAGGACAGTGTGTGCAGATAGGGAGTTAAGCAAATACTGCGAAGAATGAAAAGGAAGGAAATGCACAGATTTTTCTTGCCTTTGCTCTAAAACAAGTCAGAGAAAAACGTTTTGTTTACTTGCTTGAATTAAGCTTTGTAGCTTTTTCTTTTATCTCAGAGGGAGTGTCAAGTCAGCTAACAAGAGCTTTTTTATTTTTATTTTATTTTATTTATTTGAGAGAGAGAAAGAGAGAGAGAGGGCTCGCTAGGGCCTCCAGCTGCTGCAAATGAATTCTAGATGCATGAGTGCCACCCTGTGCCTCTGGCTTTTCATGGGTACTGGGGAATCCAACCTGGGTCTTTTGGCTTTGCAGGCAAGTGCCTTAACCATTGAACCATCTCTCCAGCCCCAGATATCTATTATAATAGTTAATAATTTGTTCAAGTAATAGGGGGCTGGAGAGATGGCTTACTGGTTAAGGCACTTGCCCGCAAAGCCAAAGGACCCAAGTTGGATTTCCCAATAACCAAGTAAAGCTAGATGCACAGTCGTGCATGCATCTGGGGTTTGTTTGAACTAACACCATGCCCTGTTGCACCTATTCTCTCTCGATCTTTCTCTCTTTCTCTCTGCTTACAAATAAATAAAATAATAATTTCAAATAATAATACATGATGACTGTCAGTCTTGCTTTTGCTATATCAACATTCTAGTAAAGTTTGAGAAAGCTCTTAAGAACCCAATGACATTTTATAACAAGGAAAATATTGGGAGAATTTCCTTAAATTATTCATTGGTAAATAGACAACTCAATAATTTCAAATCCATCCTTCTTATAGCTAGCACATGTATACCCAATAAGGTGCAAGCCCTGGGATAGGCTTTCTAAACTGCTTAGTCTCTGGACACTGTCCTGGAATTCTTCAAAGGAAGAAAGCCAAAACAAACAGCAAAAAAAAAAAAAAAAAATCGCCATTGAGTCCATCAATGAAACCAAGCTTTGGTAAGGACACTAACAGACTAAGGCACAGTAGAACAGATAGCTCCAAGAATATCTTGAAGCAGGTTATTTTTATTATGCAGCCATAGCTTATGATGGAAGCAAATGCACTGTGAACAAATTAACTGGAGCACATGGATGTAGGTGTTAGTTTCTTAAGGTGAGAACCAAATTCACAAGCCTGACATCTAATTAGAACTGTCATTCCTCACCAGGAGTCATGATCTGTTACATCAGATGAACTGCACCTAAATGATAAGGAGGGATGAAAATTACAGAATAAAAAAAGAAGAGAATAAAAAGCAAATATGCTTTCCTCTATTCAGAAAGAAAATTTTTATACCAAGATATTGAAGACATAAGGAACATGTATCTCTTTATGAACATATATAACATCATCATAGCTCCAACTCTGATAGCACCACATATATACATACATACATATATATACATTCAATAAACACAAGGCTTTTTAAAGGAATTTGGGTAAAAAGCAAATGATTTTTGACAACTGTTGGTTGGTTTGTATGTATACATTAGTCACTAAATCATTTCAGCTCCAGTTTAGAAAGTTAAAAATAAACATTTCATAGAAACGAAAATTTAGTTTTTAAAATGGTATTTTATAGCAATTTTACAAAGCAGTTTGTAAGTCTGTGTATGTGAAAGAGCAAACATGAGTATGCATGTATGTGTGTATGTGTGTGTATAAATACACTTTCAGGTTCATGTTTGAACCTATGAAAGATGTTAATAAAGATAAGCCACTTTATGTTAACAAGCCATTTTATGTTAATAAAACAATGGTAAATGTTTAGCAGTTAACTACTGTAAATGAATACATTCTATAATTGTGCTTTCAAGGAATTTTAATATAAGTTCAGCACTTTCAATATTATTTGTTTCTGGTTCCGATGGACTACTCATTACGTAAAGAAATTATGTTTCAAGTATTACCATAGTACCATAATGTACTGTGCCTGGATGACATCTTTGATCTCTCAAAGAATTGTCCTGGTTGAGGAAGTATTTTCCAAGTATTCTGTGGACTTTCTGTGAAGCAATGCAAAGTCATGGTTTGACAACATCCCTGCAAGTTCAGAGTCGTGGCATTTAATTATTTTTATTATGAATATGCTTTGTATGGACACATTTTTAAGTCCAGTACTTTACTCTTCCTTCCCCAGCACTTATTTTTACTGCAAACAAATAACTAACATTGTATAACAAAGGATATATTTTTGTGAAAATTCATCTATTATATGCATTCATAATGATTTATTCCATATTTCATACAGTCATGTTATATGAAAGTTTCTGGAAATTCAGAAATAGAAAAGGCAATCATTATACCCACCCTTAAAAATAGCACACAGTTGGTGAAAAGAGAGCTATGGAAGAAAATATAAATAAGCAAATTTTAACTATCGATTGAACTGTAATGTATACTTTTAAAATATTTTTATTTATTTATTTGTAAGGAGAGAGAGGGAAGATATAGAGAGAGAATGGGTGCACCAGGGCCTCTAGCTTCTGCAGACAAACTTCAGATGGATAAGCTACTTTGTGAATAAGGCTTTATGTATGTACTGAGACATTGAACCCTGGCTGTTAGGGTTTGCAAGCAGGTGCCTTAACCACTGATCCATCTGTCCAGCTCTAACATTTACTTCTTAAATTTCCAAAATTACTTGCTCTTTCTGTCTGAATTCTCTTTAAATTATATGTATGGGGCTGGAGAGATTGCTTAGTAGGTAAGGCACTTGCCAGTGAAGCCTAAGACCTCAGGTTCTATTCCCTAGAACTCATATAAGCCACATGCACATGGTGGCACTTGCATCTGGAGTTCATCTACAGTGGCTAGAGTCCCAGGAGCACCCATTCTCTCTATCTCTCTCTCTCTCTTTCAAATAAATAAACAAAATAAAACTAAAGTGGATCTCTGCCAAATTGTGCATGATGTGAGAATTAAAATGTGTGTTATAATGCTAAAAAATATATATGGACATAATGTGGATAGTAATCAGTAGCTGGAGCCAAAAATTTTTTTTTAAATTTTTAAAATTTTTTTTTAGAGAGAGACACAGAGAGAGACAGACAGACAAAGAGGGAGAGGGAGACAGATAGAGATGGGCATGCCAGCAGTCTCTCAGCTGCTGTGAACGAAATCCAGATGCATTAGCCTCCTTGTGGGCAAGTGCGGCATTGCGCCCTTGCGTCACTTTGCATCTAGCTAAACGTGGGACCTGGAGATTGGAACCGGGTTCTTAGGCTTAGGAGGCAGGCACCTTAACCGCTAAGCCATCTCTCCAGCCCTGGAGCCAAATATTGAATGAAAGTTCTATGTATTGTTATGAACAAGGCTTTGGTTGATTGATTATAAGAATTTCTTTTAGAAATCTTTAAATCTTGTGGGAGTTAAAGTTCTTACCATTTTCTATAATCAAAGCTATGAAAAGCAAAGTGTGGTGGTGCACACCTCTGGTTCCAGCACTTGAAAGGCTGAGGTGGGATTGCCAGAGTGCAAGACCATCCTGGGCTAGAGAATAAGTCACATTTGAGCCTTTGCTATAGCAAGACCTTGCCTAAAAAAAAAAAAAAAAAAAGGTACTATGGCTACGAGAGATGACTTAAATATCCAGAGCACTTCCTTTATAAGCATAAGGGCATGAGGAAACCACAGAGGTGGTTCAAGTTTAAATCTAGAATCTACATAATTAGTTGGGTGGGGGGAAACGGCACAGTTGGCTGTAACCTTAGTGCCACAGGGTAGAAGAGAGAAGAGAATTTCAGGAGCTTACCCAAAAAAAGAGTGATGGAGCCAATCATCTGAAGTTTGACTGAGAATACCACTCATGAGTACATGGGAACATACATGCATGCATGCATTACACACATCCACATACACCACACACACATATACCATAACTCTTACACACACACACACACACACACACACACACATACACACAAATACACACACATACACACACACATACACACCAACTACTCTACACATACAAGCAAAAAAAAAAAGTGAACATTCATTTCCACATGGTATTTCTTAGTCTTTGCTCTTGTGATGGTCAGTACTATTTCACAGACAAGCTTAGATTTGAACATGAACACTACTTTAAATGTCTTCTGAAAATTCAGCATGATTCAGGAATATATCAAAATGCATTAAATAGCAATGTCTTCTTTTTCATTGCCTTCTGTTAGTGTGAGTTATTATTTCCCTCTGGCTTTTTCAGCTTTCTATCAAGTTAATACTTTCTCAACTCTTAGATGCCTGATATCTTGTCTTGTCATTAATCACTGTGAAGTTAACAGCTAACACACCTTTTCGGAATTATCTTGAGTTTAACTCTGTATACACAGCAATGAATCAAAGTCATGAAAATCGGGGCTTGTGCCTCTTCAAATAAAACCACTTTTTAACTTTACCACTCAAACTTTAAGTCATAAAAAAAAAAAAAAAAAAAAAAAAAAAAAAAAAAACTTAAAGTGAATCTGCTTTATACATGCTACGGGTGATATTTTACTTGATGACTAAAAATATAATGGATAGAAATGCTTACGGTTGTTTTCTTTTTTCTGGCTGAAACATTCATGCCATAACTAAACAATTAATAGATTTTATGTATTTTTTTATAAAAGCATGGATTTTATAACTGTTTCTCCCCTAATGTCAATGAAGTGACTCTTGCATCCCAATATATTTATAATGGAAATGCAAACATACAATTGATAGATGCCTAACCAATCCAATGATCAGGTAAATTAACAACTGTGAAATAGAGTCAAGCTCTGGAACTTGAAATGATCATTATGATTTATTCATAAAGTTTTGGTTAAGACTATGATTTCTACACACTAGGAAACCTTCTGAACTCTAGTGTTTTGCACTGTATGTGTGTATGGTTTGAACATATGTGTGGATGTGTGTTCACATGAGTATAGTGTACATGGAGGCCAAAGGTATTGTCAGGTATAGCATCCACCTCTTTGTACACAGGTTCTCTCATTGAACTAGAGAACTAGAGCTCAGAGGATAGGCTGGCCTGGCTGCTGTGTTCCAAGATTCCATTTGTTGCATGCTCCTCATCATTGATTACAAGTATGAGCTGCCACACCCACACTTTATTTGGTTCCTCAGGATTGAATGAGAGCCTCATACTTGTCAATCAACTACTTCACCAGTAATCTATTTCCCATGACCTCAACTTCTGGGCCTAAACTTTTATTCACATTAAATTCTGAGGAATGCTCATACCTCAAATAATTTTAAGTTAATTTTGAAATTTCAAGTATAGCATTTTGGGTCAATTATGTCACAAAATTATGGGAAATGCCTCAGGCGTGTAAATTTTCAGTTCTATTAAATTATGGCTAAACGTTGTATGTTTGAAATATTGATTATTAATATTTTTTAACATTTTTTTTATTTTTTATTTTTGGAGAGGGAGAGACAGAGAGATAGGGAGAGGAAGACAGAGATGGGCACGCCAGCAGCCTCTCAGCCGCTGTGAATGAACTCTAGATGCATGCCCCCTTGTGGGCAAGTGCAGCCTTGCACCCTTGCATCACTTTGCATCTGGCTAAACGTGGGACCTGGAGATTGGAACAGGCATTCTTAGGCTTAGCAGGCAGGTGCCCTTAACCACTAAGCCATTTCTCCAGCCCTGATTATTAATATTGTTTAATAATTAATATTTTTTAAATATCATTTTATTTCACTTATCTGAGAAAGAAAGGGGCAGAGAGAAAGGGGCAGACAGAAAAAAAGTGAGTATGGGTGTGCCAGGGCCTCCTGCCACTGCAAATGAACTCCAGATGCATGTGCCACTGTGCATCTGGCTTTATGTGGGAACAGGAGAATTGAACATGGGTTGTTGGGCTTTGAGGCTTAACAGGTAAGCAATGTCTACAGGCCCTTGATTATTATTTTAATTGTACATATTTCCAGGGTGTTGCAAGACAATTTAATACATGTTTACCAAATGTATTGCTAAATCTATCATTTATTTTTTTATTTTTTTAATTTTTTATTGACAACTTCTATACTTACATACAAAAACTGCATGATATTTCCCTCCCTGCCCCCATTCCCCTTTAGAACTCCATTCTCCATCATATCCCTTCACTCTCTCCATTAGTCTCTCTGTTAATTTGATGTCATCATCTTTTTCTTCTATTTGAGGGTTTTGCGAAGGCATTGCTAGGCACTGCAAGGTCATAGATATCGAGGCCAATTTCTGTCTGGGCAGTTGCTTTGTAAGGGGTCATACCCTTCCTTTGGCTCTTCCATTCTATCCGCCCCCTCTTCCGCAATGGGCCCTGAGCCTTGGAGGGTGTAACAGAGGTGTTTCAGTGCTGGGCATTCCTCCATCCCTTCTTCTCAGCACTATGTTGACTTTTGGGTCATCCCAGTGGTCATTGCCATATGAAAAGAGAAGTTTCTCTAACCAAATCTAAATCTATCATTTCTTTAATGAAATATTCATATTATATTGAATGAGTAGACAGCTTTTCTAGGTTTTTATAAAGAGCTAAATATGAAAACATGATACATTTCTAAACCTCACTCTCTCCCACCCCTCCTCTTGTTTTCTCTTTCTCTGCATGAATATTAGGCAATCTTATCCATGGAAGAGCTCTAGAAGTTTAAATATATGGATATTTTGATGAGATACAAGACACTGCACATTGTTAAAAACTCTTATTAAATAAATCTTACATACTTGAACTTTTCCCCAGTAATGTATACTGAAAACGTTTCTGTTTATTTTGTAATTTTTTCCTCACTCATTTATTGCTATATTAATTTATTACAATGCAAACCATCTGTAAACATAGTCACATTTGTAGAAATACCATAACATATCCACATACATATACATAAAACAATAGAAAACATTGTATGATTGCCATTTAGATTTATCATTTGCCAGTTTTGAAATCTATATTTAGGTTACTGATTTGACTGTCCTGAGTAATTATCTTATGTTTGCATTGAAATGTGACCCTTAGTGAAAACAGGGAAAGAAATGTCATTGTTGCAGCACTCACACATCACTGAGAAGGCGGTAAGTAAGAGGCCAGTAAAAGCAGACCAGTGATAGGCTTGCCTGCTTTAGCGCTAATCAGCACAGCAAGAGGTACCCTTCTAAAAGGAAATTTCTTTTATAAATGGTCAGATTATCATGCATCAGCAACATATTGTTCAAAAGTCCTTTAGTCACCCTTGTTTTCTAAGCAGATGTATCCTGTTAATGCTGCTGGCAGAGTATTTTCTATGTCCACCTAACCTAGGAAAGCCTTCTTTGTGCTTTCAAAAGCTTTTGCTCTTGTCTAGTCATTATTTTTTTTGTCATTTTTCAGAGTGTTTTTGAGTTTAAACTTATTATTCCTCTTGAAAGAAATATGTGCACTGAGTTTCCAGGAAAGCCCTGAATTATCACTGAATAAGTATCAGTGTGGGTCTGAAGCAGAGAAGGCAGTGAGGAAGTTAATGACTCCACACCCACTTAAACATTATGGGTTGGGGCTTTAAATGGGCACAGGCTATTAGCAACCCTCATTGTTTAAATGGATTTAGGACTCCAGAGAAGACGGCCCATTTAAATTGGTGAATTGGAGAACAGAATCAGGGGCTACAAACAGGGTCAATTTGAACTGGGATTTGACTTTGTGAACATTTTAATTTTTTTAAGTTGTTAGTAAGGACAGTAAGAGTTTGGGAGTAAATGAAAGAAGGTAAAAGGAGAACTGACATCTTTGATTTGTGACAGAAAGAGGTGTCATTATTTTCCAAGTGGGAGTCAAGCTCAGACATTCCAGCATTTACACCTGGTAATGCAGCAAGCGGCCGTAGCTGGAGTAGTAGGAGAATGTCACCAGCTTACGAACAATTCCTGAGAGCTTGCTAATATATTTACAAGATAGGACAGTATAAGATCATATGAACTTGATTATAAACTATACTTATGAAAATATGAAACAAATTAATATGATAAAATTATGTAGATAATCTCTTTATGTTTTCATTTGCAGTGGTATGAAAGCTGGAAACCAATGTTTGCAGTCAAAATAATGTACTTTCTTAGTTAAAAAAACATTCCACCCCTTTTTATCCTTTGATCTTTTAGATCTATTTCTTTTAACTGAAACTGGCTACAAAGAAAAAAAAAAGAAAACTTTGACACAAACTTGAATAATCAGCAGATTTATAACATGTCAAACAAAAAGGAAGTGGAGAGAACTAAGTCCCTTATCCACACATTAATGACTGCAATTTAAATAGTTTTTTTTCTTTTGGAATGTTACAAAAATGTTTAAACTTACATGCCTGTCACACAAAATACTAACTAGACATGAAGATCTCAAGGGAATACACTAGAAAAGGCTATGGGGCATTAACATGCGAACCTTATATGAAGTAGTAAGAAGCAGACCCAGGGTGTTACCATGTGATCCCTTATATGAGGTGGTGAGCAGGTGACCTTGTGTGGTACCATGTGTGGTAGTTTGAATAGATAGTGCCCAATATATTCAGTGTTTTATTAGTTTATAGTTTGCATCTGCAGTCACCTTGCTGGAGGCAGTGTCACTGGGAAGATCTTAAGGTGTGGTGGTGGGTTTGAGATTTCAATCTAAAGATATGCAAAGTGTGCCTAGCTGGAGGTCCTGAGGTGTGCTGTCCTGTGTGGCTTTTAGTTTGTGGCTTCTCTCTCTGTGTTTGGTCCTGTGAAAGCAGGCCAGCCTCCTCTGCCATTATGGAACTTCCCCTGGATCTGTAGGCTGCAATAAATATCCCTTCCTCCATAATTGTGCCTGGTCTGGAAGTTCATCTCAGCGAACCTGAAGCTGTCTGTTACACCATGTGATCCCTTATATGAGGTGGTCAGAAGCAGAACTGGGTGTTGCCACATGATCCCTTATAAGAAGTGGTGTGGTAGTTTGAATATATGGTGCCCAATATATTCAGTGTTTTATTGGTTTATAGTTTGCATATGCATCCACCTGGCTGGAGGCAGTGTCTCTGGGCAGATCTTAAGGTGTGGTGGTAGATTTGAGATTTCAATCTAAAGATATGCAAAATGTGCCTAGCTGGAGTTCCTGAAGTGTGCTGTGCTGTGTGACTTTTGGTTCTTGGCTTTTCTAACTGTGTTTGGTCCTGTATGAGCAGACCAGCTTCTGCCATGATGGAACTTCCCTGAGATCTGTAAGCTTCAATAAATATGCCTTCCTTCATAAATTTGCCTACTTGCAAGTTCATCTCAGCGAACCTGAAGCTGGTGAGGAGCAGAACCGGGTGTTACCATGTGATCCCTTATAAGAAGTGGTGAGGACCAGATCCACGGTGTTATCATGTGATCCCTTATATGAGGTGGTGAGGAGCAGACCTAGTGTATGCATACCTAAGAGTATGCGCTCATGCTATTTTAGGGATTTGAGAGAGAAGTTACCAAGTAGGCTCCATATAAAGTCTACCAACATGTCTCCAGCATCAATTTTTGCAACAGTTTTTTTTTTTTTTTTTTTTTTTTTGGTCTTCTGAATAACAATGGGGACAGGGAGCATTACTGATTTAGTTTATTATTAAAATAATCAAGGTTAGCCTTCATGAAAACAAATTATCATTTTTTTTTTCAAGTAAAGGTGTCATAACTCAAACTTTCATGGTGGGGAAGTACCACCTAATATATATATATATATTTTTTCATATGCATCCTTCTTCACTGAATTTCTGTCCTATTTTAATTGTAGAGTTCCTTCTCATGGGAATTGCAAACTTTTGTCCCAGCTGAGGTATAAGGATTTGTACTCATACATATGCTGCTTATAGAGGTAGCTTCCCATGCTTTTCCCCAAAGGCTGATCTCACCTTATTACTAATTACTTTTCTGCATGTTACAGAAGAGCCGTCAATACTAGGAGTCATCAACATTCATATGTGTCTTCCCAAATTAACCATTATAGAATGATGTATATTGTTTTGAGCCTTCTCTATGAGTCCATTGCATGTCCTGGAATGTGTCTCCTTGCACCTGTTTCTACTGGGATAGAGGAAAGAAATGTTTGTTCAGCATCTTCAGTATCAGTCACTTACACAATTTCTATACTAAAAATGTGACATTGTAATGATCAAGAGGAAGAGACACAATCTTCAAATTTAGATAATTGAAAAGTATCAGGGAAAGAGACTTAATGCTATCAAAAAAAAATACTGTGACAAAAGATTTTGATAGTATAATCAGCTAACAAATGACATGAAATACTAGCTAGTATTGAAATGCTGTGAGAAAGAATGTCCACTTTAGCCAGACAGAAATATCCAAGAGCCAGACAGAAATATCCAAGACCCATAAACCCTAAAAGGGAGTTTGGGGCCCTGGAAAGATCTACCTTAGTGTAGCTGAGACATTGTTACAGTGGATAGATAGAAAGGGCCCGTGTGGTTACCTGTCCCTAATCTAGGAGACAATGAAAGTGAGTCACTTTCTTGGTACCTGATCAGATGTCAATAATGTCAATAAAAAATACTATCTACGCACAAAGGCTATAAGAAAATAGTTTGTTAGGACAAAATATGAGTATCCATGGCCAGGAAACAGATTTAAGTTACCCTGAATGACATTAAATTCATTTTGAATTGCTAAAACCGAATTCTGTTTTGGTATTTTTTGTTTAAGTGAGATGCATAAGTGACATGCATGGCATATTTAGGTGTTATCACTGAAGCAAGATTGGTTTCCATATGTATTCAGGCAAACAGCTGAACAAGGAGTAAAAAATGGATTAATTACATATACTATTATGAAATATTAGCAGGTAATATTTGTGTGCTCCTGGTACCTCAGTGTGTGCATAACCTAAACATTTGGTACTTATTTTGGAATGTGCTATGAAGCAAGGCCATTTGGAACTGTTAGATAACAACACTAAAGAACTCAGTGCTATGAACACATAAATAGCAAATTGAGCTGTAATGTTTATAAACCATTAATAAAATGTTAGTGCTAACACCAGAAGTAGTCAGATATTATGAGCCATTCTTAAATAATTTTCATGAAACTTTGCTTTCAACTAGCATTAATCTTTTTTTCACAGACAAAAATAGAAATACATCACAACTTGCAAAAAATAAGATAGCAGTTTGTGATTAACAGAATTACAATCCTCTCCTTCCCCAAACCCTACCCTTCCCACTGAATTGCAAGAAAATTATTCTCTTTTTATTGCACTGGCTGTGTGAGAAAATAAATGCCACCTATTTTATGTTCTGTTAACATATGATCTTGCCATGTGAAAGGCAGGGAGATGAGTAAGTCAGTTAAATTATCTTTATGCTAGGTAACTTTATTCCGATCCCCATTCTGTACATTTTAAAATCAGAAACAAAGTGGGGCATGGTGGCACACACCTTTAATCCCAGAAATTGGGAGTCAGAGGTAGGAGGATCACCTTGAGGTTGAGGCTATCTTGAGACTACATAGTGTATTTTAGGTCAGTCTCAAAAAAAAAAAAAGCAGGTGTGTTAAATTTTCAAAGCACAGAAAGGTGGTTGCTAACAAATTTTACACACTTGTTTAGAAATGAGGAGAATAGGCATGGGAACAACATTAAAGGGCATATTCTGGGACATAATAAGAATGGATGTGGGGCTAGGGAGATGGCTTGGTAGTTAAAGATGCTCACTCTTTAAAACTGTCAACTGAAGTTTGGGTCCCCAGTATCCAGTTAAAGCTAGCTGCAAAGTGACACATACGTCTGTCACCCCAATATGCCCATGATAATGGGACACAGAGTTGGGAGAATCCTGGCCTGGCCTTCTCAGAAGCATACAGGAGAGATCCTATCTCAAACAAGCTGAAAAAAAAAAGGAAAATACCACAAGGTTATCTTCTGACCCCCACAAACTATGGCATGCATGTGCCAATAGACACACACATGTAATTTTAATAGATTAATATATGTCGTTTAGAGCATTTTTCCACAACAAGAATATAATTAGTGTCTTGCTAATCAAGTGTGGTTCATTAAATTTTAGACAGACACATGGATCCTATCTTTTCATTTAGGCTAATCTTTAAGAATTATATTAAACTATATTATTAATTTGTGGACTGAAGCTTAATTTAATAATTAAAATGTTTTTTGATATCATGAATATATATGAAATTTCTAGAAATTGAAGTGATGATTAAATTCAGACATCATCATTCAATTTAGGCCCACCATGTTAATACCATTAACCTCAGTAAACACTAGTGTTATTATATTCCTTTGTATATTTAATGATACATCCTAATTAATAGCAGATTGAAGTTTTGAATAGCTCTATCATATGGAAGACTAGGTGTTCATTCTGTTTATTGCTGGGGCTTGACCACAGACTTTTATAAATGCTGGCTAAGTAGCAGTTAGTTAAGGAACTTGCCTGTGAAACCTAAGAACCCAGGTTCAATTCCCCAGTACCCATATAAGTCAGTTGTACAATATGGCACATATGTCTGTAGTTCATTTGTAGTGGCTGGAAGCCCTGGCATGCCCATTCTCTATCTGCTTTTCTCTCTGGGTCAAAATAAGTAAATAAATTTAAAAAAAATTAAAATGCTAACTAGGCAAACACATTTCCACAGAGCAACATGCCAACTGTTAGGTTCTTAAACTTTATAGTATGTATGATTGTTCACTTTGTATTTAGAATTCCAAGTCCATGTAAACTTGGTAATCTGAATCAACAGGCTTAGCTGAGACTGATTAATCTGTAATCTGATTGTAAAATATGGATATTTGGATATTAAGGTACAGAACAGAACACATTTTACTTTTTTGTTTCTCTGAGAATTACTTAGCTAAGAAGTCACATCAGAAGACACTCTAATTATTTGACCAATTATCTTTTCTGTTTTTGTTTTTACTTTTCACTTTTTTTTTTTTTTTTTTTTTTTTTTTTTTTAACGGTAGAGTCTCACTCTAGCCCAGGCTGACCTGTAATTCACTGTGTAATCTCAGGCTGGCCTCAAATTTAAGTGGTCTTCCTACCTCTGCATCCTGAGCACTGGGATAAAACATGTGTGACACCACATCCAGCCAATTATCATTTTTTGACATTAATTAAGAAGAAAACAAATGCTAGCAATAGTTTTAAAATATATGTACCTGGTTCCTTAATATTTTATCTGGGAAAATAAGAAAACATAAATCATCACTGAATGTATAGACATTCATATGTACTCATTAACTTAACTGATGTTTATGCAGTTCCTGCAATGTTTGTTCTAAGTACTGAGGGCAGATGCTCACTATAGAAAAGAGAGCTCAGTATAAGACAGTCATCTTCCTGTTTGTAGGCCTAGATATTCAAGTGAATTGATCACAGATGTTAAGATAGTCTATGAAGATAAGAAACTAGTTCTTCAGTAACAGAAAATAGTAGCATATCTGAGAGTGAATCACATGCTAAAACTAAGGAAAATTTCAGGAAGTCCTTTCTGAGGAATTGATACTTATTTGTTTAAGTCAGCAAGTTTAGCAGTTCCATATGACCCTTGTCTCAGCACTATTGAGCCTCCTTCACCATGGACATGTAGAATTCAGTAAGTACTTCTTCTCAATGTCCTTTCAAAACTCAATTCATATCTCTGGGCTCAGTGTCCATCTCTAAAAGCAGAGGACTGAGGCTGCATTAACGTTTAACCCATTCCACGTCTACAGCTCCATATTTTTTATGTTCATTTGATTTTATTTACCTTATCTTATAGACTCACATTTAACTTAAGATAAAGAAAATTATCTTTGTTTCTTAGGATATTTCCACCTGTAATACAACAGTTCCATGGTCAAATTAGCTTAGTTATTTTTCAATGAATGCTTGAAAAGGTGCTATTTTTTCCCCCTATACTGTAGCATTTATCACTTCTAAAATACAGCCCTACCTACTATATTGTATTTTCAAATAGTAATTTAAGAAACATATAGATTCATAGAGATTCATTGTTCATTGACATTCTTTAGTACAAAAGATCTATGTCAAATACCTGCAGTGTAAATCTAAAATGTTTCCTATAGAAACATAATTGTTGAAAGTCACATATATTCTAAAGAACAATAATTGACAGTTAGTAAGCAGTATAAAAATATATAATATGATTTATGGATATTTACTATTGAAACCAATTCTAACAAAATTATGTGCAAGAAATAATAGTAACAGATATTTCCTTATTTCTTGACTCAAAATGCTTGGGAAATCAAGCAATTAGTGAAAACAATCAAAATTATCATTTCTTCAAAAGCATGTATTTATGATATGATAAAATATTGCTCTGTTGTGTTTTTTGAAAATTCTATCAATATAAAAATGAATACATTTATACTCCTGATATGATCTTCATGGTAATATGCATAACTATGACATTATACTCATAGAAAGCATTTTCAAGATATTTTATAATACACAAAAAACTGTTCCAGTGTACAAATATACAATACAAAAAATGTGGAAACTTGATAAGAATGTTTTTGGAGGATTATGGAATAGAAAGAAGACATCATTACATGTCAAAAAAAGTGTCACATGAATCCCCATCTCACCAACCATATTTCTCTAGCTACATTCCTTGAGATTTTTTTTCCTCCATTACTATATGTGTTCCAAATGAACAAAATTTTCTTTTTCATAAAATTTAGGAAAGATAGTCATAACAAAAATCAAATGAATAGGGACTTATAGGTTATTTCTGTACCAAAATTCATTATAAACTGTCAAGATGGGTTAAAGTGGAAAAACATGTCACTCTCCTGTGCTAATTGCATCACTCTCTGCAGAACACCCTCTTCCACTTGGCATGGTTTATGAATCACCAGTGGAGAGGAAAATGCAATCTTGAATAACTGCTTACAACAGCCGTTGGAACTGTTCACCACTTTAAGCTTCTCTGAAATCACTCATTACTTCCACTGACTCTACATTTATCATGTGCACATGTATTTATGCACATGCTGACATGTTTGCCCAGGTGCACATGCATGTGGGGGCATATGTAGGCTACAGTATAGTCTTACATGTCCTTTCTTAGGAACATTGCCATCTTTTTTGAGAAATGGTCTCTCATATACCTACTAGATTCAGATATTAGGCCATTGGTTAGCTGGTGAGCTCCAGGGACCTTCCTGTTACTGCCTCAGCAGCACTGGTATTCCAAGGGTGAACCATCACATTTTGTTCACACAGATGGACTCTGAGATTGAACTCAGGTCCCTATGCTTGCAAAGAGAACACATTTCCAACTGAACCATCTTCCCAGACCCTCCAATGACTTTATAAATAACAATGCTCAGTATATATATATATATTTTTGAACTATCAACATAGTCTACAATAATATATACAGATATACCCCTTTAATTGTGTTAACAATGAAGTTTCTCCTACTTTAAATGCTTCCTCATCTTGTCTGAGCACTCAACCCCTACTACCATTCTGATTACACCATCTGTAGTCATAGTTCTCTTCCTTCCTAACCTGTTCACTTATTTCTGTCCCTTAACTCAAGGGCAGATCCATTACAGCACTTCCCATATCATAATGTAGTTCTAGACAAGTGGATATTTATTGATTTTAATTAAATAAAAGTGAGGAAATAGGCAGGATAGAGAATGAAACTAAAACTGCATGTATTAAAGCCTAAAGCTTAAAATAATTGAAAAAATAACCTTTGAAAGTAAATGTTAAGAATTAGGGACAGGCTGGGTGTGGTGGCGCACACCTTTAATCCCAGCGCTTGGGAGGCAGAGGTAGGGGGATTGCCGTGAGTTCAAGGCCACCCTGAGACTAAATAGTTAATTCCAGGTCAGCCTGGGCCAGAGTGAAACCCTACCTCGAAAAAAAAAAAAAAAAAAAAAAAAAAAAAGAATTAGGACAGGAGATGGTCAGAAAACTCAGGTTTTAAAGTGCTTTCCATACAAGCATGGGAACTTGAATTCACATCCCTTGCACAAATGTTAAATGACGAAGCACAGTAACACACACCTGTAAACTCATCACTGGAGAGGCAGACAGGAGGATCCCTGCTGCTTGCTGAACAACTAGTCTGCCTGAATCATGAGCTGTAGGTACCTTGTATCAAAATATATACAGTGGAATACATTGAGGAAGACAATTGAGGAGATATTGAGGAAGATATTGACCGCTGGCTTCCACGCATGTACACACACACACACACACACACACACACACACACACACACAGGGTTTGGAGGCACAATAGATATTGACAGAAAGCATGATGCAAAAATATGGTTATTAAGACATACAACAGAAGTGATAGTACTTGAAAGTACTTTTTAAAAAAATGTATTTATTAGAGAGAAAGAGAGAGAGAGAGCAAGAGAAAGAGTATGGGTGTTCCAGGGTCTCTTGTCACTGTAAATGAACTGCAGACCTATGTGTCACTTTGTACATTTGCTTTTATGTGGGCACTGTGGAATTGAACCCCAAGTCATTAGACTTTGCAAGAAAGTGTCTTTAACCACTAAGGCATGTCCCCAGCAATAAAACATTTTTTCATAACTTTTGTGCTTTCTAAAGCATATAAAAAGTATGCAATTCCAAGCTGTTCTCTACCACCTGACTTTCTTCTGAATGGGCAAGTTACAGGCCTGAGATACCACACCCCTCTGTTTTGCTTTGATTTGTTGCTAATGTTTGTTTTTCTGTGGGGATGCAGTGAGAACCCAGGAGACAGGTGCTAAAAGAGTTCTCAACCCTGCTCTGTGTCCCCAGCTACAGTTCTTAAGAAAACATATATGAAGGGTCCTTTAAAAAGTAGAGTACAGAAGTAAGTTAATATATTATTTGGTGGGTAAAGTGAATTATTTATGTAAATAATATATGGGAACAATTCTAATCAGTCTCCTTGTATTTTTTTTTATATTTTTTGAGGTAAGGTCTCACTCTAGCACAGGCTGACCTGGAATTTACTATATAGTCTCAGGGTGGCTTGAACTCACGCTGATCCTCCTACCTCTGCCTCCGAGTGCTGGAATTAAAGGTGTGCGCCACCACACTCAGCCTCATTTATTTTTGATGCAGGAGTTTGACTCTGGTGAGGTCTTATATATCCATAAAGATGCAGGAAATACCAGGAATTGATCCCAACCTTGTATCCTTGTCCACGTTATCAAAGATTTGAAAATGCAGACTTGGAGAAGGGTAAACTATGAATTATGGAGTTTATTTTAGGAATAATTAGGATAAATTCAAAAGAAGTTCTTCTCTGTCCCAGTCTGGCTGGGAAGGGGGAGAGGAGACCATGAATATCTCCTCACAAAGAGAAAGAGCCAAGAGCTTAGCAAAGGAGCCAAGAGGACAAGGGCAAAGGAGAACCAAGAGAGATTCACATATGTTGTTAGGCCCATTCATATATGTCAAATATACAATTAAAATGAACCTCGTCATCAGACTCAGAGAATTAAGGAAGGGAATTGATTGGTTGGTGGACTCAAGAGGCTGACTCAAGAAGGCCCAGCCCACAGGTGCACTAAACATAGAAAGAATCCGGAAACTGCCGTGAAGGCTTAATACCATCTTGGATGAGATTGCGTCACAACAGGGCTCTGCTTCTGCTAGGGCAGGCAAGGCAGTGTGCAAAATCCTGTGGGTCAGTTCCTAGCTAACTATCTAACAATAACAATAACAACAACAACGGAAAGGTTATCTTGTTCCTAACCAGTATCACTCCTTTACTGATGATTATAAAAATCCAATTCCCATTTAAAACTGCATCCTTGGGCTGGGGAGATGGTACAGCAGCTAAAGGTGCTTGCTTACAAAGCCTGATAACCTAGTTTGGATTCACCAGTACCCACAAAAAGAGAGATATAAAAAATGGTACATGCATCTGGAGTTCATCTGCAGTGGCAACAGGCCCTGGAATGCCCATTTATATTCTCTTTCTCCTTGCAAATAAATAAACTATTAAAAATGCATCCGGGGCTGGAGAGATGGCTTAGTGGTTAAGGCGCCTGCCTCCTAAGCCTAAGAACGCTGGTTCCAATCTCCAGCGGTTCCAATCTCCAGGTCCCACGTTTAGCCAGATGCAAAGTGAGGCAAGGGCGCAATGCTGCACTTGACCACAAGGGGGCACACACATCTGGATTTGGTTCACAGCAGCTGACAGACTGCTGGTGTGCCCATTCTCTATCTGTCTCCCTCTCCCTCTCTCTCTGTCTGTCTCTCTCTGTGTCTCTCTCTAAAAAAAAAAAAAAAAAAAATGCATCCGATAGACAATACACAATCTTAAAATTTTACATTTCATCTTATGCTTCTCAAATTTCTTTTAAGTGTTGATGTTCATGGGCAATTGTTAAATGCACCAATACAAAAACAGCTTGAAGCTCTTATTACCATTATATAACACTAATGTATGTTTTCTTCTCTTTAATTGCAGTTTTGGGATAGTACTGTATTGTTTTGAAATGAATTTCCCATCATGTACAATTTTAATAAAAAGAACAGGATTATATTAACTCAGTTGAGTAATTTGCAAAATTTTTTGTAATATGGACAAAGAAAAGAGATATTAAGAAAACAAATTAAATTTTGTCTTTATGTATAGACTTTCAATTTTGATATTTGTCAGCCTCCTTATGCCAAAATATAATGATTTATTTTTTACTGTATATTTACACAGCTTATGAATTTAAATATCTTTGAAATACCTTCCACTTTGCAAACTATATATTATATTAACAATATTACTATTACATAATGTATAAAACACTCTAGTGAGAAACCTGGAAAGTAAACTTGTAATTATCAAACAGTAAAATGTAAATTGTTACATTTTTTTGCACACAGAATTGTTTTCAATTCTCAAAAAGCCTGATTTCCATGAATAAAAGTATACTGGTGTTGGGGCTGGTGAGATGGCTCAGCGGATAAGGCTCTTGCCTGCAAAGCCTAAGGATTCCGGTTCAATTCCCCAGTACCCATGTAAGCCAAATGCACAAGGTGGTACATGCATCTGGAGTTCATTTGCAGTGGTTGGAGGCCCTGATGAACCCATTCTCTCTCTGCCTGTCTCCCTCCTCTCAATCTCTCTCTACTTTCAAATAAATAATTAAAAATATTTTTTAAAAAGTATACTGATGTTGAGGCTGGGGAGACAGCTCAGCAGTTAAAGATGCTTGCTTGCAAAACATATCTGCTTAGGTTTGATACCCTAGTATCTGCATGACATTAGACACAAAGTAATGTATGTGTCTGGAATTAGTTTGCAGTGGCAAGGCACCCTGGTTTATATTCTCTCGCCTCCCCCATCTCTCTCTGTAGAGTAAATAAATAAAAATACTTTTTAAAGTTTCTTGTATTTCCATTTATTATATGAAAATAACACCATTTAAACATAGAAGCAACATTTGATGGTTCTTTTGTTTTTTTCATTCTGTAACCAGTTAATGAAACAGAACCAGTACACAGATTTGTTTTAGAACTTTTTCTTTAGGTCAACGAGAATAAGCTATGATTTAATGCAAAACATTACAATGATGGCTTCATATGTGATGCAAATTTATTTTTATTTATTGATTCATTCATTATTTAAGGGAATTATTCATCACCAATGAGATATGTAGAACACTGGCATTTCTGTCCCCCAAGAGTTTACATATAAAAACAAAATAGGTATATACAGTTACACAGAATAAGGCTAATGAAGGACATAAAGGAAGAAGATTTTGATTGTAATGAGATAATCAGGTCTTCACATGGGAAAAAAAAGGTGGAAATTAATCCTTAGTATATTGCTAAATATTCATGTTATGGGCCACAGGTAGGGTTACATGGCCAGTGTTTCTAGTAGTCATTAGATCTTACAGGAAGCGGGGAGGAGGGGAAGTTAGAGGATGAGGAGAAAGGAAGAGAGGTGAAACATCATGTAGTATCTCTAATTTGAAAATAACAATATTTTTCTTAATTTAAAGTGTTCAACAACCTTTAGAAAACTATTTCATGATATATTATTTTTATTTTTTTAACATTCCCCTTCCATCTTTGAACTATTATGTCACCATGTTGTGCTTTTGGCTGTCTCTGGATAGCATCCAAAACTATCAGCAAAGCCTGAAAAGGTTAAAACAGCTTCATTCTCAATAGCCATCAGCCAAATCCAGCACCCTTCAACACTCGCCACCTCCTCAGCCCTTTTCAATCTCAGTGAAGTACTGTGCTCTCAAAAGTGCAAGATGTGTATGGGAAGGTCATGAAATCATCAGGTTTCCACTAGAAGTCTGATGTTCAAGAGGAGTTGTAAGGAAGGCTGTGGGAAACAGAAGTTTTTGACCATCAAAGTCTAAACCACTTACGTGATTTCAAGTGCTGTGTTTCTAATTCACACTCCATTGCAAAATTAAGGTAGTAAATGACATTAAAATTTCTTAAATTAACAAGGATTAACAATAAAAGAACTAGATCAGGGCTGTAGAGATGACTTAGCGGTTAAGGCACCTGCCTCCTAAGCCTAAAGAACGTTGGTTACAACCTCTAGCTGTTCCAATCTCCAGGTCCCACGTTTAGCCAGATGCAAAGTGACGCAAGGGCGCAATACTGCACTTCACCACAAGGGGGTGCACACATCTGGATTTCATTCGCAGCAGCTGTCTTCCTCTCCCTCTCTCTCTCTCCAAAAAAAAAAAAAGAAAAAAAAGAAAAAAAGAAATAGATCAAAGTTACAGATCTAGTTCTATTTAAAGTAGAAAGTCAATACTTATTACAAATTTTAGTCATTAAAAGCTCCTACTGCCATTTTTTCATTAGAACATATTCGTCTGAAGCCATCTTCTGTTTAGAAACTACTGAATTATTTTTATCCCATATCTCTTATAATGTGATGAATCTGTGTGAATATGTCTCTAGCATGACCTAAATTTTAAAATGCCTCCCAGTCACTCAGCCTGACTGATGTATTCCATGACTTTCCCGGTGGAGAAGTGATTGTGTATTCAGTCCATACACAACCCCAAAGGCAGACTGAAGAAACCACGTCTATCTTGGTGAACCCCTGAGATTATTGATAATACTACTCACATAGGAGAGTCATGGAGAATTCAAAGCAGCTGTAACACTATAAAACCCACCTCAGCATGGATGAAGGCTTATGAAAACTATATCGCTGAAGCTCTCTAACCAATTAGCAAGCAACTGCACTGGACATTGTGTAATCTCCCCCAGAAATTGTTTCCATTAATGTAATCATAGCGAGGGGCTCCTTGAGTCTAGTTACTCTCTTTAGATTCCTGAATCTTAGAAGCCATCTTCCTCCCTCAAGAGTGATATGTTTTCATTCATAGAGAATAGCTACATAAACAGATGCTATTCTTTTCATTTGTAATATGGGGAATGTATGCACAGTTTAATTATTTCAAATATATGCCAATATCAATATTTTGTTCAACAAATTTATAGTAAAAAGGAGGAACAAAGCCGGGCGTGGTGGCGCACGCCTTTAATCCCAGCACTCGGGAGGCAGAGGTAGGAGGATCGCCGAGAGTTTGGGGCCACCCTGAGACTACATAGTTAATTCCAGGTCAGCCTGGACCAGAGTGAGACCCTACCTTGCAAAACCAAAAAAAAAAAAAAAAAAAGGAGGAACAAAATAAATATTCATGAAAGCAATCTTATATTTTGCTATTTGATTCTCCTAAACTATTTGAGTTGATGTTGTATGATTTTTCCTGTGGAAATGTGGGGAAATATCTATTTACCTAAGACTGGGCTCTGGAAATATACCAAAGTAACGCTTCTTCCCAAGTTCATCTAAGTGAACTACTGGGTTTAACAGAGTTAATTACAGGAGTACGTGTGAAGTCTTGCTCACAGGAACACTAGTGACACAAAGATCACAGAAAAGCCCTCTCCAGTAGAAGTGGTAGGTAGCTCCTCTCCTCGACATTTGTTATGGCCTATGTAACCTAGGTATGGCCATTGTGATTCCTCTAAGTTTCAGGATTTGTCTGAGCCTTGTAAGTTTTGTTCACTTACTGAGTCTTATGACCCTCCTTCAACACAACAACCAGAAATCATTAGAGGCCACACAAATCGTATCCAGGCACATTGTATTGCAAATGAAAGAATTAAAACTTTGGGATATTTAGTGACTATCCTAACTCCTGATCCTTAATTACTATGAAATACCATCTTCCCTGGAATTCACACACTGGCCTCTCCTAATGTGAGTTGCTAATTCTTTGACTCCACAAATCATCCATGCTGGGAAATGTAAGGAGTAAGGCATAAATTTGAGGACTCATATCTTCTCTAGTCTCATTCCATTGACATCTATGTCTAGTGTCATATACTTCAAAGCAAACCACAACCTAAAGATACCCCATTTTTTCCCACACAAATACCATGGGTTCCCATCTCCTATAATGTCCCCCTGATGTGTCTTGAATGGTCATTAGTGTGTGTAATTCAAGGTGACCCACCATAAACAACTGCTATTCTTTAATCCCACTCCATCAATTATCAGTCTTTGTTTTTCCTTCAGCACAGATTAAAATGAATTTTTAAGTTATTTCTTTTTCTCTTACATTCAAACTAAATCTCTCAGAAAGCTGTGTTATTCCTACTAACAAAATTCAAAAATGTAGTTAAAACTTGACCATGTCTCACTACTGTCATTGTTACCTTCTCCACAGTATCACTTCTAGCTGGTTTACTGTCACACTCTCCTAGCCCATCACTCTGCTGTGCCTTTATCGAGAAAAGCAGGGAGATCAATTGCTCTTAAAAGGGAGTCAGAACATATCTGCTAAATCAGTGTCTCCCTAGAATCGTCCTTTATCACTAAGTGCATCAATCCCTAAACTGTCTTATGAGGATGCCTTCCCTCTATGATCTCATTCCTCCCTCTATGTCTGTCATCTATACAGTCCACCTCTTATTTTTCCACTGTTACTTTCTTACTACTTTGGTTCAATATGAGAGTGAGAGAGAGAGACAGAGACATAGAAAAAGAGAGGGTGAGTTAGGAGGTGCCAGGGCTAATTACCACTGCCAACGAACTCCAGACCACACACCACTTTGCACAGCTGGCTTTCTGTGAGCACTGGGGAATCAAGCCTGTGCCATCAGACTTTACAAGCAAGCACCTTTAACCACGGAGTCATTTCTCCAGCCCTCCTTTATTTGGAAGTACTTCTCAACTCTCTTCTGTTATTTCATTTTTCCACTGCTTTTGCATTCTACTTATTATATATGATGATAAAATAACAATGGTAGCTATATCTATCTATATGTCTGTCTATAGGATATATATATATATATATATATATATATATATATATATATATATATATATTATTGTAATTATAAAAATTATATATATATATATATATAATATTTCTGTGTTTCCACATTAAAATTTCAGGTGGGGGTGACTTCTCTCTTTTATTCATTACTCTAATTCCCATACCCTGGAAAACATCTGAACATAATAATATTGTGTTTTTTATATCAATAATTAACTTTGAAAATATCCTATTCATAAAATTGCTTTTGCAACACTGTCTTAATGAAAAGCTGACTTTTTATGCTGAAAATAATAGCCCAACATTCCTGTCATGTTTCTTCATCCAATTTGTAGAACAATTATCTGCTTAGTTTCACAGACTCAAAGATTTTAATTAACTGGTTTTGTCATATGCCATGATTATTGAATGCCTTCTTTATTTCCAGAATTAATCTGGTGAATTTTTTTTGAACTCAAAATTTCTTTTATTTGCACAGTACATCTCAGTAGAGGTACCTCCTAATGGTTGTCAGGTGTAAACCTAGAAAAAAAAAATATTTCAGGCAAGCTCATAGAATGATGACTTGCCTATAATTTCATGGTTATATCATCATGATTTTAAGGGCAAATTTAAGCTCAAATTTAAATCTACATTTACTTCTTACTTCATTTCTTAATGACAGTTCTAGAAATTTGATGACCATTTGGATCATGTAATAGAATTTATTTTTTGGATAGAGTGTAATAATTAACATATTCTAAGTACAACTTTTCTTAGAAGTTTGGACAAGTTACAACTACTAATGTAATATTATTCAATTTAGTGAACAAATATTTCAGACAGATATATAGTAGAATGAATGCATTCAAAGAGAAATTCCTCATAGAAGAAATAGAATTAATATAAAACAATATATCTTTTTATAAAATTTTTGTTTGTTTATTTTTATTTATTTGTTTGAGAGTGATAGACACAGAGAGAAAGAGGCAGAGAAAGAGAGAGAGAGAATGGGCACACCAGGGCTTCCAGCCATTGCAAACTAACTCCAGGTGCATGTGCCACCTTGTGCATCTGGCTTACATGGGTCCTAGGGAATGGAACCTTGAACCGGGGTCCTTAGGCTTCACAGGCAAGTGCTTAACTGCTAAGCCATCTCTCCAGCCCTAAAATGATATATCTTAATTTTATTCATATAACTATACACATATTGGTCAGTTCTTTTGGAGCTACTGATATTACTCAAGGAGAATAATGAGCAAAAGAAAATTCTTTTAGGTTGAGGTTGAGGAGGAATGGTAACAGTTGTAGTAAAAGCAATGTATAAGGCTCAACAGACTGACAGGAAGGATTCTAGGAAGGACAACAATACTAGAATGCCAAAGTTAAGGGTCGTTCAAAAGTAGGGCACAACATACAATGTACATTCTGTTCTGCTGACCTGGAATAGTGGAGTTTCATAGACTTCTTCTATAGGATGAGATTCATAATCAGTCATGGCTATACTCTACAGTGTTTGAAAGGAAAGCAAAACTGGGGCCCTGGGTATAATCACACTTCCCCAAAAAAGTTGTGATCAGTGTTCCTCAGCTTGAGGAAAATTCCAGAAGAGAGTAATATGACCTGCGCTTAAATGAAGAAATGGAAATGAGGCCCCTAGTTTTTGCATGAGAGTTTACTATATGTAATTAGGTAGTTCAAGCAAAGGGCTCACTTTTTAAAATATTTTTATTTATTCATGAGATGTGAGAGAAAGGGAGAAAGAGAGAGGGAGAGAATGGGCATTCTAGGGCCTCCAGCGACTACAACTGAACTCCAGACATGTGTGGCACCATCTGCATCTAGCTTACATGGGTTCTGGCGAGTTGAACCTAGGTCCTTAGGCTTCGCAGGCAGATTCTTAACTGCTAAGCCATCTCTCCAGCCTGCATAGAGTTCATTTTTATGTTTCATTTTTCCATCAATTATAGGGCAAGAGTACTACTTGATAGAGCATTTGTGAGGTGGAAAGAGGACGTCCACTGAAGTTACTAGAATTTTTCATGACATAGAGCACATAAAACATCCTCATAAGGGATTAACTGAGGGCTGAAGAGATTGCCAAAGGACCCCAGTTCACTTCCCCAGGACCCACATAACCAGAGGCACAAGGGGGCACATGCATCTGGAGTCTTTTTGCAGTGGCTGGAGGCCCTGGTGCACCTATTCTCTCTCTCCCTCTCTCTGCCTTTCTCTCTCTCTCAAATAAATAAATATTAAAAAAAAAAAAAGAATTAACTGATGCTGTCATGAAAGTCCTTAGATCATGTCTACAATGTTCAATACTACTTAGTTTTCTAGGGTGTGTGTGAGCTTCAAATTGTTGCTATATATTTTTCTGGAAATCCACGCTACATGAGAAGGAGTTCATCCCCAGTGCTTCACCAGAGACAGTGATGATGATTCTCCTGAGTGGTATGTTCAGGTTTCTCAAACATCTTACGTTATTAAGAATAAGCCAGCAGATTTTGTGAGGTACCAAATAAGATGATGTGCCAGGAAGGCTTTTTATTATCTATTGCTGTAGTTGGAGCACCTATAGAAACTACCAGATGCTATGTGAGAGTTGTGTCCTTGATTTTATAAAACTTCACTTCTAAGGTATTGGAAATTGCCTCAAAAAACCCTGTCTCACTTTCCAAATGACTGAAAGGATCGGCTGCTTACAATGCCGTTGGGTTTTCCCAGCTTCAAAGCAGAATCCAAGTTCTATGTTTCTGTTTGTTTACCATGATCTGGTCCCAAGTAATTTATTTTCCAATTAATTGTTACCAGAAGTCTTGTCCTACAACACCTTTTATTTATACCTCTGATATTGCAGCCTCAGTAGAGGGATTTATTAGAAACAGACTCAGCCAGGAGTCTGTTGAATGCAATTGGCAGTTTGTGATGTCTTTATTGCCATTTCATCCTAGCAGCATTAAAAGTTCTCAAAAAAGTCTTCCACTGCACAATTTTCTCAGCTAGTGTAGAGATATAACTATATTGTCTCCTTGTTTCCTCATCGTATTGAGGAACTGAAGACAGGTACCATTTATAGGTAAAAGATAATTGTCTGTCTTTGGCGTGTGATACACGGACTTGAGCAGTTCTCTCTGGTCTCAGGACCACATTGGCTATCTCAGTTCTGGTTCAACCAAAACGAGAGCTTAGGTGAGACACAGCAGAAGAGCAAGGAAGAATGATTTTATTTAATGCAAGGAAGAAAGCAAGAGTGCACTGAGCTAAGCAGGAATGGTTTCCACCCAGGTGCAGCTGAGGCTTACACTTCGCTTCCCTGTAATAGCCCTTTGCTGCTTCATGTGCCTCTGCCAGGATGAATACTTCCAAGAAAGGAGTATGTTTTCCTTGGAAGCTTGTTTTATGCAGAATTCCATCGGTTTATTATACATAGATGTATAAGATGCAAGACTATAATGCAGGTTTAAGATCCCCTAATGTTGAAAGGGTCGCTAGGGGAAAGGGAAGCAACATGCTGGTGTGGAAGTCCTGAGGCCCATTCTAGCTGACCTATCGGAGGTCACTCACTACCAACTATTGCTCTTCAAATCATCTGCCTTAGATAATAATGCCATCATCTGCATTATCATCAACTGCCATCCTTTTGATGGCCTTGAGCTGGCCTAGCTGGAGATACCATTTGTTCTATATGTTCTGTTTTTCCTGAGGGTGGAGGGGACTGGCCAGTTCATCCCAGACCTCATCTTCTGCATAATAGTGTGGTCAGCTCAATCCTGTGTGCTAATGACAAGGGGAAGAAAAATGGGAAAGCAGAAATTTGGTATGAAATTCCAGTTTGATAACTTTGGTTGTTATTTAACTTCACTATTAAAAATATATATATATAAAGAAAAAAAAAACGGACCTAATGACAAATGACTGCTTCCTGGAAGAGATGTGAGAATTGAGTAAAAGTTTAGACATGTGTCAATGTACAGCTATGCTTTGCACATGAATACAGCAAATGGTTGGGTGAAATTGTAATGGCTACTTCCTCTTCTCTTCTAACAGCATATATATGGAACCATTATACTATATACACAGAGGTTATTTATTTTTAGAGACCACATTTTGTAGTATAGGATGCCCTGGAACTCACTCACAAAGCGGCTCAGGCTGGCCTCAAGCCTCTGCCTTAACCTCTTTAATGCTATCACAGAAGCATAGCACCATGCTAGCTCAGGCATTCTTTAAAAAAAATTATATGGGTGTCATTTATTTACTTGAGAAAGAGAAATAGAGGGGGTGTTATCATGCCAGGAACTCTAGCCACTGCAAATGAAATCCTGATTGATGCACCACCGTTGTATCTGCCTTTATGTGGGTACTGGGTAATCAAACTTGGGTCCTTAGGCTTTGTACACAAGCACCTTAATTGCTGAGACATTTCACCAGGTCATCAAAAATTCATTTTTCATTGTGATTTTCAAAATAATGCTATGACACAAATACTTTGGAACATCTTTTATTTTTAGAATAAAATTTAAAGTAAAATATTAGATTTTAAAATAATAGAAGAATAAGCACAAATATTTGGTAGTGTCTTAATATAGGCAAGTTTACACCCCTAGTACACGTATACAAAGGAGAATATACAAAGGAGAGTGGCAATCTTAACCAATAGTGGTAATTAGTGTCATTCTCCAAACAGCTACAGTTGTTAGTTTAGTGAGCACCCAGTTACATCCATACTGCCCACCATTGCCCTTCCTCTTCTAAAATAATTCCCATTATAAAACTTTATCTTCTGCAAAATGGAATTGGTAATAAAGGAAAATGTTGGACTCTCTCATTGCATTGCTTTTATAGCAATATCCAGTTTTATATTTTACCACAAGGTTAATAAGGACATGTCTGTCAGAGAAATCTTACTTTGCTTCTTTCTTTAGAGGTTTATATAACATCTTCAATAAAACCCATTTTAATTTCTAGGCTGAATATTTGCGAATTGTGATTGATATGTATTTCATTCTGAGCCTAATGGAATTATAGTTCTCTAAATTCTATGTAGTGCAAAATTAATGAATTGCTTATCTTGCAAGAGGAAAACAAAGGGGAACTGAACATATGTTCAGCAGTAAATCCAAAGGGAAGAACGTATAAAGTCTGATATGCAGAAGTGGAGAAACAATTACACAAGCATGACACTTGACTCCTGATAGGATTTCCTTCTCTACTTGGAGTTAGGGTTTTTGAATAATTTAAAATAAATGACTGCATACACTCACATATATAATTTCCATTGTCTATAAAGAATATGCAAATGAAAATACCTTCAATCTTTTCTAACAATAGAGGAAATGATTTTTTGTTATTTTTTTCATTTGAAATTGACCAAGATAGTGAATCATAGAACATATATAAGCTCGATCCAGACTTACATGATATTTCTCAATATTATTTTGCTATTTTAAATAATATATAAAACTGGAGAGATTTCTCAGTGGTTAAGGTGCTTGCCTACAAAGCCTAAAACCTCAGTTCAATTCCCCATCACCCATGTAAATCCAGATGCACAAAGTGGTGCATGTACCTGGAGTTCATTTGCAGGTGCTGGAGGACCTGGCATGCCCATTCTCTATCTTTCTCTGTTTGCAAAAAAATAAGTAATTTTAAAAGAATGTTTATTGGGCTATTTGTAGCTCAGTAATGTAGTTTTTTCTTAGCATGTTCAAGGCTTTGGGTTCAGTTCCTACAACTATGTAAAAGCATAGAACATAGAAAAAGGAAAAAAAAAAAGAATCTTCTCTGAGACTCAGATCTTGGCAGTTTCTTTTTGGTATAATGATGAAGAGCTACTAAATCTGCAGTGTGGTTGGCCAATTATTTTTAAAATATTTATTTGGGCTGGAGAGATGGTTTAGTGGTTAAGGCGCCTGCCTCCTAAGCCTAAGAATGCCGGTTCCAATTTCCAGGTCCCACGTTTAGCCAGA
The DNA here is from genome assembly GCA_036365145.1 of Orientallactaga sibirica. Classification (NCBI taxonomy): domain Eukaryota; kingdom Metazoa; phylum Chordata; class Mammalia; order Rodentia; family Dipodidae; genus Orientallactaga; species Orientallactaga sibirica. The sequence continues at coordinate 28,074,405 of JAEOAD010000006.1, forward strand.
TGCAGTGACACAAGGGCGCAATGCCTCACTTGGCCACAAGGGGCACACACATCTGGATTTCGTTCACAGCAGCTGAGAGACTGCTGGAGCGCCCATTCTCTGTCCCCCTCCCTCTCCCTCTCTGTCTGTCTCTCTCTGTGTCTCTCTCTCTCCAAAAATAAATAAAAAATTAAAAAAATAAAATATTTATTCATTTATTTGCAAGTACTGAGAAGGGAGATGGGGGATGGGTTCTCTAGGGCCTCTTGCCACTGCAAACAGAGTCCAGATGCAAGTACCACTTTGTGCATCTAGCTTTAAGTGGGACCTGGGAAATTGAACCTGGGCCTGCCAGCTTTGCAAGCAAGCACCTTTACATACTGAGCCACTGAAACCAGCCCCAATTATTTTCAATAAGACATGTAAGAGGATGGAGATAATAATTTGCTTCAGCATGGTAAATATTTCACTAACTATACTATCTTGTGTTGTGAATCTCAAATATTCATAAGAAATTATAATTAAAAATAAAACATGAAAGCAAATGACATGATAGTCTTCCCAGTGTTTCTGGCTGCTGTGTGATTTTACATGTTGATATGTAACAATACATATTAAATGCAAGCAAGTGTTTGTTGAAATTGACAATATGTGGCCAACAATTCAATGCATGTCAAATATTTCCATGTTCTCACCAGTGTTCATCTCATTTCATCAGTTAACATGTCACATCCTAATATCTCTCAAAAATGTATGCTGACAAGTGAGCACCTGTGCTATTACTGGCCTGTTCACCATCCATAGTGCAGCGACTTTGGATGCTGTAAGTGGAAACAATAGCCGACATCTGTAATCCCGGTGTGCCCATGGACTGAAGTGAGTCAGAGACAGAAGCATCCTCAGAAACTCAGAGCCAGCTAGCCTCCACACACACATATGGACACATGCACATAGCAATAAAAATAACGTTAAGAGACAGAAAATAACAATAAAACAGTAAATTGAAAACAATTTATAGTCTTTTCTGATAGCCATTTCTTCTTATGTATTTTGAGTAGTCTATGTCTGGTTCTTTTAAGTTTGTCCAGTTCATGGTAGTTTCTCAGTTTATTCGCATAAATGTCTTGCCTTTATTATGTAATACTATTTTAATATCTGTAGATAGTGGTGATATATACTAGTACCAGTCATTTTCGTGGTCAACTTTTCCTATGCTGACCTGGAATGTTCTCAGTGGTCAACATTCCAACCATCACATGGCTCATCATATTTACTTTAGGCTCTCACTTACCATAGGGCATATTGTTCTACAATGCAATATTCTTTTATATTTTCATATTATTATTTCATATATGATGATAAATATCATGATTTTCCATATTTACTGGGAATGCAGTGCAGTATCCTACTGGGAAGGCATGGTGTATTAATGATAGTATATTGTATGGGGAAATACTTATGATTTCTTGCTTTCACTTTTTGTTCTTTTTTTCTCTTTCTTTTCTTTCTTTCATTTTCTCTTCATTTCCTCACACCCTCTCTCTCTTTCTGTGTCTACTGTCCTTAAGTCCTATCTTCTAGTAGCTATTTTTGAGTAGTTATCAAACTATGATAATTCATTATGTTGTCATAAAGGGCAAAGTAGATTTTTCTTTATGATTTTTTATTATTTTCTTATTTTACTTGCCTTAAATACCTCATATAGAATCAGTCATACCTTTATGACTATAATATTCTTTTTAAAACTTGAATGATGTGTAATGGGTAGTACTTTCCCCCAGAATTCAATGTATTTATTATACATAGATGCATGTGATAAAAGAGTATGCCATTGTTAGGTAATGAAGACTCCCCACAATTATAAAAAAAGACTTAACGTACTTATAGAACATAGTCATAAATGCCTAATGATGTTGTTAACTCAATTTTTACAACATAAGTATCATTGGCTCATATAAATAAAATTCTTAACAGGCAGATTTTTAAAAAGTGAATAACTGAAATTGTAACAATTTCCTTTCAATCTATTGATATCATTTTCCTGTATCCTGGCACTCTTTCATAGAAATATCAGTTGTTATCTTAATTCCTATGAAATTTGGGTTTCCTTTCCTTTATTTTTGGTATAATTTTTACATAACTTATTTTTTGGATTCATGCCTTTAGCAATGTCTAAATTATTTTTGGTTTATATTTTCTTGAATGTGTGTATTTTAAATAAGAAAATATATATTTTTAATATTATACATTTCAACATCTACACTTGAAGACCTTATAAACATGTCAGACTAAACATTATCAAAATTTATTATGTGCTGTTTTTCACTAAATTGTATTCTCAAACAAACTGACAAGTCAAATTTAATGAATGGCCAGGGCTGGTGACATACACTTTTAATCCCAACCCTTTGGAGGAAGAGGTAGGAGGATCACTGTGAGTTAGAGGCCAACAGAATGTGTTCCAGGTCAGCTTGGCTAGAGAGAAGATCATACCTAGAAATACACCCCCCCCCAAAAAAAAAAGAATTATCAGTGGGAACTCCAGTTCAAAATTTACTTTCTAATTACTCAGCCATAACAGAGTGGTTTAGGACCTCTGAGAATAAGATGCTCATGCTGCCACAGAAGAACTGAAGTGATCCTTTAAAGACAGGCATCACACTATGTCGACAAGGAAAGCTAGTGTGTGTCTTTGCTGGAATTGGGACTTGGGGCAATTTAAAGTGACGTAACTAGTTGACTGAAGATAGAGGGAAATATTTAAATGGGATATACAGAACACTAGTTTTTTTTTTTTTTTTTTTTTAAAAAATATTTAGTTAGTATGTGTGAGTGTGTGTGTGTGCACATGCATGCCACAGAAATAATCTCTTTACCAGTCCTCAAAGGAAAATCAGATGTTGGCTAAAATTTGGCTACTACTGATATAAATCCCAAGACTGTAAGCCAAGAAGAAAATCTGTCACATATATTGAAAGTTATTTTCATTTATTTATTTTTAAATTTTATTTTAGAGAAAGAAAGAATTGGTGTGCCAAGCCTTCATCACTGCAATGGAACTCCAGACACTTGTGCCACCTAGAGGGCATGTGTGACCTTGAGCTTGCTTTACCTTTGTGTGTCTGTCTTTCCTGGGATCTGGAAAGTAGAACATGGGTCCTTGGGCTTTGCAGGCAAGCATGTTAACTGCTAAGCCAAGTCTCCAGCCCTTGAAAGTTATTTTAACAATTCTACTTTTAGTTTTGTGTATGATTTAAATCATATATATATATATATATATATATATATATATGATTGTGTTTCCTGAATGAAAAATTCTCACAGAGCATAGTTTCATGTAATTATGACAAAGAAGAAGAAATTAAGTATTGTCTGTCTTTCAAGGGCTCCTTAGTACCTTTTCTCACTAACCATAATCCAAACCTTATACACATGAATGAATATAAACTAAAATTTTTATACTTTAATTGTGTTTTCCTTAGTGTGAGCCATACATAATGGAATTATAGTGTGATTTTTATTTGGTCTACTCTTTTTCCAAATTATTTTGTGTGATCCATCGCTGCTGCATTCAGCTTTCGTACTCACATCTATGATTTTTGAGAGTATGAGCATATAGAATTCCACATCTGTTTTAATCATGTTGGACACTGATAAGCTTGTTGACACTCTCAAGATCTGATGAATGATGCATCTGTAAGTTTTCTTTAACTTGTTTCTTGTTGATTTTCTTTAAGGTTATTGGTGTACACATATGTGTGTGTTTCTGTGTGTGTGTTTGTGGACTGTCATAGTTTATGTCTTTTAAAATGTTCTATGAGTTTGTAACTTTTTTCTGCATTAAAAAAAAATTAAGGATAACCTGTGTCCAAAGGCATAACTGAAACTCAATACTCCAAATAGAAGGATATGAACTTGCTCTTTAGTGTACACATACGCATCACCCAGTCACACATTCTTCTTTTAACAAATGAGACAAGAATGTAGTAGTGTTTTATTTTTATATAATGTTATATTTTTAAAACAGTAAATATTTTGAATGGGGTTATTTTCCATTGGTTCTTTTAAAGGCTTATTTTCATTTTTGTTTGTTTTCCCTACTAAGTTGTTTTTATATATAACTTATCATGATATAATAATTAGTAAGGGAATAAGTCATGTATTTTGAATATATACAGATTTTTATGCTTATTCTCTTCCAAGCAACATCTCTGCTCCATGCAGGCATTGTAGCTCTATTTTCCAAATCTACATTTTTAGTTTTAATTCAACTTTTTCTGTCTTCCCTTCTTCTACTCAACTAATTTTCTTCCTACATTCACAATTTTATTTTTTTTTTTAAATCTTATTCTTATTTATTTATTAGAGACAGAGAGAGGGGGAGAGAGAGAGACAGAGAAGGAGCCAGGGCTTCTAGCCACTGTAAACGAACTCCAGATGCATGTTCCCCCTTGTGCATCTGGCTTACATGGGACCTGGAGAATCAAACTAAGGTCCTTAGGCTTGGCAGGCATGAGCCTTAAGGGCTGAGCCATCTCTCCAGCCCCACAATTTTATTTTTGTCTGTGACTAAGTTGCTAGGCAACTTGCATGAAAATGGCAGGTGGGAGGGGTTATATCCTGGAATGTGGGCAATATATATGTGGCTACAGCAAGGAAGAACACAATCCCCCCTCTTTCAGCAACCCCAAACTCTCAGCAGCTACTCTGGAAGAATGGGATCTCCTGAGGCCTTCCACTGTTCATGATGGAATGTTGGCAGCACCAGTCCTGTTCCAGAAAGAAAATCTACTGTGAATGCATTAATTCAGCAGTCATGTGCTGTCCAAAAGTCGTCATTCCATAGTGCCCCTCTCAATCCTGCAGCTTCTAACATGCATCCTTTCTTCCACAATGTTTCCCAGTATTGAGGTGGGTTTGGATGTCGTATTAATGGTTAGGCCTGTAATGCTCTCATATTTTCTGTATGCTGGCTGCGTATACATTTCTACTTTAACCTCTCATCACTGCAAACAGAAACTTCAGTGATACAAAGAGAATCACTACCATCTATGGGTATAAACTTAAAATATGTAGAAGGCAGTTTGACAACCTGTTTACTTCTGAGAGCCTATGGACTCCCCAGGCTTGGGCTTTCAGTTAGGTTTACAGTTCCAGGCATGCGTTCTCTTCTGTGGTGCGGGTCTCAAATCCAAGCAGACAGTGATTGCTTAACCCCAATAACCGCCATGCCATGATGGCAGCAGTGAGCACATCTTGCCTGACAGATCAATTGTGAAACACTCAAGATCCACCACTAGACAACATTATTCATGACTGCTGATGTTCAATCTTTTGAATTGATAACACTTTGTGTGAGTGATTTTAATGCTTCGGCCCCTTATTCTCAGTAGGATATAAAAAGTCTTTATATAGTGTTAGATTTTGAGGTGTTTCTCTCTAGACATTATATAATTACTTGTTGAAATCTTTTGGACATAGGAGAATTATGGAAATGAAATTAGCTTTACAGATATTTTATTCTGTTCAATACAATAATTTTGAGAATGAAGCTGTTTTGCAGCATTAACTATTGATCTCATTACTTCCTTTTGTTTATTCCAATTGGTTGTTATTGCTAAATATAAGCTTTGTATTTAGAAATATAGTTACAGTAATAGGAGATCTTTATTATGAAAATGGAGATGTTGACCTATTTATATTAATAGCTTTATATATTTTAATCAGTTTTGCATTATTAGATACAGGATTAATGTACTTCGATATACATCTTAAAGTCTGATTTAGTTCCCACATCTGCTTCCCACACCATGACCCAGAGGCCTGGGATCCTACTCTTCTCTACCCTCCTCCATCTCAGATCTTGGCGATGTAACTAGATTTATTTTACAGACATAACCACTTGACCCTATGTGCCTATAGCAAAGGAACCTGCTGGTCTTCATGTTCTTGGCAATTGTATTACAATACTGGTAATTTCAGTGGAAAAGCAGACTGATAAAAAGCAACATATTTGGAATTTAACAAAGTCATTGTTTACCTATTAAAATTTCACATAATGCATACATATAGTTAATTAACATAAGAATAAGAGAACTTACATGGAACTGGTTAAGATGTGCATATAGTACATAGCTGAAAATAGCATTTTCTTTTATCTGAAATGTTTCAATATAAACATTCTACACAAATGCTTTTATCAGATATGTAGAACTATCCACATGAAGTCCCCCTTTTTAAAAATATATTTTATTTATTTATTTATTCATTTATTTAAGAGAGAGAAAGAAGGAGAAAGAGAGAGAAAGAAAGAGAGAGAGAGGGCACACGCGGGCCTCCAGCCACTGCAGATGAACTTCAGAAACATGAGCCCCCTTGTGCATCTGGCTTATGTGGATCTTGTAGAATTGAACCAGGATCCTTTGGCTTTGCAGGCAAACACCTTAACCACTAAGCCATCTCTCCAGCCAAAAATCCCCTTTTATATTTTGGAGAAATTCTTCAACTTGGAAGTCTTAAAAATGTAAGCAAACACAGGATAAAAAAAAGTTCCTTCAATTTTTTTGTATTTGGTGCCTACTTTATCTTTTTCATCCTTGAACAGGGCTCCTAGCAACCAGTTTCTTTTTTCCCTGTAGGAACCAAAAGCAAATCACTATCATACTTGATAATTTCTTTGTGCTGTCTATCCTTTAGAATATAGTAGGTACATTCTTACAGGAAAGTATACTAAAATGAATCTACTTGAAAAAAATGTTCAGTTAACTGCAATGCATCATTTCACTTATAATTGTATTGAGCATTCTTGACACCTCATTAGAAGAATGGCCAAAAGATTCTGCTGAAATCACAGGCCAACTGAGTAGACTAAGTTCTCTTGTATTCATTGTGGTTTTTTAGGGAGAGTTGCACTGTTAGGATATGCAAGGTGCATTGGTTTCTATTAAACAATACCACTTAGATAACTTTAACAGAATTGTTGCTTACATATCTTAGTTTGAATTTTTTTGGGTTATATTGATGGTTGAAATTATGTGTTTTATTTTCTGAACAAAAATAATAATCACTTACAACTGAATATTATTTTATCATGAATGCCTCTTTAAAAATGCCTATTCATTTATGTCACACACATTCTCAGTACAGTAATATGCTAGACTGATTTTTTATAAAAAGCCTGCCATACTTTTCATGCATTCTTCTACAGAAATTCAACCACTCCTCATCTTTCTAAGTCAGTACATTTACAATTACAAATTCTCTCTCTCTCTCTCTCTCTCTCTCTCTCTCTATATATATATATATATATATATATATATATATATATATATATATATATATTCATAAAGAAAACTCCACTGAATCTTCAATACCTTCTCTGTTTTTGAAATTTGTACTGATATGAGAATTTGGGGGATGAGTATTTGAATGAGATGGAGTCATTCTCAGTGCTTGGTTGGGCTTTGACCTAGGAGTTAAGGTGCAAAATACCATAGTCTCACAAAATGTCCTCTGAGTCAGTGGGCTTCAGGTTCTTGTCTGATGCATTAGAAGACAGAAATCCACAGACCATAAAGAGTGAGGTTTAGAACATTTTTTTTTAATTTTTATTTGAGAGCAACAGACAGAGAGAGAAAGAGACAGGGAGAGACAGAGAATGGGCCTCCAGCCACTACAAACAAACTCCAGATACATGTGCCACCTTGTGCATCTGACTTACATGGGTACTGGGGAATTGAGCCTCAAACCTCAGTCCTTAGGCTTCACAGTCAAGCGCTTAACCACTAAGCCATCTCTCCAGCCCCTAGAATGATGTTATTATAGAGTTTATTTTATTATAGAGTTTTGAAGCAGGAGGGGGACCATAGAAATGGAAAATCTAACTATTAACCCTAATTGTAGCCTTTTCTTGGGATTTCCTAGAGGGGGAGGCACTGAGCTGGTCAGTCCAGTTTCCATGACAAGTTTCCAGGCACCTTGGAATCTTATTCACATCTTCCCACAAGGTGTCTAATAAAGGGAACTACTTGAGTGAAGAGATAAGAGAAATCCAGATCCCACACCCTGTGTCCATGCACTTTGTTATCTTATTTACATCAGGCTTCTAGGGAAGGAGTATTCTTTTAGAGGAAAAAAACATAAGGAAAAAGCCAGATCTCCACTCAGTCTCTAGGACATTTGCAGTTTCTGACCAAGCAAAAATTAAGAGGTCATTTTGGGTTACTCTCAGATGCCTAGCATTCTATCTCACCCCATCCTGAAAAGGTAACCCTGTCTCATTACCATGCATCTTTCATTTTTATATAACTAAAATATATGCTATGCTATTACTAATACTTTTATGCAACGTTAAATTTCTTATTCTTATGTACCTTAACTGTAACCCTCTTCAAAATTCTAAATCTGTTGTATTTATTTTTATTGTTAATATGTTTGCAGTAAAAACATGGAAGCTTACTTTTGGTATCATTTTAACTTCATACTCACTAATGTCAAGGAGTCACTACAAATTGCCCATACATCGTTTGTTTCTGCGCTAATTTGTATATTATTTCTCTAAATAATAAGCAACCATTCTTTAAATATTCCCTCGTATTTCTGCTGATTTCCTCATTCTCCACTGATATCTTTTCTTTGCATTTCAACAAAGTAGAAACAATGAGAAGAAAAGATTCCTGGGTCAGCCTGAAGACTACCAGTGTGATCCCTTGCTCATTTGCTTCTGTCTTTTCTCTGGTCATGTTAGTAACTCTTCCTCATGTGAACCATTTGACAATTAAACAGTGACCCTGATTTTATGCCACAATATGTCCTCTTTCTTGTCTATGAATTCATTTTTCCCTGCCAAATCAATCATTTGGTCCTTTCATAAATTTTCAATCCCTCCTTAGTAGGTGCTACGTATGGTTATTTGTAAAGCTCAAGATAAGTACTTCAGCAATACTTCACAAGCTCCAGCTTTATTGTGAGTCATTTGGAAATCGTTGTTGTGCCATATTGTAATATATATTGCAGATATCTCAAGATCAACATGTGTAAAACCCATTTCAATTGTTTCCCTAAATCCTATTTTCCTTCCTAAGAAGGCATAAATCCTCACATCCCATTTGTTCACATTAAACTGCAAAAGAAGATTACTTTTATTTTCTTTGTCCTTTCTTTCCTTTTTAAGCCATCAACAAATTTAGCAGTATGCATCCATGACATGTATTTGGAGACTAATATTTTGTCATTAACTCCTTCACTTGCATCCTTGAGTACCCATAATAATTCCATGCCTGCAATGTGGTAACGGTGAAAAAAAACCTCTCTGTCATCTTCTTTCAAAGCAATCTTAAAAACAGACCATGATACTCCTCATCATGTGATGTTTCACTGCTTTCGTGAAGAACCTAAGAGCAGCTTATGACACCCTCTTAAGTGCCGGGTGAGTCCTTTCTTCCAGCTTTCTTTGTGGCCCTGGTTCATGCTCACTGGAACGCCATACACCTGTGTTTTCCCTTGCTGAAGTGAGCTTCCTTCATTGTTCATTCATGAAACGTTCACTGATAATTTATTGTAGGACAACAATATTCTCTGTGCTTGTGACAAGTCCATCAACTAAACAACAGAATCACCTGCATAAATAGAGGTTCTATTACAAGCTTATATTGGAAACAATTGTACTACTAATATAAACATCAACATCAAAACACTATGTTCTAAAATAATATGTAATGTGCAGATTGTGCCTAAAATATATATATTAAAAAAAAAACACAAGATGGGGAAAACAGTATTTAGAATATTTTTTCTAAAAAATATACATAATTCATTTGGTTATTTCTACAAATGTTAGGTTTCTCCAAAATCACTGAAGCCTGTTTGACCCCATGAAATACTACCCATTTCCTTCAAGAAGTCTTACTTAAAATAATATTTTCTTTTATTTATCTGCAAACAGAGACAGAGGGAGAGAGAGCGAGGAATGGGCCTGCAAAAAGCATCCAACCCCTGCAAATGAACTCCAGATGCATGTCCATCTGGCTTCACATGGGTACTGGGGATTTAAACCCATGCCATCAGGCTTTGCATGCAAATACTTTTATCCATTAAGATATCTCTCCAGCCTCAGAAATTCTTTTTTAGAAGCACAGCTTTATTTTTCTCCACAGTATTTATGATGATCACATATACTGTATATTTTATTACCTATTTTTATATCTCTTTCCTTGTAAAATTATGTGCTGTCAAGGTCAGTTTTGTGGGTTCTTTACAATCCAACATATTTTCAGAATGAAGTGAATATTAAGAGAACCAATCTAAATTTTCAAAACATTACTTATTAAAATAAATATATTTTAATTTCATTGGGTATGTTTATATACCTAGTATATAAACAACACATGTTAGTACCATCCTTCCCCTCATCCCTGCCCCTTTTCTGAAGGGGTCCTCCTCATTGGGCATGCAGGTCATCCCAAAGGTGATTATGGATTGTGCACTGTGGAGGCAGTGTCAGTTATGGGGGAGAGGCAATGTCTCTGTGCATAATGTCCAAATTCTAGGCTCTAACAATCTTTCCACCCCCCTCTTCTGCAAAATTCCCTGAGCCATGTTGGGTTCATTTTAAGACTACTTCAGTGATGGGCTCTTAGGGTCCTCTGGATCTCTGCTTTGGTATGTGTTGAGTGTGCTCAGTGTCTACCTCTGAGAAAGCAACACTCTCGCTCATTTCCCCAATTCCTCTGTGGTTTCAGCTGGGGCCTTGGTAAAGTGTGATGGGTCTTTTTCTCTCCTCAGGTCCTGCTCCCATCTGAAAAAAAGAAGCAGATTCTCCATCGGAGATCAAACTATTAATTTACTTGTGTTATTTATGTGAAGAATATTTTAAGTAACAAAACTCTGACAACTTGAGGATTTCAGAATATTAATGTATATGTTTATTTTTCCCTTCATCAAATATACCATTAAAATAAACAAATGTGTTATGGGATCATAGAAGGAAGATGATTTTCTCTCTCTTAATCCAGGAAAATTAGGAGGTTATGGTGACAGGTAGAATAAAAGGCAAAAACAGAGATTAAAATGTGATCCACAAAATGACTTATGAAAAAAATAGTTTTTACCATATTGAACCTTGAATTCTTTCCAAATGCATATTCAAATTTGTGACAATGGACCAATATGCAGTCATCAGGACAATTAATATTAAAACCTCAGTTGGAACACTTGGTGTAACAATTTTGGAATACATCTGGGTTTGGATATGAAGGCAAAGTTAAAAAAAAAAAATGAGTGATGCCAAATCTGTAAGAATATTGCTGTGATAAGAAAAAAACCAAGGCCAGTTAAAGGAAACACACATGAAGATAGACCATATTCACAGCTCTTGGTCTGCTTTATTTTTTTTTGTTATTATTATTATTAATAACAGCAACATACTTTGTATGGATACATTATGTGTTGACATCCTTTTTTCCTCATCCCTGCCCCCATTCCATTAGGGACCTTCCTCATTGGGGTTGTAGGTATTCCCTCTGGGGTTGTGGTTTATGCGTTGTGGGAGCAGCAGTTATTTCTTTTGGGCAGGGAGGACGGGTATAGGGAATGCCTCTGGGCATGATGTCTGAACCTGTTGCTTTTACAATCTTTCTACTCTCTCTTTTTATGTGCATGGTAGCACACAGCCCACACTCTTATAGTTCTGAGAAGCAAGCACGCTGACAATGGTAAACCCTAAAATAAGTATCAGGGGCTGGAGAGATGGTTTATGCATTAAGGCTCTTGCCTGTAAAGCCTGGGTTCAGTTCCCTAGTAACCATGTAAAGCCAAATGGACAAAATGGCACAAGCATCTGGAGCTCATTTGCAGAGGCTGGAGGTCTTGGTGCATCCATTCTCTCTCTCTCTCTCTGCTTGCAAATAAATAAAAATTAAGTGCTAGAAATAGTGTTGGTCAGTTTCTTGGACTTAAACTTCCAGAATGTAGGATATCTCACTGTGAGATCACTTGCCAAAATAGCCACTGCCTATAAATTGCATGCCTCTACTATAATAAAAATATATAGAGCCGGGCGTGGTGGCGCACGCCTTTAATCCCAGCACTCAGGAGGCAGAGGTAGGAGGATCGCCGAGAGTTCGAGGCCACCCTGAGACTACACAGTTAATTCCAGGTCAGCCTGGACTAGAGTGAAACCCTACCTAAAAAAAAAAAAAAAAAAAAATATATATATATATATATATATATATATATATATATATATAATTCCTATAGGAATCTGAGTTTAATCATATTTACAGAAGAATTCAGAATTCAGTAAGGACAAGGGTAATCCCACATAAAAATGAACAAATTAATGGAAAAAAATATTTTAATATAAAGACTTCCCCAAAAGGCTGAGTAAATAGTAAAGACAGCAATATTTTAATTTACTTCATCTAATTAAGTTTATTTATTATTTTATTTATTTTTTGTTAGAAACTACCTCAGTCATTGCCTGAATAAGACTTACTTGTATGGTCTGAAAAACTAGCCTGTCTAGTGATTAATGGATTGAAATATCTCTTAGTAGTAGGCTTCTACCAGGAAGTAAAACAAGAATAATCATATAATTTAAATAGAAGACAATTGTAGACATGCCATATTTCATATGCTACAGGATTCAAAAGAAAACAAGAAGAGCAATAATGGAGAATTAAAAACAAAAGTTATTGAAAAAAAATCTGCCTCCAGAATGGAGGCTTGAGGCTGGCTGTATGCGTAGTGCTTGGCTGCCTTAAACAGGATGATAGATATGAGTCTCAGGTCATCCTGAGCCACACAGTGAGTTCCAGGCCAGCCTCAGATATATTTCAAGGCCCTGTCTCAAAACCATTAAAAATAATGGATACTGGAATAGATTAAATGTGTCAAGTTAATACTGAACAAGATTGATAAGGATTGAGGATATTCCATGAGACATAGTATTAAAGATGTTAAAGTTCCTAAGAAATTTCAACTTAACCTACCTCAAAATCAATCAATGAAAAGTTATAAAAACAGAAAAGACAATAATCAACAGAGTCAGATTAATATCAAATCTCCTTATTAACTGCATAAAATGTTGAATAAAACAAGTTATGTTTTCCACAATGTATATATATACAGAGCTCTAAACTCAAATTAAACTAATAATTTTTACATCATTAAATATGATTTTGTGAATGAGGAATTAATAAATCTAGGCATGCTAACAATCAGAAATATTATGACCTACAGAATAAAATATCAGAATTGTGAAGAACTAAATCAGAAAACCAACAAAAACAGTAGCAAAAATAAGTAGGAAGGGTGTAACTTCCAATAAAAGATAAAGTAAAATCAATAATTAAAACAATACATTTCCAAATTTATCAATCTTTTCTGTTCAGTCACAGACAGTTCCAGTGTGAGCCTGTATAGCAAGCCCATAAAATTAAGGAAATCCATACCTTTTAAATGTTAATATTTTTAATGTTTTTTTTTAAATTTATTTATTAGAAATAGAGGAAGAAAAAGAGAGAGTAAGAGAATAGGAGCACCAGGGCCTCTAGCCACCACAACTTCAAACACATGCACCACCATGTATAAATGGTTTCCATGGGACCTGGAGAATCAAACCTGGGTCCTCAGGCTTCTCAGCAAGTGCCTTAATGGCTAAGCCATCACTCCAGCTCAAATGTTTATTTTTTTTATTAGCAGAGAAGTAATTAGGCTTCATTATTTCATTTTTAATTTTTTTTAACTTGTAAAAGTATTTTATTTATTTATTTGAGGGGAGAGGGACAGGAATGAGGAGAGCATGGACCCTCGCCATTGCAAATGAACTTCAGATGCATGTGCCACCTTGTGCCTCTGCCTTAAATGGGTATTGGGCAGTCAAACCTAGGTTCTTAGGTTTTTTAGGCAAACACCTTAATTGCCAACCCCTCTCTCCAGCCACATCACAGCGTGTTTTCGAACAAAATTTGTTTCTCTCTTTCTCCATCCCTACCTCTTCCCCCATCTCCTTTGCCCCAGTGTACCCTCCCCTACCGTAGTCTCTTTTTTATTTTCATGTCACATGCATTCTTTTGCCCTCTCTCGCTTTGCTGGTAGTTTCCTTTTACTGTGAAAAACTTGTGAATATCACACAGTCTTGCTAGTTGATTCATGGAGCTGTTATCCTATGCTGCTAGAATCCTGCTTAGACAGTTCTTGCTTACAATAGTGTCCCAAAGTAGATTCCTTATGTGTTCTAGCAGATTCAGCTTCTCATGGTTTGAATTGAGATCTTTGTCCCTTTTTCAGTTGATTTTTGTGAGAGATATGTATTTAATTTTATTCTTCTACAAGTAGTTATCAACTTTCATATGCACAGTTTGTTGAGCAGGCTGTCTTTTCTCCTGTGTGCTTTTGATGTTTATTAAAAAATAAAGTAGCCATAGCTGTTTATTTCTGGATCCTCTATTCTATTCCACTGGACTACATGTCTATTTCTGTGTCAGTATCATGCTATTTGTCACTATGGAGCCACAGGATAATTTCAGGTGAGATAATATGATTCTTCCAGAAGTGTTCTTTCTGCTTAGGATTGCTTTGGCTATAAGAACCCTTCTGTCTATATATATATACATATAGACATTTTTCTTTGTAATTCTGAGAAAAATACCACTGTTACTGGATTGGAAAAATTAATAGCTTGAAAATGCCCCTATTACCAAAAGCAATCTTCACATTTAATGTAATTACTGTCAAAATTTCAATAAAATTATTTTAAGTATATGTTTTATCATGATTGGCTTTAAAAAATCCAATGTTCCTACAGAAATTATGATTCTCAGGGCTGGAGAGATGGCTTAGTAGTTAAGGCACATGCCTGTGAAACCTAAGGAACCAGTTCAACCAGGTCCATGTAAGCCCGTTGCACATGATGGTACATGTGTCTGGAGTTCGTTGACAGTGGCTAGAGGCCCTGGCATGCCCATTCTCTCTCTCAATCTCTCTCTCTCTCTCTCTCTCTCTCTCTCTACCCCCTCTATCTCTAATAAATAAATAAAAAATAAATGTTAAAAAAAGAAATTATCATTCTCCTTCAAATTCTTGTGAAGAAACACCAAACAAATGACTCACATGTAGCCTTCATCCCTAACATTTTTTTCATGGAAGTTCCATCATGGCTTTCTCTCCTGTGTATATAACTGGGAATTATTCATTGATGTGGCGTGGAAAAAGTTAATTTACTTTTGTTCAGTGTTAGGTAATAAACCCAGGCCCTTGCAAATGCTAAGTAAGTGCTCTTCAACTGAGTCATTGTTTAGCCATTTGTGTGGGTTTTGCAAAATTAGCTAATCTGTTTCAAAATCCTGTGTATTTCATCTTTACTCTAAGGAAACTGATTATTCTGTGTCTCTGCCAGGTGGATTTCTTTAAGCTGTGACTGAGGAATCTAGACTACTGAAGGATTTTAGGAGGAAAATCTAGATCATAGAGCTACCAGTAGCTCATTGCATGAAGCAATAGACAAAAATATGAGTAGCAACCCTCAGCCTATGCTGAAGACATAGCATTTCTATCATGATTTCATCAGCTACAATGATAATATGCATGCAGACACCCAAGCATAACTCTTTCCTCCAAATTGAAATGAAGGATGCTCTTAAGAATAAAAAACTATATACAAATTAAAAGACTCAGGAATCTCCTAACAGTTACATGATTCGCAATACCCCTCCCCAAATTTATGACAGCAGAAAACAATTACTAATGAGAAGAGACATTTGAGAGATTTGTTGGAGTTTCTAGCGGGAGAAGGCAGTTACTCTTATACCCTTGACTGTATACAGGGCCTCCACTATTCTGGGAAGCTGATCCTTATGGACTGAAGCTTTGGTAGGGTTACACATGGAGCAGTTAGAGGGGAGGGGACAACTGCTTAGTTCTCCATATCAGTAGAGTCAACCCTGACAATCAATGGGGTGACAGATGTCTCAGCCAGATGGCCCTCACATCCCAGAGGAGACTCTACCTGGCCAAGCTGCAAGCAAGTTGGTCATGGATCTTCAAGGATATAGCTTTGTGGTAGTTTGAATATATGTCCCCCAATATATTCAGTGGTTTATTACTTATAGTTTGCATCTGCAATCACCTTGCTAGAGGCAAGGTCACTGGGGGCCCGGTCTTAAGGTGTGGTGATGGGTTTGAGATTCCATTGTAAAGATACGCAAATGTGTCTAGCAGGAGTTCCTGAAGTCTGCTGTGTGACCTTTTGGCTGTAGTTAGTTTTTGCTCTGTGTGCTGTGGTGGCTGGTTGGCTTTTCTCTCTGCTTGGCCCTGTGAAGAGCAGGCTGCTTTTCCTGCCTTTATGGAACTTCCCCTGGATCTGTAAGCTTCAATAAATAATATCCCTTCCTCCATAACTGTGCCTGGTCTGGAAGTTCATCTCAGCGAACCTGAAGCTGTCTGCTACAGTAAAGTGGTACCGAGGAGTGTGGGGTGAGATGAACCTGACCGTGTGGATATTCGTCTTTTGGAACCTTTGTTTTGGAGGAATGGGCATGGACTTGGTGCTTGCAACTGAAGATGCCTTCTGGAGTGGTAAGCCAAGTTTTATGGACTATTCTGATGAGAGTTTGAGAATGCTAAGTGCAGACAGTATTGAACTTCAAGGCTTGGCTTATGAGCATTCTAAGGGTAAGGAAAGACTGCAGAGGACTTTGTTGGAACTGGGCTACTGGCATAAGGGATGGCTACGTTCAGATATCCAGGCCCAGAGTGTTTGATCAAACTTAAATTTGTAATGGACTGATGTGCTTGGCTAAAGATATCGGACTGAGATTTTAAGATTTTAAGTTGAAAAAACCTAAAGCAAGTTAAAAGTAGAGGCATTGAGACTGGTTGAGCTTCTATTGTCAATGCATTAGCAATCTTAAGGAAGGTGGAAGGAAGATGGCCAGACTTGATTTACATTAAAACAATGGAGAGGATGCCTGAGGAAAGACTGTTAAAAATGCAAACTCTTGGAAAGAGGTGACTGGAGAAGGAACCTGCTTTTCAAGGTTATGATTTATTTCGTTCCTGGATTAAGAATATGGCTGTGTCCTGCACACCTGTTATTAGTTTTGGAAGCATGAAAAAATGCATGGAGTGGTCATGAATTGCACACGGTTCCAGGAGCTGCTGCTGAGATGCAGCATGAAGGCAGGGCATGAAGTCCCTGAGGAATAGGCTGGAAGAGCCTTTTGGAAGATGGACCGTGGTTTGCATGGAGACCTGAAGATGTTTTGGATATACCAGGACTGTGCAAAAGGGCTACCATGGAGTGCAGTGTTGGCATGGGATGAAAGTTTTCCTTGGCGACTTTGCCCAGCTGGAGGGGCGGAATTGGAAAACCTGGAGACTCAGTCTATGGTTATATTGAACTTGAACTGCAGAAGTTTGATGATGGCTGATGGTGATTGAGTTTGCATTGTTTTAGTCTCTCCTCTCCTTGCTATGCCTTATACCAGTTAAAAATGTTTACTCTGTGCCTTTACATGTTGAAAGTATTTAACTTGTTTGATTTTATAGGACTCACTATCTTAAGTTGATCAAGACTGTGAGAACCTTTGAAATTGGACTGAGTACAATTTACAATGTGTGATAGTTATAAATCTATTGGGGGCCAGGAGCTAAATATATTGGGGGCCAGGGGCGGAATGTGGTAGTTTGAATATATGTCCCCCAATATATTCAGTGGTTTATTACTTATAGTTTGCATCTGCAATCACCTTGCTAGAGGCAAGGTCACTGGGGGCCCGGTCTTAAGGTGTGGTGATGGGTTTGAGATTCCATTGTAAAGATACGCAAATGTGTCTAGCAGGAGTTCCTGAAGTCTGCTGTGTGACCTTTTGGCTGTAGTTAGTTTTTGCTCTGTGTGCTGTGGTGGCTGGTTGGCTTTTCTCTCTGCTTGGCCCTGTGAAGAGCAGGCTGCTTTTCCTGCCTTTATGGAACTTCCCCTGGATCTGTAAGCTTCAATAAATAATATCCCTTCCTCCATAACTGTGCCTGGTCTGGAAGTTCATCTCAGCGAACCTGAAGCTGTCTGCTACAAGCTTACATGTTTAGTAACCCATCCCAGGATTGGAAGGGGGGCTGGGTCTTTGTGGTAAGGCTTCTCTTGAGTCGCTTGCACTCCTGTAAAATAATCTCTCAATTGTATTCCTGTAAATAACCTCAACGAACTAATTGTTTCATTAAGCTAGACGTAAGTGAAGTGATTTCTTTATCAGTGGCCTACCTGTAATGGTGTGGACAAGCTTCTGTTCATACCTTATCAGGCAGTCATACAACACAATTAGCGATGCAACAGAACCCTATTGATCCGTGAGTTTGACAAAAAGTGATTGCATGGCTGGCCTCCCACAGTGGGTGAGGAGACATGGAACTAAGGAAGATCTCTCTAAAGGTGGACTGTCCATTGTAGGGATCCTGATATGGCTTTTTATCCCCATGTGGCTTGGGCTGATGTGTCTCCTTCTCTGGTGGTGTTTGCATGCTGCCTGTGATGACTGATGGGACAAGCAATAAAATCTAGTCCATCTGAGAGTGCAGCATCCTTGGGAGGAAGCACAGGATGGATGTGTTCCTTGATATGGTATGACCTGCCACGTCTGCTTGATGAAAGAGGTCTACCGCATGGAAATGGTGAGGCTGACGGAGTGGAGAACACATTCCATTTTCTGAACAAAGCATTCATGGAACAGAATAGTTAGCAGGCTGCGGGATCAGTTGTGTGCCTGTTGTCACAGGTGATTTGACATGTAACCAATGTTTAGCATTCTTCCCAGAAAGGAATTCTCCATATAAGGAGAGAAATGTGGCAAAAAAAAAAAAAAAAAAAAAAAAAAAGTCATCTAGAAGCCATCCACTGCATTAGCCTCTGATTTGGCAGGAAAAGAGAGTGGGAAGATGCGCTGGAGGTGTTAGCTTACCATTCCTTACAGCTGTCAGGATGCAAGGGAAAGAAAGCATGCGTCAGAGCTCTGTAACAAGCAAGCCTGCCCTGATATCTGTGAACTTGGAAGCCATGGTAATAATTGGATTGTGAATAGGGAAAGGGTGAAGGAGAAAAAGAGACAATAACCCTCTGGTCTCACCTTTAGAAAAGAAGGTAAATTCTGTGGTTCAGCATGAAGACAGGGTCCTTCATAATGGTCTAGTAAAGGAGACTGATAACCAGGGAACACTCGACATCTGGAATCTGAAATGTTTGAATAGAGGGGAAGGCTTATTTTCTTTTTGAGATACAGTCTCACATAATCCGGACTAGACTTGAGCTCATTATATAGCAGAGGATGACTTTTAACTCCTGATCCCACAGCCGCCACTACTTGCATGCTAGGATTATAAGGTGTGAGCTGACTTGGGAAAATAAAACATCAAACTTTTAAACAAGAAATGAAAGCCTCTCATTGCCTGGCTCGTGAGGGTGAGAAACACGGGGTGGATGGAATGAGTCTGAGTGCTGTAGGAGTAGGATAATTGAGGATATGTGTCCCTCCTTGAGAGAAAGCTCATCATAAACAATACAAGGTATATCAGATCTTCATACAAGCCATTAGGGATCCTTAAGTATCTTTAGCACTGTGTTCCATGAATATCAGGGGCAATAGGGGAAGGGAAGGCATGCTGAGGAAACTGGGCCTGAGTATGGCAATGGTTGTTGCCCATTACACTAAGGCAGTGATAGGGCAGCATTCACAGGAGAGTATGCAAGGAGGCAGTTTGGCCAGGTAACTGGTGACAGGTATTGGGCTGTAATAACTTTGCTGAATTCCATGGTTAGATGTGATCTTGACGATATGAAAAGACCAACAGATTGAAACCATTTAGTCACCACATTAATTGGGTTCCTATAGTTCTGAAGTAAAGCAACCAAAAGGAGATAAAAGAAGGGGAAAACATGAGCTGGAGGGAGGGTTAACAGTGATATGCACAAGCATGAGCACCTGAGTTTTAATCTCCAGAACCCATATAAACAGTTGGGCATGGCCACACATGACTGTAACCCCAATCCTGAGGGTGGGGAGCAAAGCCCACAAGGATAAACAGGTGGACCAGTGATGGACGTAGACAACCAAAAATTTCCTTTAGCCACCACAGACAAGCTCACACATCAGAAAGACAGCATACACAATTGTATACAATGCCAGCGCCAGAACACACACACACACACACACACACACACACACACACACACACATCTATCCTTCCCATAATCTATAGTCATGTTTCCTGATCCATCTAGTACCCCTGGGCTGCTGTTTTCACTAGATGGCCACTGTGCATTCCTTCACTACCACGAGTCACTTAGGGTCAAATTTGCCTTGCTTGGCTGTGTGATGATTAATTCATTCTAGTGAAATTCACAGCATTTACAATCACAAAGGAAATACATCTCTGGTCATGTCTGGGAGAGATATTCAAGATTAGATTAGTTCAGGTTGGAGGCCCCACTGTAACTGTGGCTACTGACATTTCATGGACTGGATTTCCAGGCTGTACATAAAAGAGTCAATTAGCCGAGCATTCACTGCTTTTCACTTTGGTCTCTTTACTAGCCATAAACGGAATGTGACCCGTTGCCTCAAGCTTGTGCTGACCTGGCTTCCCTGCCATGATAGACTCTACCCTCTGAAACAGCTGAAATAAATTGTCCCTCCTTTTAACAGATTTTTTTTTTTTTTGGGGGGGGGGGGCAGGCATTTACTTCCAGCAACTAGCAGTTCACTAACATAGCCTGGAGAGCCTGGCTCAGAACCACAGGGGATGACAGCTATGCCACGGATTGCCACATTCAAATCCATGCCTCCATTCTAACATATTCCAGCCTGGCACAATGGTACTTACCATTCTACCAGCCATATCTGGATGTTGAGAGGCCTGGGGTTGGGAAAGCAATGTCTGCACCCTTTTCCCCCTCCAGTGTATGTTATTTCAAGTGAGAAAGGTTGTTGCAGTCAGGTTCAGATTGCTGGCAGAAATCATCCAACAAAGAGCAGCTTGGGGGAGGGGTTATTTTGGTTTACAGGCTCAAGGGGGAAGCTCCATGATGACAGGGCAAACAATGGCATGAGCAGAGGGTAGACATAACACCCTGGCCAACATAAAGTGGACAATAGCAACAGGATAGTGTGCTGGCTATAGCACCTATAAGCCTGCCCCAACAACACACTGCCTCCAGGAGGTGTAAATTCCCAAATCTCCATCAGCCTAGCATTCAGAACACCTAAGTTTATTGGAGACACCTGAATTAAACCATCACATCGCCCACCGCCCTCATAAACTGATAACCATACATGATATAAAATACAATCCATTCAATCCAACTTTAAAATTCCCCATATTTTTTATCAATCCTAATGATGTTCAAACATCCCCATGATCCAAGGTCTTTTAACTGAGCCATAATACCAAAAAATCCCCCCAAAAAAACCTATAATGGCACAGAATAAAGACTCATACTGCAAAAGATGGCACTGTACATACCAAAGAAATATTTAACCAATATGAGATTTAAACAAGGCAAACATCAAACTCTGTAGCTCCAGGTCCAACAACTCTAACCAGTAACAAATCTCCAAGTACGATAATTCTAACCAGCAACACGTCTCTGGTATTCCAATTCCACCCCTTCAGCTAGGCTACTCACAGTCCTGGAAAACTTCATCTGAGGGTGGAAGCTTTCCTTAGCAGCCATCTCATAGTCCCAGCATATCTCCTGGGTTTCCACTGCAATCCACGGTTCATCCTCATGGCTCCATCGGGTCTCCATGCAGGCAATCCAGCAAACCTGTTTCACACTGCCCAAGGCCATTTCCAAAACACAAGACCATGTTGCAAACTCAATGACCCTCTCTTTCCTGCATTTCTTATATTCCCCAATACCAGGTAGAGTGCCAATTTGTTAATCCACAGGGGAAAAAAAGCAGACTATGAAGAACAGGGCACTCCTTGAGCACTCACCCCTTCTAAACAGTCTGCATTCTTCCTATTGCCCCAGTGCAGGTCAGCTGGCCCAATCTCAAAGGTTTTAATCTCTCAATTGAAGCTGAATGGGCAGCAGTTCACCCAAAGATTTTTTTTTTTTTCTGTGCTATATCCCTCTGGTCACTCCAGTCCATTGCTATGCAAAGCAACCAAGCACAACTTCTCAGGACACGGGCATAATAGCAAGCCACTCACACAAACTACTAGCCCAACACAAGCAAAGCTCTTTCTCACCCTCATAAGCCAAACCTCACAGTCCATAGTTCTTACTGCATTCACATCTTTCAGCTCTGACCAGAATAGTCCATCAAGCTGTACTTACAGCATTACAAGGTGTCTCTTAGGCCAAGGTTTCAAATTCTTCCACATTCCTCTTGAAAATCAGCTCCAAAAGGCCAAAGACACAGTCAGGGGTCTAATAGCAAATGACACCACTCCTCGGTACCAACATTTCTGTTGCAGATGTGTTCACATTGCTGGCAGAAATCACCCAACCTAGAGCAGCTTGTGGGGAAAAAAAGAGGTTTATTTTGGCTTACAGGCTTGACGGGAAGCTCTATGATGACAGGGAACATGATGGTATGAGCAGAGGGTGTACATCAACCCCTGGCCAAGATAATGTGGACAAAAGCAACAGGAGAGTTTGAAAAACAATGGCATGGGGAAACTGGCTATAATACCCATAAGCATACCCCAACAATGCACTGCCTCCAGGAGGCCTTAATTCCCAAATCACCATCAGCGGGGAACCTAGCATTCAGAACACCTAAGTTTATGGGGGACACCTGAATCAAACCACCACAAAGGTACGCTGCATACTCTGAGGGAATAGCTGCCCACCCCAGGAAAATGCATAATATTTTTCATTTTCACTGTTTTATCATGTCTTTGACCTTTTCCTCACACTTTAAAACCTTACAGCAGCTTACTATTACAGTATTTTGCTTTCTGGTAATTTTTCCCTTGGATATTTTTTCCCCTAGGAACTCTTGCTCAACATAAATTTTGCCATATTTGCTTTTGAGTGGCTGTGGTCAGACCCCTTTATTGTTTCCCCTTTCTCTCATTCCTACTTCATCACTTACCACTATACATACCTGATTTCCATGCTTGTGTAAGTCACAAGATCCTCCAGAGCCTCACATAGCTCGTGTAGTTATACCATTCCACCGTGGAGCTCAGCAAGGTTATATACCACACCTCTCCTGGAGTCCCTACTTCTTTCTTATCTGTATGGTGAATCAGTTTTATCCAACCCAGCGAACTAAGCATGAAACACGTCATTTTTAAATGACCCAATAGTGTGTGTTCTCCCTCTATAGTAACCAAGCCTCTGATATTCCTGGGAATTTCCCTGATGGTTTATATCAGCCAGTCCATCAGGAGTTTTGCTCAAGGTAGTTAAAATTATTCAGTTTCTCTGCTTTGTTATTGCTCAAACTTATCCCACCTGCTTCCATGTCCCACAGCCACATAAGCCCTGGTGTAGTGTAATAGTCCACTTCAGCTTATTCGGATGAACTACCAACCAAGCAAAGTTATGGGAGGAAGGGAGTTTTTGAAGCCTGCAGATTCAGGGGAAGTTCCATAATGGCAGAAGAAACTGGCCGATTTCCACAGGTCCATGCTGAAAAGAAATGCCATCGCCAACAGACACTTAGGGCTGGACCCCGGGATCTACCCACAGTGACACCTCCTCCAGCCAGTTACAAGTTTCATAAGTTCATCTTTAATGAAGTCCTGAATGTATTAGGGATATCCATTCAAATGCCCACACTTGGCTATAAGTGATTCTTTTACTACTTGTTTAAAAGGTTTTCCCAATTTAAATGGTTCATATACAGAGTATATCCTAATTATCAGTTTCCTAAAATGGGCCATTATTAAAGCTTTGACCACATGTTCCATCATGGAGTCGGCCTTCCTCTGTATGAAAGTTCAGAATGGAAGTATCTCTTCTATCACTTCCACCCTATTCATTTCCTCAGCATATTCCGTTTCTTCCCATGGGTTCCAAGTTCCACTACAGTGAAAATCTAATTTATATTCTCTATTTCTTGTGTCCTTGCATCATTCTGCCCAGTTTAAGAAATGGAAAGCCCAAACTTCCATCTCTTGCTATCTCTCTCTCTCTTCCCCCCTTTCTTTCTTATATTTTTTTCCTTTACTTTACCTACCAAATCAGAGATGAATGAAGTGGGAAGTATTTGCATGTCCTTTTATCATTGTAATTCTTCTCTTCACAGACAAGTTGTTTCTAAGAATAGAGCTGAGGTTCAGTTGCAAAACAAATGTCATGCAACATCCCCCATAGCCTGCTTAATGCCCTGTGCCATAGATGCTGCTTTCAGGGAACACAACATATTCTCTGTTCCATCATCCGTTTGGAGGGCACACCATCCTCATGAAATTAACCCTATTCATCAAGGACGCATACCTCCTCAGACCACATCAAGGAAGGCAGCCACCCTGACTGTCAACCAATGATGCTCCAGTGTCAGTTTACTTAGACTGAGTAGCATGTCCTATTCCCTTCACAGGGAGCATGCAACCTCCACACTAACACATTACGTGGGGAGAGAGATCCACATCAGGCTTGTTCCTATGGACAGTCACTTGACATTTATGTAAGCTCACATTGCACGAGCTATATAACCATTCCTCCCTAACTGGATTCTGGTTCTCTCTGCCGTTGTCCAGGCATCAGATATGTTTTATGACTGTCTGTGGAGACATAAACATTTATTCACCCCAGATCAGGAACTAACAACCAATCTAAGAAATGATTCCACCCAAGTCCAGTTTAGTAAGCCAAGGTGTTCATTGTCATTTTGAATAGCACTGTGGTTTCAGAGTTACTTACAAGTACATGGATGACTCAGAGGCATTCACATTACTGAAAAGCCCACCTCATCTATCCGCCAGCATAGGTGATGACTCATGAAAGCTAAGTCCCTGGAGCTTCCTGTGCAACTGCTAAGCATTAAGCATCTCTGCTGATGGGAAAGCCTCCTGACCTAGCATTGTTACTACCTATATAACGTTGGGGAAAACCCTTGCAGATCTTTTAAATTTCATAAGTTTCTTGAGCTTTGTAAATTTTGGCTACTTCTTGGAACTTGTAGATTTCATTTACTTCTTGGAGTTTTTTTTTTTTTTTTTTTTTTTTCTCTTTTCTTTTCAATAGCCCTCCTGAAAGGAGTGCTTCAACTTGATTTAAACAGCTAAAGTCTCATACACTGGATAACATGTTGACCACCTTGTTCCAATGACCATCTTGCCCTGAGTACACTGAGTATTTCCCCCAGCAAAAGTACCCACATGTATATTTTCCATTAGAGTTCAAGAAAAAAGATTCTGATTCTGTGAAGAATATCTTCATCTCTTTGAATCTTCATTTCTTTAACTGATTAATTAATTAATTTTAAAAATGTTATATTCATATCCCCTCTCTCCTGGACCCACTTCCACTTCTCCTCAGTGGTGATTCTTTTCAGTGGTGTCAATTTCTGTGGGTGAGGCAAGGCTGTATTTTTTTAAATATTTTATTTTTATTTATTTATTAATTTCAGTGCAGGAGAGAGAGAGAGAGAGAGAGAATGGGCATAAGTTCTTAGCAAACAAACTCAATTTCTGTGGGTGGGGTCCTGGAGAAAGGCTCGAACCAGGATTTTTGGAAATAACCACTAAGCCATCTCTCCAGCCCAAGGCTGTATTTTTGGAAATGTCTACACCCGTGTGGCTCTTACCATCTTCCTATCCCCCTTTCTGCAACATTCTCTGAGCCTTGGTGATTCTACTACCAGTCTGATTTACTGCTGAGTTCTCTGTAGCCTCTTGGTTTCTTCATCAGTATGTTTTGATTAACCACTGTGTCTGTCACCTGGAGCTGGTTGTCAGTCTAGAAGAGGGAGCAATACTTGTAATGCTGCTTCCTCTGCACTTTCTCCTGTGTTCCAGTGGCTGTGGTATAGGTAGCACAATCCCTGGTAGACTGTCAGGTCATGTTGATGGATCTTGGACATCCCCATTATTCTCTGTGATCTGTAAAATAGATTCTCATACCACAAGTGAATACAGCTGTGATTCAGGGACTTATTCATGGTTTGAATGACTTCTTAATATGTATGCCCACTCTACTTATCCAGAGTGCAGTGAAGACTCTCCCTGGGATCTATTACTTTCCTGGCCATGGTTTTCTGAATTGATTCTTAGTACCAGGTATGATTTCTCTCCCATTGAGTAGGTGTCATATCCAATCAGAGGGCAGTTGATTACCAGCATAGGCTGTGTGCCAGTGTTGCATAGGTGTGTACTTCTTGCCCAGCTGCTTGTTTGCATAACTTTCAGGATACTCAGCTTATTCATGCTTTTGGTGATCTTTATCCCATAGCAGCTCCCATAGCACTTTCTTGTGCCATGAGGGTCTGCCAAGAGATGATTGGGTTTCCTGTCATTTCCAAAATGGTTTCTCAGTGTCTTTGACAACAGCCTGTGGTGTCTTCAGTCATAGGGACTTACCTTTTAGTTCTAGCAGGTAACCAAGTGCTTTGGCAATGACCAGCATCATTTGGGGTATCAATGGATCTCTCTGACCAATAGCTCACTGTGGGAGGGTAACCAATTCTGGTCTTCAGATTCACCAGCCATAGACAATGATTTTAGGATTATGCTTTCTCTACCTTGAATCTAGACAATCCACCCCCTTCATTTTGGGGTTATTTTATTTATTTATTTATTTATTTATTTATTTATTTATTTATTTATTTATTTTTTTTTTTGAGAGAGAGCAAAGAAGAGAAGAAGAGAAAGAAAGAAAGAGAGAGAGAGAGAAAGAAAGAGAGAAAGAGAGAGAGAATGGGTGTGCCAGGGCCATTTCAGCCATTGAGAATGAACTCCAGATATATGCGCACATGCAGAATTGCATACTTCTGTCACAGTGTCTGGCTAAACTTGGGACCTGGAGAATTGAATGGGTGTTCTTAGGCTTGGCAGGCAGGCACCTTAACCGCTAAGCCATCTTTCCAGCCCTGAAATTATGTTTTATATGATGGTGTGGTATTTTGAATGAATGGACCTCAGTAAATTCAGGATTTCATTAAAGTTTAATTTAGATCTACAGCCACCTGGCTGGAGGAGGTGTCACTGGGTGGAACTTAAAGTCCAGCTCAAAGGTGTGGTGGTGGATTTGGAATTCCAGTTTAAAGTTATGCAAAGTGCCTGAGTTCTGCCTGGAGTACCTGAAGTGTGATATGTGGTGTGGATTTGGGGTTTTGGCTTGTGGCATTTTTCTCTCTCTGCTTGGTCCAGTGAAAGAAGGCCAGCTTCTGCTGCTATTATGGAACTTCCCTGGATCTGTAAGCTTCACTAATTATCCCTTCCTTCATAACTGTGCCTGGTCTAAGTTCATCTCAGTGGCCTGAGTCTGTCTGCTGCAGATGGTATCCAGGAGAAAAGTTGTTATGGTACGGATTCCTTTTGTCTTAAGTTTTGGGTAATGCCCTTGCCACCCTCCCTTCCCACTAACCCCATCCTCCTTACCACATTCATTTATTTACAACAGTGTTATCTGTCATGATAAATGATAGTGTTATAGTCCATGCAAGAGAATTACAGACAACCACACTTTTGTAGCCAGTTGAGAGTCCTTTTTATTAAGTTGACAACTGACAGGGGCTCATAGCAGCAAATGCTCTCAGTGCAGAAGCTCAGGAGTACAACATCTTTAAAGGCAAAAGACCATAAAAATTATAAGGAAACTGGTTTCAGATGTAGGTCAGGGCATCTGTGAACTTGAAGCCATTCCTCTCCCTATCCTGAAGTTACCTTGAATTTAAATCCTGGACCATATGCCCAGGGCCATGGGAAGCCCAGAGAGTGTTTATAATACAGACAGGCCCCTCCCAGGGAGGTAGGGAGTTTACAATTGGAAGACACCATAGCAGGTAAGTGTTAGCTTAGCTATTTTATTCCCCAAATAAATGGAGACAGGGCCTAGTTAGGGCAGGATGACATTATCTTGGTTATTTCAATAGTTGTGATTTCCTTTCTGCTCTGAATATTTCCCTCTTATTCACAATTTGCTTTGTCTGAAACCTTCCTGAGGAACAATATGTCAGGTCACACAAGAGCACATGTTCTCAGATATAGTGATTATTTCTGAAATAACACTGTTATAGGTCTGGTGTCGCACAAGTAAGACCACCACCGACTCACAGACTGCGACGCAAAGTTATTTTGGGCAAAAGAGTGATACACCTAGAGGTTGGAATCTCTGAGTGCAGCCCCCAAGCTGCTTGGGGGTCAGCTTTTATTGCAGAGAACCACCACAAGATGTTTGTTATGAAAACAAGATAGGAGTTAAACCATAAAGTTACACAAAGTTACTGTTGAACAGGATGGTCATTACTAAAAGTTACAAGATAAAAATGTCACAAAGTGTTCATTACATGAGTCACATAAGCTGAACTGAACTGAGGTAAAGGACATTCCATATTATTCATCATGTAAACAGAACAAAGGCAAGACCATAAAGATTACTATAAACAGAGGAGTCATGTCATAGTGTCTTAAGTGACATTCCTTAAGGTGCAGATAACAGACAGCACCAGCATTTCACAATAAAGTCTGTGGTATTGATTCCTGAAAATTTCCTTTTATCTGTTGAGAAGCAGACTTGGGTAGTGACCTATGACCTCCATTATGTGTGCTCTAGAGGCAAGGGCCGCACAGGAGAATGTTTAACCCAGTCTATTGTATCCCTTTACAAACACATGTGTGAACTTTAAAAGGACACTGAAATTCATGTCTGCAAAGTCACAGCTTGGTGGGAAGTTTTGAAATTTTAAATAAAATTACAAATATAAAATAGTTCCAAGACTATATAAGCATAGAAAATGTATGACTGTTTATCATTTTAAAAATCATTCATGCTGCCAGGCATGATGGTGCACACCTTTAATCCCAGCACTCAGGAGGCTGAGGTAGGAGGATTGCTGAGAGTTCAAGGCCACCCTGAGACTACATAGTGAATTCCAAGTCAGCCTGAGCTAGAGTGAGACCCTACCTCAAAAAAACAACAACAAAAAAAAACAAAAAAAAAATCATTCATGCAAAACTGTTTCTTAGATGTGTATGACCTGGTTATCATATGATATTATACTTACTAAACTAAATTATTTTTATAAATATCTATTTAATTAAAATTATATTGGGCTCTAATCATTGGACAAAAGTCTTAGACATGACCCTAAGAGAATAAAAGAAAAATATGGGTAAATTGGAATTCATTACAATGATGTAGTTCTATGTAGAAAAACAGTGTGAGAAGATAAAATGAAATTCAAAAGCCTTGCTAACTGCACGTGTGTGACAAAATACCTTTTGTTAGCTTATATAAACGGTTATGGAAACTATTTAATGAAAAAAATCAGGTGGAAATTGGCAAAGATTAGGCGATACTCTCTGAAGAAACTAAAGATAAGAAATAATAATGTGAAAAGACACCCGTGTTACTGACAAGTACAGGAATGTGTAGTAGGCCAAACTCATAAACCACTACAGATCTATTAAAGTAGATAAAGTTAAAAATAGACAATATTAGAGATGGGGGGCATGAGGGAAAACTCCTCTACAATTATGGGAGGAATGTGAAATAGATCAGTCAACCTGCAAAACAGGTTCTTCAGAAACTAAATATATAGCAGAGAGGGAGAGACAATGCAGTGGTTAAGAATACCTGTTGCACAAGCATGAGGGCTTCTGTTTGGAAACTCAGGATCCATATGAAAAGCCTGCTATAGCTTCTGGAATCTGGTAGCTTGTTAAGGGGGTCAGAGAGAGGAGGATTGCTATGGCTCAAATCGCAGACAGTCTAGCGGGAAAACAGTTTGAGACCCTGTCTCAAGAAAAGAAGATAGAAGAGTGTTATAAAGAAGGACAACCAATATCCTCCTCTGCATACATGTACACAAATGCACATGTGTACACACACACACACACTCTCTCTCTCTCTCTTACTTACTTACTTACCATATGACCCAGAAATTTTACTTTATTCCAGAGGAATAAAAAATTGTCTCCACACTAAATCCTGGATATGAATATTCAAGATAGCTGTATTTTTGTCTTGGGAAGGTCAGCTTGCTATGACTAATGCAGACTGAGTAATTCAAATTCAGACTTTTTTTTTTTCAGTTTTGAAGGTTGGGAAGGTGTTGGTGAGTATGTAATTTATAGCCTTTCATCATACGTGGTGGACAGTAGGGAATGCAAGAAGATGCTAGTCCCCTTTTAACAAGGCATTAACCCTATACATTATGCCTGCATTATTAGGATGCAATTTTTTCCTGAGATTCCCACTACCAAATACCATCCCATGAGAATTAGGTTTCAACAGCCAAATGTAAGACAAAGATATTCAGTCCACAGAAATTATAATAGTGAAAAACTGGAAACATCTAAAGTCCAAATGCATTTCCCTCTTTCTTCCCAAGTCGTTTGAGAAATTTGTTGTCTATTTTGCCATTATGTGCAGTGTTCTTCAAATTTTTCTGCTGTTGTTACATCTATTAATTCTTTTCCAGTGGGAAAATATGTGACACATTGCTGGAATTCTTTTAGATTCACTGAAAATCGATCCCCTGTTGACACTTCAGAGGCAAACTGTTCAAGTTTAGTCTTAGCACTTGAAGGAGGAACAAGAACTTTTCACCTTGGTCTCAGCCTTATATAAGCATTTAAATAAAACTCACAAAGAAGAAATATTAAGGCCTGAGCCCAGGATCCCAATTCAACTCTGTAATATCTCAATTGAAAGCTACTTCAGGAGCAGGTGGAAAGAACTGCAAGCATTGCAAACACTAGAGTGACAATGAAAAGTTAATGCAATGGCCAGGTGACAAGACTTGTCTTACCAATGGAATCTGTTTTAAAAACAAATTTTATATATATACCTTTTACCTTTTTTGGTCTGAATAAGGCTTTGGACAATTTAACCTGTTGGAGAGAAGTGAATTAGAAAATATATGACTTCCTATTAAAAGTTGCATATTTGGATCCAGAAGTTAAAAGTATTTTTACTTCAAGTTTATAAACCTTGCCAAACAATTTGCTACCCAAGACTCATTAGTAGATATATGTTTAAGTTCTATATGGAGAATGGGAGAAGGATCAGAGGTGAAGTGCTCACTTTAGAAGGTTGAGATACTGAGTTCCATACAGTTCCCATGAGAAAACAATGATTGTGATGGGGTACAGCTTTAATTGGAGATAAAAAGAATCCCTGAAACTCATGGCCAGTTAGTGTATTCTTATTGGTCAGCTCAAGACCAAGGAGAAATCCTGCCTCAACAAGAAGGGGATAACATTCATGGATTTATAAGGATAACATTTAAGGTGGTCCTCTGGCCTCCGGAAACACAAGCACAACACCAACACATCCATGCATATTCACACACACACACACTCACACATGTAAATCCACACACACATGCACATGCATACACATATGCATGCACAGCCTAAACACACATGCAAAAAACTGAACAACTCTATCTCAATCTCATGCATTTCTTTGTGAACAGAATCACTGAGAAACATTTAGTTACAAGGGTTTTAATTACTTAACACACTCATAGGAACCAAAAGACACCATCTACATGATACAAAGTAAAATGCTTGGAATTGTGGATTGCCTGTGAACTTATAAATTTGCAAGCATAAACCTTCACAAATAATTTTGAGTGACCTCACCATTGGAATAATTTTATTAAAATTATTCATTGTATTTGTAAGATATTAAAATATGTTTGTTTCTATCACACAAAGAAGATTAGATATATAGATTCTGATGTTTTGACATGTTAAAATCACATTTTCTTACTAAATGATTAAACAGGGCATAACAATTAACAATATTAGTTAATTACATTAATTAACAAAAAATTCACTTAAAATTTTGGTAAATTGGTAAATTAAAATACTTTATGGTTGCATCCTCATTTCCATAGTATTTCAGTCCACATTATTTGATAAAATCCTTCAGCCAGCCTGAAAATTTATAAAGAATCATTATGATTGTTTTATTTTTAATTTTTTTAAGCAAAGAGAATACTTAAGCTGATAAACTCCTGACTGATTAATAGCAGCCAGTTGAGAACACTGCCTAATACTGTCTGCAATGACTCCATGCCTTTTCCTTTTCTTTTCTTTTCTTTTCTTTTCTTTTCTTTTCTTTTTTTTTTTTTTTTGGCACAATCTATGCATACTAGATTTAGTCCTACAAAAAGGAGGAAGGTTCAAATATCATTTGATTGTTAGACTTAGTTCAATAGTCTCACTCTAGGATACAATATGAAAGAGACACAATAATTGAAAAATTGATTTGGCTTCTTCTGCAAAGAAAATTACTATGTAGTATATGAGTGCACCCTTAACAGGCAGGTGTCACGGCAATTTCCAGGGTAATCCATACAGGAAAATACTGAACTGAGAAATGTGCATTTTTAAACATTTTATTTTGAAATAACAGTTTACTAAAAAATTGGAAAGATCTTGGTTGTATTCACTTTTTAAATAAATATAATGTTATATCAAAAGCAGCAAATTTCTACTTATATAATGTGTGGATTATATAAGTCTACTAAGACTTAAAAGGCACCATATTGCTGAGAAGCAGTGACAAAGGAGTGTCCAGCCCTGAAACATCTCTATCACACCTTCCAGGGCCAATTTATTTCAGGAAGAGTGCATTGTAAATAGTCCTACCCTTCCTTTGGCCTTTCTGCCCATGACATCACAGTGCCAACTTCTACCTACACAAAACCTTCATAATAGGAGGAAAAGAAGATGACATCAAAATAAAAGAGACACTGCTGCTGCTGCTGAGGATGGATGATGATGATGTGTGTGTGTGTGTAATTTTTGAATGGTACCTCACAGTGTTAATGCACCACAGCTTGTCTAACCATTTGCTTATGATAAGAATGTGGGGATGAATTATGAGAACAAACTGTAGGAATAAACTATAAAAAGAACTATGAGAATTAACTATAAGACTCAATGGTGATAATACTTCTTATTGACCTTACAAATAACTTTTCTGTGAATATTGCTATTGAATGCTTTGTCATATATGTTATATATATATATATATATATATATATATATATATATATATATTAGTTATGTATATTGTATATATATATATATATAGCCATGATGGTACCATTGTTAGCCTTCTCCCTGCCCTCCCCCCATGGATAATGTGGGTCTAGCCCTATGTGGGTAGCCCTCAGATTTGTGTGAGAGGCAATGACTCTATGTATAATGACCCAACTCATGGCTCTAATAATCTTTCAGCCTCCTCTTCCACAAATTTCCCTGAGCCATGTTGGGTTCATTTTAGGTCTATTTCAGTGACAAGATTTTGTGAGTCTCTGTGTCTCTGGATATCTGATTTGGTAGGGTTGAGTGTTCTTTGTGTCTATCTCCTTCACCCTTGTGCTGGTACCAGGTTCACCAATAAAGCAGCATTCTTGCTCATTTCCCCTATAACTCAATGGCTTCAAATGGTGTCCTATTGAGGTGCAATGGGCTGAGTCTTTCCTCAAGATATGCATCCATCTGAGAGAAGCAGATTCTCCAATGGAGAGTGAGGTCAGTACAAAATACATGGATAATCTTTATTATTTTAGAGAGAATTTAATAGGTGTTGGCCCTCTTGTATCCCACTATTGGTGGGAGCTTGCTATTGCAGAGCGGGCTCATTTTTGGATGTGGTCCTGACTTGTTTCCCAGTTCAGCTATGGGTTCCATTCCACTGAGCGGATCTGTTAGCCAAATTTAGAGCAGTTGGTAACCCACCATGGCTGTGTGCCACAACTGCACTTGTGTGAGCAACACGTCAGGTTGTTTGCTGCTAAGTAGCTTAGACCAGAGTTGCTTAGACAGATTTTGGTCATTTCCCCCCCAGTTGCTCATTTAACACCTTCTGGCACTAGACAAGCTAAGTGTCTGGGGACTGACTTTCTTCCAGATCCCATTCAGGTCTCTCCATGTTCTGTCCAAACAGCATATGGTGTATTCAGCAGTAGGGTCTTACTAATAATCTTTGGTGAGTCATCAAGTACAAACAAAAGTGCTCGGTGCTCCCCTCTACTCCCCTTGAAACCTTTCCTTTCCCCCTCAGCCACCTTCATCCGTTTGTTCACCCGTGGAATCCAACCCCCATTGTGGCTTTTGGGGGTGGGAATGGGGATCAGCTGGTGCTGCACATCTCCTGGTGGTGAAGTGGATCCACGAAGTTGGTCAGGTCACCTATGCCCTCCAGCATGCTCAGAGAGAGAGGTGAGATGGTGATGGGGCTAGGTCACTCTGTGTTTTGGGAAGGGGTGGAGATCCGTACTCGAGGCTCCTGAGCACTGGATCCCACAGCCCCTGGGAGCTTGTTCACGCCACACATGCCCTGCATCTGGCAGCCACTGTTCGCTACTGGGGTTGCTGTCTGTTGCTTTGATCAGGTGTC
The DNA here is from genome assembly GCA_036365145.1 of Orientallactaga sibirica. Classification (NCBI taxonomy): domain Eukaryota; kingdom Metazoa; phylum Chordata; class Mammalia; order Rodentia; family Dipodidae; genus Orientallactaga; species Orientallactaga sibirica. The sequence goes on from JAEOAD010000006.1 coordinate 28,108,918, forward strand.
CCCTAAACTTAGTGTTCATCAGGTTCCCAGCTGATGGTGGGGGTTCAGAGTGTTGGGGCGGGGTATGGGGTCTCTCCCTTCAGTGGGTGCACACTCTCCTGTTGCTGTTGTGGCTTATGTTGGGAGAGTGATGTTGCCCATCTGCTGATGTGCATCGTTTTTCCTGCCATCCATGGAGCTTCCTCCTCGAGCCTGTAAGCCAAAATAAACCTCTTTTTTCCCCGAGCTTAGTCTGATTTCTGCCAGCAATGGAACCTGACTGCAACTTAAAGTGGTGAGAGTGGGGTCTTAGACACCCATCCTGGGGAGCTGATTTTCAAGAGGAAGAACTATGGACTGTGAGGTTTGGCTTATGAGGGTGAGAAAGAGCTTTACTTGGACTGGGCTAGCAGTTTGTGTGAGATGCTTGCAGTTATGCCCGTGTCCTGGAAGCTGTCCATCCCATCAGAAATCACTGAACTCATTGAGCAGAGGGATATGGTTCAGAAAAATGAAATCTTTGGGTGAACTCAGAATGTTCAGCTGCAGTTGAGTGATTCTTTTCAGACAGGCACTAACCCCTTTGGGCCAGGAAGAATCCTGTCCTTTTGAAGGGGCCTGAATGCTGAAGGAGTGTCCTGTTCTTCAAAGTCTGATTTATTCCCCTGGATTAACAAATTTACCTGGTATTATGGAGTATAACAAATGCAGGAAAAGAGGGTCATTGAGTTTTTAACGTGGTCTTTGTTTCAGAAATGGCCATGGGCAGTGTGAAGCAGGTTTGCTGGATGCCTGCATGGAATCCCCATGGGGCCATGAGGATGAGACACAGTGAAATGTGGGTGATTATGAGATGGCTGCCTTTGGGGCTGCCCTGGATGAAGTTTTTCAGGAGAGAGTAGCCTAGCAGGCTGTGGAGAGGTTGCTGCCTGAAGTGACTTGGAGATTTGTCACTGACTAGTTGTTGGGAATTACAGAGGTCTGGTTGTTTAAAATCTTGTATTGGGTATTTCTTTGTTTTGCCCAATGCCATCCTTTGCAGTGTGGAATGTTTTATTCTGTGTCTGGGTTTTTGGGGATAAATGCAGGCAAAACTGACCAGATTATGGGGACAAGTATCATTAAGGGAAATAAAAAAGAACTTTTAAAGAGATGAATGCATTACATTTCAAGTTATCAGTTTTGAAACAGGGGCGGAATTGGTTTGATTCAGGTGTAAATGGGAATGCTAGGTTTCAGCTGATGGCCCAGGGAATTAACATTCAAGGCAGAGTAGGCGGGCTTAAGGATTAAAAGAACTCTCCTGTTGCTGAAGAAAAAGTGATGTCCACCCTCTGCTCATGCCATCGTTTTTCCTGCCATCATGGAGAAAGGGAGCCTGAGCCAAAATAAACCTCTTTTTTTCCCACAAAAAAGAAGTCGGGTGATTTAGTCTTCAATCAGAACCTGACTGCAACACTGTCCCCTGTGATTCAGGTGTTCTGTCAAGGCGGGTCATGGGCACCTTCAGGGGTGCACCCTGGTGGCACTTGGGACCTTTGCCCAGTGTGTCCTTCATCCATGGGGAGGGTTTTATGGTACCAGGGGATCTTCCATCCTATTTGGGCCGCTACTCCCCTCCAGTTTGGATCTCCATTCTATCAGCTCTCACTCTCTCATTGCCCTCCCACCCAACAGAATCCCTGACCGGCACCCCCTTTGTCCACCAGTCCTCGAGATGCCACCTCAGATCAGATGTGGTGACCTGCTGAATTTGCATCTCCGGAGGAAAATATAAACCAGCATTCCCTCAGATAAGTGAGCCCAGTGCGAATCCTTATCGGTTTCAGGAAATGTGATCAGAAGGGTGCTAGTCTTTCTGAGAGAGGCCCAGGAATGATCTGTTCCAGGCCTGTGACCAGGGCGTGCTTTTTTCTTCAAATTACTTTCAGATTTTAAACTCTGTCTGAGGCTAAATGCAGGCATGATTATATTCAACAAGATAGGGAAAGTTATCTTTAGTTATCCATTCATAAGAGGTAAATGATGGGCATCAGTCGGCCTAGAGGATTCAGCTCAGAGGCGCTATTAGGAAATGAAGAAGCTATAAACATGGTTGAAGCAATTATCAGAGAGAAAAAGAAGATTGGAGTTTTTTCATCAGAACCTCTCCAGGCCCAGTGATTCAGGTGTTCTCTCCAAGCACCTGATGCAGGTTTGACCTTTTGTAATCATCAGGGTTTTATGGTACCATTTCTATTTGGGTCCAGTTGTTTGCCCCCACTCAGTTGTTGCCCTCCCACCCAACCATCCCCACCAACAGATGCTTATCATGTGTGTCTGCATCTCCGGAAAATATAAATTAGCAGCCTCAGATGAGTGAGACCCAGCATCTTTTTGATTGTGAGTTTTAAGAATGATCTTTTTTTTTTTTTCTTCAAATTACTTTCATTTTTCCTTACTGCTGCGTAGAATTATATTGTGTAGATATACCATATCTTAGTTATCCATTCATCTAATGATGGACATCTGGGTTGATTCCAGCTCTTAGCTATTATGAAATGAGCAGCTATAAACATGGTTGAGCAATTATCTCTGAACTGAGGCTTGGAGCTTTTAGGGTAAATGCCCAGTAAGGGAATAACTGGGTCTATTGGTACCTCTGTAATCATCCTTTTTAGGAGTTTCCATATTGTTTTCCATAGTGGTTGTGCCATCTTACATTCCCACCAACAGTAAATAAGGGTTCCTATTTCTCCACATCCTCACCAGGATTTGTTGTCATTAGATTTTTTTTTTTTTTTAATTTTTGCTGTCCTTACTGGGGTAAGGTGGAATCTCATAGATGTTTTAATTTGCATTTCCCTGATGATTAGGGATGTTGAACATTTTCTTAAGTGTGTGTTTGCCATTTGTATTTCTTTTACAGTAGGTCCTGAAATTAATCTGACAACCAAGTACTTAGTTTGATTAAAATAATTGAATCAAATTTCCTTTGACATATTTTATCTTTGCCCTGAACAGCACAGATGACCAATATTTACAAGAATTCTAAGCAAGATGACCTGACCTTAAGCTATGCCCTTTGCCCTATTTCTTCAGTTGATCCTGGCCAAAAACAATCATAATATTTGTAAGATATGCTGACCACCCTGTTGAAAGAAACAAGGGTGTGAAAGACTTGCCACATTTTTGAGTCTATGTATAGAGTTTTATAAAAGCTACTTTGAAAGAACTTATGATTTAGAGATTTTCTTAAATAAAGTGTGAAAACTAAACTTATCAGTTAGAGGCTTGCATGTAAACTTGGGGCTTCAGAATGGTATTTGGGAAATGTATGCAGAAGGTATTTCTTTATGTTTATATTAAAAACAAAAACAATGAATTGCCAACAAGGATATTAAAAGCAACAGGTGGCTTAGGGTGACAGCATCTGTACATGGTGTGTGTGTGTGTGTGTGTGTGTGTGTGTGTGTTTTCTGGATCAGCAGAATCCAACATGTCATGTCCCTAAATTTAAACAAATGTCCTTCACTCATAAGTTGCTTATAATGCTGATTCTTTGTTCATTCACTATTGCTACTTTTCTTTTCAATAAAAACACCAGATGACTCCACTATCCATCATATCCCCTCCCTCTCTCCCTCAGCCTCTCTTTTATTTTGATGTCATTGTCTTTTTCTCTTATTATGGGGGTCTTGTGAAGGTATTGTGAGGCACTGCAAGGTCATGAATATGGAGGCCAATATCTGAGTTGTGAAGGGGAAAATGGGGGGGGAGAGAAATATAATAGTTTATTGTCTCTAAGTATAGAAGTTGTCAATAATATTTTTTTTAAAAAAAGCTGGGCGTGGTGGTGCATGCCTTTAATCCCAGCACTTGGGAGGCAGAGGTAGGAGGATCGCCATGAGATCGAAGCCACCCTGAGACTACATAGTAAGTTCCAGGTCAACCTGAGTTAGAGTGAGACCCTACCTCCAAAAACCAAAACAAAATAAAATAAAATAAAACTCAAGATGAGTGTCTGTCTCAGCAGCAGAGACAGCCAGCAGCTAGCTGCAGAAGAGGCACGGGCTCATCACTGGGTAAATGATGTCAGTGGCCAGTTCTTTTGCTTCCAGGACATCTTCTCAAAATTGCTCCTAACAGTTTTGATTTTTTGAAGTTTTTAATCATCAAAAATTACTGTGGACTGAATGCTTTTGGTGTCCCCCAATCCAAAATTCACATTTGAGACATGAATCATAACTCTGAGGACTTGTTACAAATAGATGGTTGCACTTAAGGTTTTTTAGTATGACTAGATTACAGTGACCTTTGTTCCCAGAGAGAAAGTTAGGAACTATGTGAGCTGATGCATACAATGTTTTTCAGAACAGCCACATTAATACACTTTTGTGTGTGGTGTTGAATCTTACAATAGCATGTTGTATACTGTAAGTATATAAATTGAAATTCATGTAAATAAATTTTAGATAAACAGTGAACTAGCCAAAAGAATTTTTTGTTGAAATAAAATACTTGACTGTCTCATGTCAAAACTGACTATCTCATGTATATGAACAGTATACCACTGCCTATGTACCTGTCAGCTGCATATGTCAGTGTATCAGAAATCTGAGGCTATAAATCAACTCCTACATCCCTTGATCTTCAGTGGCATGAGGAAAGCAATAAAACAAGGAAATGGCAGTCTTTAAAAGTTATAGATTAAATTGGATATTGATATTTTAAAAAGTAAAATAAGTATATTAAACTGTATGGAAATGTTAATTCATATGGATGAGAAATTTAACCATAAGTTAACACAGGAATATATTTATGGCCCCAGTTAGAAAGAAAGTTAGTAGATGTAACATTAAATCATGTAAAAGTAAACAAAAAGTCAATTGGCACTAACTTATAAATAGAAATGTTATATTTAAGTCAAATCTTTTTGCTATCCAAATGGAATTAACTGAAAAAAAAAAATAAGTAGGAAAAGGAGAAAACAGTTTCAAGCTAATGATATTTGAAGGACTTGCATCCAGGTTCTGCAAAAGTCCAATGAAAGAGTAGATTCTATACCAAATCAGATAATCCTTTTGGGTGTGCAAATGAGGTAAATCTGGACTGTGGTCATGCTTAAATGGCTCTATACATTTGCAGAAGTTATATAGGTTTGTACTGCATGAATTCTACGATATGCAAAATGCTACTTACAGTTCACGTGTTAAAATTCATGAACTTAAAAAAAAAAGTGTGAACTTAATATGTTTTCTCTTTCTTTCCCTCTTTCCACTCCCCCCATCTCTCTGTCTGTTACTCCCTTCCTCTTTCTCTGTTTGGCATTTTAAGGTCCATTCTGCAATAAATCAACGAGGCCTTGTATTTCTCAGTCTTGCTGCGAAGAAGAAATTTGGCAAACTATCAGCTCTGCTTACACCAGTGAATGCCTGAGACTTCTCACCCTAAGCTGTGAAACAGATGTCAGGGACCATCCATCAGCATCATGTCAGAATGGCACCAAGTGCAAGTACAACACACAAGTGAGTGCTATAAGCAGTGTCATTACTGGGGGCTGGGGAGATGGTTTTGCAGTTAAGGAACTTGCCTGCAAAGCCTAATGGCCTGGGTTCACTCCCTTGGTACCCACATCAAACCAGATTCACAAAGTGGTGTCTAGGGTTTGTTTGGAGTGGTTAGAGGCCCTGTTGCACCCATTCTCCTTCTCTCTCTCTCTCACTCTCCTCTTACAAGTAAATAAGTTAAAAATGAAATATCATTACTATCGATTTGAAAAATACAAATAAAGTTGATAATAAGACTTATAGTTTTAATATTGAGAAAAATCACAAACTTTTCTTTATTTGGTCATATGCTTTCTCCATTTATTAGAAATCTCAGTTTTAAATCACTTTAATTTTACTCCTTTGCCTCTATACAAATATTCTGCATTGGAAGAAAAATATAGTTTAATTTAATTTTAGTTTTTAGTTTTTTTCACTTTAATATTTAGTTATCTTTTAACTACTTGAAACTTCTGTACGTTAAATTTTAATTTAACATTTAAAGATACACAAAGACTTGTTTTTTTTAACTATTCACTACAGCATTATCTTTTACTTTAGTACTATTAGTATTATAGATGTCTTAAAAGTTTACTCATTTTTCCAATTCTACAAACTTTTTATAGTAACACATTATCAGATGGTACATTTTCCTTGATAGGTATCTATTCTGTTATCAAAACTTTTGGTAACACTGACAAATATAAATTTAATTATACAGAATACTGATCACAGATATAAAGGTCTATTATAGGAACACTTTAATTCACCTCTCATTTCTTCTACAACTCATACATATTTTATGCTAACCTATAGTAGGCTTGGCATTAGAAGATGTTAGTGCAGACAACAATCATGTTTCCAACAATGAAACAATTATAGTTGTTGTCATGAAAACAAATTCTTCCTTTCCCCTGATCTCAGTCTGACTTGAGTGATCCTATTATCAAGAATATGTTGAAACAGTGTGTTGCAGATCTTGAGGAAACTGATAATGTTAGAGGGATCAGGACAGTCAGCTGTTGTTATTAAACTTATCTAAAATATGTTAGATGCGGCAGAAACATAACTCAGAGAAAAATGGTAATGCTGGGCTGCTAGAGATGAAGATGGAAAACGTGGCTATAAACAAAGAATAAAGGTGACTTATACTGGAAGGAAAGGACAGAAAATGTTTTCTAGATCTTCCAAAAGGAACACAATCAACAGCTTGATTTTAGACTTAAGACTCTTCATTTGCTCTTTTGCTCTGTGAATCCATAGAATGATACATTTTTGGTGCTTTAAGAAAGTACAATTATATAAATGTCCTACATAGTTACAAATGTGTTATAAATATATAAAAGTCAGAATTATTATTTTTGCATGTGTGTAATATGTGGTATATGTATGTGTTTACACATGGGCAAATGTGTGTATGCTGCATGTACATGTGAATGTATGTCTATGTGGAATGCCAGAGGTTGACACCTGGTGTCCTCACCCCTCATTTTCATTTCTTTTCTAAGACAGTCTCTCTCACTTCATTCCAGAGCTCACCAATCTAGCTAGCTAGTCTGCCTGGTCCCTGCCTCCTGAGTGCTGGCATTGTTGGAATATCAGCACACCCATCCAGCATCCTTACTAGAAATCCAAACGCTGAGCCTTTTTTTTTTTTTTTTTTTTAATGCCAAATGTTTTATCCAATGAGCCCATCCCCTGTTCTATAAGAATTACTAAGATGATCACTTGAATACTTTCATTTCTAAAACTGAAAATAAGAAGAAATAAATTATTTTTACTAATTAAAAGTATCTTAGTATAACAAGTGATCTTCCAAGGACATTTGTTTGCTATTAATTCATAAAAGTACTTTATAAGCTGAGACAATGGCTCTGTCAGTAAAGCAGTTTGAGTACATCCTTGACACCCATATAAAAAGTGAGACCTGGTGGTGTGTGACGGTAACCCCAGTAGAGGCAGGCGGATGTATCCTGGGCTAGCTGGATAGTCTAGCTAAACTGGTGATATATGGGTTCTGTGAGAGATTCTATCTCATTATAGAAAACAGAGAGTGTTTCAAGAGTTACTTGATGTTCATCTGATTATAGTTATCACTTTTCCTATAGTCACGGGTTTGCTTTCAAAATGTACTGAACATTGTCTCCAAATTTCAAACAGAGAACGGCTGATTTCATTTAGCAGGAAGAGTGTGTGAGATTAAAAGCCTTTTTATGATATCTTGGAAAGTAGACTCTTGTTCATGTTCTAGAATCTCATCCACATGTTTTCCATGTAAGAATGTATTCTGTGTCCTTTGTATAATGTGCTAACTTCTTTTCTAGGATGGCATATGCATCTGTGCAACAATATTCACAAAGAAACTTTGCAAGACAATGGAAATACCACATGAGCCATTTCCTTCCAACAGCAATGTTACATGTGTTCAAACTGATGGTGATTGCCAATGCAGGTATAATTAATTTCATTATTTTAACACAAAATGCAAAACTATTTCATTATGTGGGCAAAAATATAATAATTTTCTCTTTTTCTTTATATTTAATGGAATATAATATGCTACTTTACCCTAAACATCTTTCCCCCATGCTCTAGACTATGTTGCATTATACAATTTAAATAAATAGTTGGGAAATTTTAAAATATAATTTTGGCTTGCAGGTGTAAAATGAATATTTCATCTTATCCACATAAAATACAGCATTCACCTCAAAGACAATGACAGATAGTTTATTATTGCTCATGACCCAGGTCCATGAATTCACGTTGCCCCAGTAACAAGCTTTTCATAATTACAGAACACAGAAAGTCATAAACCAAAGTATTTTTCACTTATATTGGTTGAAACATCAGACACTCTAGTTATAGTAAAATAGCGAATACCTGTTATCAACCTCAGAAGACATTCTTAACCATCTGCGGACATTCATAGCCTTTTGATTGCTGGAACCTAGTGTTCTGTAAGTAGATTCTAGAGATTTTGCTGATAGACAAGAGTTATTAGTTCACAAAGGTGGTCAATGTATATTTATTAAGGGGAGTACAAGGATCAGTGGAATTTGGCTCTGGATTAGTAACATTTCAACTCTCCCAAACTGTGAATACCTAATCAATAAACCTGTAATCTTCACCATATGTATGGCTTTTTGTGAGGGAATTTCAGTTCACAGTATTATGATAGAAATTTTAGGATAACTCAAAATATTTCAAGGACTAGAATGAAACTAGAAATGTAAGTGCCCACAGTATTTTTCTATTGTATACATTTTAAATGTTTATATATTTTGAAAGAATAATCATCTCTTCCTATAACTGAAAATGTCAGGTGATAGTTTTTACTTAGGGTCTAAGCAGACTTTTGGAAGTAGTACTTACTTATAACAGTAATTTGCTAAAAACTACTCATTTCTAAATGACAGAAATGACCCAGATTTCTGGGTCTATAATTTTATTTCATATTGAGTAGCTTTATAGATCTTTCTTAATATCATTAAGAAAGACAATTTGTACTCTTAACACTTGCTTAACTTTTATGTGGTTGCTTAGAAAAAATTCTTTTGGGTGTTAATAAAGGGCAGTAAATATACAAAACATTTTGTAATATTCAGACAACTAAATAATAAAATCTGTACCACAAGATTGCCTTCAAGCCCACCAGAAAGCAAAGTTAGAGCATACATATAGGGATATAGAAGAGAGGAATTTCATCACTTCTAAATGGACAAAATTTCAGATTCAAAAATCATTAAGTAGTTGAAATATGATTTTTCAAAAGACAGTGGAGTGAAAATTCAGCACTATATAAAGATACTGGAAGGTCAAATCCAATAGTCAAATCTTTGCATATGTTTAAATGAGGTATTGATTCAACAGAATACACAATTAGTGTTCTTTGAAAAGCAGACTGTTTAACAAACTTTTTACTTTTGTGATCAATAGCCCTATCATACTTATCAGAAAAGTAATCAACTTAAAAATGTAAAGTGATAAGCATTTATCTTTTTTAATAACAGGAAGCCTTATTGTACCTGTGTACTGGCATTATTCTGGTGATATAGGACTTTGCTTTAAAGCTATCCCTCAGGATTTATATTCTTGCTATCTGCACTTTTCCTAGGGCCATACAAGCAGATGCTTGCCCACCCCACATATAGTAGACAGCAGTCCAAAGTAATCATCCTGCCAAAATCTAACTTAGTGAACTAATGAGTTTATTGTGGTTATTTACAGGGTATAGTTGAGGGATACTAATAGTAGCATGGATAACTTCAAGGCAGGAGCATCACTATAAAGCCCACCCAGCATGAATGAAGACTCACAGAAGCTGCCTCTCTGCAGCATGCTGTAGGCTGTATAGCAGCTCTGTACTGGGAGAGTCTCCTTGCACACAGTTGTTAGTTCTTATAGAACCTTGGGAAGGGGCCTGGTTGATATGTGAGGTACTTACAACCAGTACCTTATCTGATTCCCAAGACTTTAGGAGCCTATGCTTCCACTTGAAGCTCCCTATTTGGCCTCCTTCCAGGATAGGAAATGAATATAAAACCATGTTCCTCAGTTTATTACTATTGACAATTAATGGGACTCTTATTAAAATAGTGGAATTTGATCTGAAAAATTTTGCTTTGTATGTTTTATTTAGTATGGCTATTGCGGAAATTCAAGAAGTTTTTTTTTTAAAGTTTTTTTTTTAATTTAATTTATTTATTTGAGAGAGAGAGAGATACAGAAATAGGCAGGTAGAGAGAGAGAGAGAGAGAGAGAGAATGGGTGTGCCAGGGCCTCCAGCCACTGCAAACGAACTCCAGATGCATGCACCCCCTTGTGCATCTGGCTTACGTGGGTCCTGGAGAATCGAGCCTCGAACCGGGGTCCTTAGGCTTCATAGGCAAACGTTTAACCACTAAGCCATCTCTCCAGCCCAGAAATTCAAGAAGTTTTTGAGGGAAGTTATCATGTAGGTTCTATTTTTAAATCTTTGAAGTAAACATAGTCCTAAAATTAATGAGTCATTCTATATCTTTCACAACTGTCCACAATCTTCAAGCATCTGTAGTGCATGGCATTTAACTATATCAAATGCAATTGAAAACTTTGTCCTCTCCTGCACATAATTATATAACTGGTTAATTGATGTAAAGTACAGAAAGTGATAGTGAAATGAAAACAACAGCTTCAACACGGCAGAAATAGCACAGTGTGATTTGAATGATGACAAACAAAGCCTCAGTGTGCAATAAGAATGTGGAGAAGATTTAGGATATGAATGTAGTTTCCAGGTCCAAAAAACTACCACTTAAAATCAAAATATTACTAAGTAATGGAGGTATAGCTCATGTAAATTTAATAAAGTGTGAAGTTGAAATGATAACATAAAAGTAGTCTCAAAATCTTTTTTTTCATAAAAGAGGAACAAAATCAATGAAAAAGGATATCAAAAATAGCACTCTTAACCTACATGTTTTTATACTGGGCTGGAGAGATGGCTTAGCAATTAAGGTACCTGCCTGCTAAGCCTAAGAATGCCCATTAGATTCTCCAGGTCCCATGTTTAGCCAGATGTAATGACTCAAGGACACAATGCCACACTTGTCCACAAGGTGGTGCATGCATCTGGAGTTCATTCACAGAGGCTGAGAGTCGGCTGGAGTGCCCATTCTCTCTCTGTGACACACTCTCTCTCTCTCTCTCTCTCTCTCTCTGACTCTCTCAAACAAAAAAAGCTACTAACTGATAAAGCACAAACACACACACACACACACACACACACACACACACACACACACACACACACACACATTTCTAGATTAGTAAATCTAACACTTTAACTGAGTGGAACTTCCCGAATGCCAGAATGTCTGGTTAAATAAATCAATGTTTTCTTATCCCTTGGTCATTCAGATACATCTTGAGTACAGTCTAAAACTGAACATTTCTGGAAGACTCTCAAGTGGATTTTAATGTTCCTTGTCTATATACATAGTTTATATTCACATGCCCACTGTAGATTTTTTTAATTTCTTTACTGAATCTAAATCTAAAAGGGAAAAATGAATTTGGCTAGTGTTGTCATTGCTGTCATGAAATCCCTGACCCAAAGCAGCTTATGGGAGGAAATGACTTATTTTGACCTACAGTCTCAAGGGAAGGCACTAGAATTGCCCGGGATAGGATGACATGGGCAAAGGCCAGATATCATCTACATGTACATTCACAGCAGGTGGAAAGCAATAGCATTATTGTGAGCAGAACTGGCAAACTAGGTGCTAATAAACTATCAAGGTCCACACCTTGTCTCTAGCCTCTAGCACAGCTCTACCTCCCAAACTTCCCTTAGCTGGGGACCTGCACCCAGAACCCCTGATTCCAATAGGGACCTACAATTAAAATCACCACAGCTAAGAAGTCTCAAGGAGGAGAGAAGAAAGAATGGAACCAATTTCCCTGATGAATATATGGTTTCATCTACACTAAAAAAGTAATTATAGAAAATTATTAACATAGAAATAAAATCATGAAACACCATGTTTTTTTTTTTGAGATTAGTAAACAATAATCCAAAACTAAACATCAATAAAGGAGTTGCTTTCCACCTGTGCCATTTCCTTACCATGTTGGCGACTGAAAGCTTGAGATGCCTGTGAATACTTGGCATAAAAGTCTCTTAAAATTGTGCTAATGAACTGTAAGGATGGTAAACACTAGCACTTCACTGCTTAGAACTTTGGGCACTTAAGTGGAAGCTGATGGAAAGGACGAGTGGTCACTGAAGTCATGCAGGTGTCAGATAGGTAAAAGAAAATTCCGTGATTTTTCCAAAATGGTTGAGAAATGTCTTAGTAGGTGCTGTCAGTTCTTTGATTAATGATTTGAAAATAAAATGGAGTTTGGAAAGCAACTGAAGAAAGTGAAATGGTTCCAAAAATTTATTTAATATTCATATAAATCACCCTTGATTCTATTAAGAAGAAAACAGTTCTCCAAAACACAGTAATTGAGGTGACCTAAATTAAAAGATGAGGCCAACAATGGACCTGGTGTTTGCTAAAGGTGAAGCTAGGATTGGAATGCATAAGAACGACAAAGACAAGTACATCTCAGAATCAGGTATTTTAATCAGAACTCTGCACTCATGTAGAAGCACAGAGCTCTTGCAGATCTGTGACTGAACAGGAAAGGGGTGGGGGAAACCATCACTCTCACTTTGCACCTTCTGTCTGTGCAGTGTATTCCCATTGCCTCAGAAAAAGCCACATGTTAGCACCTAGAAAGGCAGGGCAGGATAAAGAGGGCTGAGCATGTGGCACTGAGAAAGCCTAAACAGGAGCCACAGCAAAGCACAGTGCAATTAAGATCAATTCACCTTATGCAATGACCAAGAGTATTACAATAAGGGGTAAAGAAGGAAGTGATGCCTCTGGGAGGGGTGAAACAGGCAGCAGATGTTCAGGAAGTGTTCGAGGTCTGTTGTTCGTGAGAAACAGAATCCCAGCTACATCCTAGAGCCTGAAAATCTGATTCCACCTCTGTGCTCACGCTCATAGCCTCTATAAAACATTTGAAAGAATTAAGACAATGTGAGCTTTTCTCAAAATATGTACCTACGTCTAGTCAGAGGGAAGTGAGAATTGATCTTTGCAACTGGCAGTGGGAGATAATGGTTTCCTTGAAAGAAACAGCTTCACAGAAAAGTGGGGAAAATTGATAAGAAGTGGTTTATGAATCAGGGGAGGAAAAATGGGCTGTTTTCAGTGAAGAGTACCAACAATAAAAAGTGATGAACTGACAATGGATAGAAGTTCAAACTACAAGTGTTCTAAATAGGAGTAATGATGGGGTGGGAAAGAGTGCAGTCAGACCAGTTGGCTTGGATACAGTGGCAGACATGAGTTGTAGTAGAGGTTTAAGTGATATATTCATGCCAATGTAATTTTTTAGAATATGGGCTTGTTGTATCACATGAGAAGTATGTCTGGATACTCTACTTCTAAGGTGAAATGGAAAGCAAAATCAGACAAAGGGTGAAATAATGAGGTTGATGAGTGGTGAGGAAGTATAGTATGATAATATTACTGATAGGTAACGATACACATTTCTATACGGTAGCGGGCGTGATTTTAAACTAAGTACAGTCTTCATGTTTCAAACTAAGTGTAGTTAATTGGGCCACCATGTAAAGTATCCTTGATGTTTGAACTAGGCTTGGGCCTTGAACAGGATAAGACAAGGCAGGAAAAGCATGGGAGACTTAAAGGTGAAGGCAAGAAATGATTATAAAAATAGATTACATATTTAATTCTATTAATTATGGAGCTAATTTTAGAAGTCAGAAGATGATGGCACTAAGAGAATGAGGAGTGAAATAGGATTGATGAATTATGGGATCAAAGAACTGCTGAGTAAAAGACCATAAATAATAAGTTGGGAAGGAAAAGGAACCTGCAGGTGGAATAAATAGAAGATTGGGGATTAAGAGTAGAGAAGATTATGGAAGTTTGTAATATATATATATATATGTATATATATATGGCTAGTATTAGAAGCAAGATTAAGTTGTAATCTCGCTTGAGATAAATATTCAAATATTTAAGCTGCTTCTCCTCTAATAAGCTTGTATAAAAAAGTGGGCCTACCCTGAAGATATTGAAGCAGATAACAGACTTAGTTTGTCTCCATGCCTCAAATATCCAACAAAGAAGGTACAATACTTATAGCACATATGGAAAAACTTTCTACCACAGAAAAGGAGGTATATCTTACTACCTGGGATTATACTAGTTAAGTTTTAAGACATTATTCTAATGAGTTAACAGAAAAAAAAACACATATTAATTATACCATTTCTTTTATATGTGGAATCCAAAAATTTTAAATGCTAAGAAAGGAGAATGGTAGTTTATGGGGAAAGCATTCAGTAATAGACACACAGGTTGGTTAGGATTAGAATGCAATGCATGGTGACTGTGCAGAATAATAATAATCTATTGTGTCCTTGAAGTGGCTGGGAATAGGTCCTAATTATTCTCACAATGTACTCTAAAATGGTGACAAAGTGAGATGATAGATGTAGCAGTTATGTTCTCAATCCTGAGATAAAACACCAAGCTAGAAGCAACTTAGAGAATAACAGAATTTATCACAGGCTTTCAGTTTCTAGGGAAAGTTTTATTATGGTAGAACCGGCAGCCAGAACATGACATCTCTACCCTAAGCCGAGAAGAAAATTATCTAAGTAAGCCAGCTTTCATCATCCAATAACGTTGTACTAGTCAACTCCAAGGTCTGCACCCAGCAAGATACCTACAGCAAGGCCTCACCTCTAAAATGCCTCTCCAGCTTGGGGATAAGTATTAAACTTAATCACAAACACTTGAGACTATGGACGATCTTCTCTCTTGGGTCCCCATAGACTCATGGTTCATGATGATATAAATATGTAAAATTCACACAGTCCAAACTGACACGTCCCCAGTCTTTGTCACTCCTAACAGCACACAAAAGTCCACTCATCTGAAATTCAGTATAGTGTCTTAACTGTGAATCTATAAAATCAAAACATAAGTTACATATCTCTGTGTTTTTGTGTGTTTTTGTTTCTTTGTTTTTCGAGATAGGGTCTCACTCTAGCCCAGACTGACCAGGAATTCATTATGTAATCTCAGGGTGGCCTCCAACACATGGCAATCCTCCTGCCTCTGCCTCCCAAGTGCTGGGATTAAAGGTGTTTGCCACTACGCCCAGCTAAGTTACATATTTCTAACACATAAAGGTAAACAGACTAAGTATCCCCATTTAAAAAAAGAAGGCACACAGAGGAAAACAGGATCAATGCAAGAGAGAAAGCCAGTAGGCCACACCTCAAATGCTACATCTGAAACCCGTGGTGAAGTCCTCTGGATACAAAAGGGGAAATTTCCCTCCTCAATAATATTGTTTTCTTTGATGGCAGATCCAGCCAAACCAGAGAAAGCAACTTTCCTTACTGGTTGTTCCATAGTCCAGGCATTGCCAAAATGCCGGGGTCTTAGTGGCAAGACATGGTTCATCTTCATAGCCCCACAAAAACATCATGATCCTACCTGAATTTCTCATGCTGACAAAAATCAGTGTCAGGTGGACTTTGCTGTCAAATTTGTAAACTAGTGGGGTAGGGTTTGACCTTGAGGAACAAATAACTTCCTCAGCATTCCTCCTTCAGTACCCTTCCTTTCAAAATAATTTTTATTCTTACTAGCTTCAGCAGCATTCAACAGGTTAGACACCCTTGGGAGTATCTTTGCCCTTATCCCAATGTTTAACAGCTAGGCCACCTTAAATGATGGCAAGCTCCTTAACCAATGCAGCTAAGTGTATTAAAACCACTCTCTGCATATAAGGTTAAACTTGCTTAATATATATATATTAATATATATATATATAAAATCTGTGCTTCCAGAAAACCCACCAGTTCATTTCTTCTAAATTAAACTCTGTTCAAAATCTCAGGACAAGGGCAAATTGCAGCCAACCTTTGTATGACCATCCTAGTTCTGACAATAGTTTTCCATTTCCATCTGAAACCTCATATCTAAGCCTTCAGTGTTCACAGTTTATTTGCATTTAGGCCTTACAAATATTCCCCAGATAGCTTATAAAAGTTCTCTAGTGCAAAGTGCCAAATCCTTCTATACTCCTTTCACAAAAAGTTCTGAAGTCTTAAGTCCACATGGTCAGGTTGATGGCCACTGTGACCCCACTCTCCATACCAAACCTTCTGTGGTAGTTATGTTCTCTTTGCAGGGACAAAACTCCAAACAGCTTATGGGAAGAAAGGATTTATTTCAGGCTTACAGCTTCCCAGGTAAGATTCCTCATGGTGGAACAAACTGACACAATACATCCACATCCTCTGAAGAAAGAGAACAACAAAAACCAGCTAGCTCTGAACATCCAGTAGGCTAGACTTCTCAATCACAAGGTCCACACCCAGTGAAACACCTCTTCCAGCAAGGCTCCACCTTCTAAAGGTTCTGCCAGCTGGGGCCAACATAAGAACTTTATCACAACCACTGGGGGTTATGGTAGAGAGTTTACATTCAATCCACCGGAGTGGGTATGCTTCTACTTGATTCTGCTGATTATTTGATAATGTACACATATGTAAAACTGTTACCATAATTTATATCTTAAATTTACATAGGTTTTTGACACATATGCCTCCATAAAAGTAGAAAAAGTATTCAAATAAAACTAAGCATGTATTAGAAAAAGCTATACTGAGCCATATGTTAAATGCTCAGGAATTCAAATTATCATGCATAGCATGGTTGATGACCTCATCTTCAGGTGAATGAGATGTTTAAGGAGAAGATGGTAAGAGAGACCTGTGCACCACAGTGAGGATAACCAGACACCACATGCCATACAGCACCTGAAGGGTGAGAACTCAGGAGAGGAACTTTTACTATTATAGTGTGGTCAAAGGAGAAACAGACCAAAGAGGAAGAGAATAGGCAAATAAAAGAGAGGGGAAAGAGCCAGAGAATATGGATTAGCACTGCACCTATGGTTTCTTGGGGAATCTGAGGTAAATGGTGATCAGAAAGTGATGCTGGTGGCCTTGAAATTAGTCCAGAGTGGAGTAACTTGACATTCCGGTATTTAGTTAATGGTCTGAAATCCTGACCACAGCGCACTTGAAAGCAGCTTTCAGAAACCCCTTCTGGCATTGTTGATGATGCAGGTATCTGTGCTCACTAGATCTACACATGGATGGCAAGTTCCAAGGGTATATCAGAAACAGCTCTGGAGAGTCCATCTACCACCAGGGTGACTCCTGGAAGAAAGCACAGAAGTAGTGAAGGAAAGAGAATTTTTTTTTACTTGCAGAAATACATGGAGTGTATAGTATAGCAAGATATGTATACACCTGGACTGCATACAAACTTTGAGGACGATCATGAAACACATGACTAACACTGAATTCTACTTCCAGAGATTATTGCAAATTTCAACTGATGTAATATTGTCTATAGTTCATGGTTAACACATTCTGAATATTTAGAGTGAAATGAAGAAACATGTATCAGGAAATTAATTTTAATAAAAATAGCCATTTTTGCATAAAATGGTTTTCAAGTCTGAAAATCAGTTATTTAATCATTATTGACATTTACCTTTTTAAAAATATATTTTAGCCGGGCGTGGTGGCACACGCCTTTAATCCCAGCCCTCGGGAGGCAGAGGTAGGAGGATCGCCATGAGTTCAAGGCCACCCTGAGACTACATAGTTAATTCCAGGTCAGCCTGGGCCAGAGTGAGACCCTACCTCGAAAAACCAAAAATAAATAAATAAATAAATAAATAAATAAATAAATAAATAAATAAAAATATATTTTATTTATTTATTTATTTATTTATTTATTTGAGAGAAAGAGGCAGAGAGAGAGAGAGAGAGAGAGAGAGAAGAGAAGGGGGCACCAGGCATATAGCCACTGCAAACGAACTCTAGGTGCATGCACTCCCTTGTGCATCTGGCTTACGTGGACCTGGAGAATCAAACCGAGGTCCTTTGGCTTTGCAGGCAACCACCTTAACCACTAAGACATCTCTCCAGACCGCCATTTATCTTTCTAAAATGATAAATTATATACTAGAGAAATATATAAGAGCTGGAGTTTTGCAAACCACAAAGTTTTTTGGTGAATAACTTCAGCTTTCTAAGCCTTTTTTTTTTTTTTATTTTCTCAGCTAACTTGTTCTACTTATTTACTGAGTTGCAGTTATGACAGTTGCCTGCTAAGTGACAATTCAATGTTTTAGCACCCCACTCCCCACCTTTCAAGTCAGTTACATCATGACATTAAGCTTGTGATAAGTCTCAACATGTCACACCCGTGGTGGTGCTAGTGCTTTAATTCACTGCACAAGTAAAGCTAACTAAGCATGCACTGTGTCAGAAATAAATCACATTATCCACAGAAGGTCAAACTATTTCCTTTCAACATATTGATAAAGTTAGATTTTTCACAGTATTCTTTAAAATACCAATTCCATTTTTTACAACATTGATTAATTAAAAGAATGCTTCCATTTGGTGACTCATTAGCATGTATTCTGAGTTTTGGAAGATAATTATTTCAAAAAAGTTTTTTTTTTTTTTTTTTTTGTCCTTCAGGAATTTGACACACATTTCTCAGGATAACATTATGTTTTAAGTACATCATACAGATATTTATCTAAAAAGCACTGTAGTTTGTACTGTTTGCCCTATAAACTGCATTATAATTAATCATATCTAGGATATTAATGCCATTTCCTTTTGCTGTATCGATGTAATTTTGACGATGGACAAAGTGATAACAGAAATGATCTTCTCATCCATCCCCTCATATAACTCAGAATGAGAACATTTCCATCACCACAACTTTCCTTTCAGCTTTAGATGGGTTGATTTTCCTGTGAATAATAAAACTTAAGAACAGTTAGTGCAACCTTGTACACAGAGTGAACTAACGTCCTGCCATTTTCCTCTTTTCCAGAGCATATCTGATGAGCAAATCTTATCCCCTTTAGTGCTGTTCATAGTTTCCAGTCCTTCTTCTTATCAAAATCTCTTCCACTGGGCCCTGTGCATCTCATTTTGTGAGCAACAAATTCTCCACTGCACACAGTATCTTTTCTATACTATTGTTTCCTTCTAATTGAAGCCAAAGGACAAATTGTGCCCCTTAGGTTGCTATTCATTCTTCCACAACTATATTGTTAGTTTTGACATTTTTCTTTCTACATCTTGAAGACTCTAGCCATTTTATTACCACTTCAATTTGCCATGATTCTTTGTGACTCTTTTCCACTAACAACTTGTCAAGTATTTTCTCTTCTCTTAGTTCCTGACTGCTAAACATTTTTTGTATCTACCTTGCTGACTCTTTTTGTTTGTTTATTTTAATCTCTACCATGGTCATATTTCTTGCTGACATTTATTTCTATTCTGTCCATATCCCCATATTTAGCTCACATAAAGACACTATGATGACTCAACTATTGCAATTTTCATCTTGACGATGCCTCTTTTATGCCCCTCATTCTGTTGCAATCATCTGCATTGCCAGGGACCCATCTGAAGTCTATTTTCCCAGAAAAGACAATAGGTCAACATTCACTTCGCTAATGGCTTTCCCCATTTTTTTTTTTTTTAATTTCTGGAAAGAGGTGTTTTCTGCCAATACTGACAAACACGACTAAAGTATGTCATTTCAGTTACTATCTTCACTATCCCTACATTTTATCTACTTATTTTATACCATTGATCTCTGTCACATTTCATGTTTATAATTTCTTCCTGTCCCAATATGATAATGTATATTAAGGCAGTTGGATTTCTGTTTCAGAAGTTTCAAAACTCTTCTTGTATATGCTAGTGTTAATGTATGCTACATTGATTTTTATCACTTACCAGTGACTTGTCTAGTAAGATCATCTATAAACTATGACCTGTGTCTTAAGATCTTTATCTAGATTTACTTCCTCAGTCTATACAAAAAAGTTGGATTGCTCAAGTGAGTAAACATGAGTACAAACATGTGTTTATGCTCATTCACAGCACAGTACGTGATTGTGTGCTTTTGCAATGCTACTGCAAAATTTCTATTGTAAGAAAAAAAATCTTAGTTACTCCACAAGCTTTGTATCATGGAGTGAAATAGGTACATGGCATTGGTGAGACTGATACACATAAATGCTTCAGAAAGAACCTCTATAGACAGTGTGATAAAACCTGTACAGACAGGTGAAGTGCAATACATTATTTGAGACACAAAATACAACACACATATAGAAAGGTTCAGGAACTAAAAATATACACTTTGAGTTTTCAAACAAGCAATAGCGTATTTCAAGATAACGTAAGAAAGAAAAATATTTATAGATACTTTATATCTATCTCTTTTTCTTTTCTTAGAAAAAGCATAGAATGTGAATGAAATGCATTAACAGGTAGAAAACAGCAGAAACATCCTCCTAGTCCACAGGAACATTTGTTGATATATATTTTAAGCTATTTCTTTCAAAAGTAAATTTCATGATTTATTTATGAGTTGGATATTTCTTATTTTAGAAAATTAACAATTTTTGTCCAAAATATTTAGCAAAATATTATAATATATTTTACTGCACATGTACTGTTTATTCCAGGCTGGTCTCAAATACTTGGGCTTAAATGGTTTTCCTGCCTCATCTTCCCAAGTATCTAGGATTGTGGATACATAATACAACACTCATTTAAAAAAAAATTTTGGCTATATTACATTTATAATATATCTTGGAATTTTGAAATACTAACAGTTAGACCTTATGTTTAAAGTATATAGCAAAATACTTGGTACCTCTTGCTTTAATTTGAATTTATGAATTCTTTAAATTAAAAAAAATTCCTCACATAAGAACCAATGTCTGTATTCCCTAAAATATTTTCAAATGTGCTACAGGTAAAATTTCAGTGCTGTTGTAACCATCTTCCTCAGTGCTTTCCTTCTTCAGAGAGTTGAGCACTTCTCATTAGAATCATAAACATGCAGAATGCATAATGCTGCAAAGAAACAGAATAAAGCTAAGTTCCCAACAAATGTTGGCTTTTTAATGAAACAGACCTAAATTATGGGAGAATTTCAAAGAAGTTATTTCAGGAAAGAAAAAAAAGACAGGGTATAATTATTTTTGTTTTGTCTCCATTTTCCACAAAATTATTTTATTTATTTTAAATGATTTTTTGATTTATGTTTTAACACATTAACATACTATAATTTGATCATATACCTATTCTATTACCCTTTTTCTCCCTTACCTTCCTTCCTACCTCATTCCCCAGAGCACCCTCCTCCTTCCACGTATTCCTTCTTCTGATTTGATGTCTGACTGTTTTTGTTCTCCTCTGTCCTCTATGTTGAAATGTTGACTGACTCAGAATGAATGAAATAGTGGAAAGAAGGATAAAAGGAAGGCATGGTAAATATTAGGCTGGCAACAATTAATGACATAGGACTTGGAACAATGTAGAGAATTACAGGAGATAATAATCACATGCTTATAATTTAGTTGATGATGCAAATTTGATTGCTTTTGGCATTTTTATATTTGTGCAAGCAGTCTATTGTGGTCTGGTGTAATCTTATTAGCTACCACCTGTAAGTTGTAAAGAACATATTTTGATTCCTTTACTCCCCTCTCATCATTGTTAAGATGTAGACATTACCTAAAAAGTCATATTTAGTAAACTGTTAAAGGTGAATGGTGCATGAATAAGAAAATATACACCAGAGATGTTAAGCACCCTTGGACTCCTTACATTGTCATACTCTGAATTATTACTTGAATGTTTCTAACCATATATAGATTCTATATCAATGACCTTGTAAGACAAAATGACAAGGTCACCACACAAAAAAAAAGATATCAGTGGACCAATGGATTCATTTTAACTGAAACATTATCAGTAAGAGGCTTTGGTGTTGCGTTTTTCCTTCTGTTGGAGGTACTTAGCTTTGGACCTTCATCTGACAGAACCAAATCAATACTCGATTGAATCTGGAAAACCCATAACATTATTATAGCCCATGCTCTATGGCAATTGCCTGGCTAGTTGTATTACAGAGTTTTCTTTTTACTCAAACTTCGATCTTTGCAATCCCTGTGTGCTGTACATTTTAATCATTGCTATAAATGAGAAAGCATGCTCAGAGGAATTATGTTAGCTGCTTTGGTGATAGTTACTTACAAGCTTCAGAACTGTTGATAAAATTAAATTTGGCCTAATTTTAAAATGTGTGGTCGTTTGCTCGGTAACAGACAAAGACTGTTAAGATGCTTAACTTATATGGTTCATTATGAAGAGCTATCCAGAGATCTGTAAAAATCACTTCAAATACTAGCTAACTACGAACAATATCATTCACAGACCTGTCTCCTGAGGAAGAGTGGCTGGAGAGATGAACACAGTAGAACATCCTTTATTTTATTGACTTGTGATAACTGTTTCAATTTTCTCTTTGATTTGGAATAGATTACATTGGCTAAGAGAAGCTGAAGACATGTATGTTTCCTGGACTCATTATTCTGTAGGAAGCACTTGTCAAACAGCTGGTCAGTTCTGTGAATCAAAGACCCGGTATTGGGTCATTGAAGAGAATGAGGGAAAGAAGTAGCTAGATGCAGATCAGATCAGGCAGCAGAAACCCTAAGAAGTAAGGCCCAGGGAGGGTTGACACAGAAGTCCATGAGAAAAAGCAAAACAAAACAAAAACAAACAAACAACAACAACAAAAAAAAAAAATGCTGAATGGCAGTTCCTCTGTATCCATTCCTCTTTATGGCTTGAAATCTAAGACAAGCCTTCAAATCCCACCCACAAGACAGTAAACTCAGCCTGTGATCAAAGTATGAAAAGCCATAGTGTTCCTTTCTTTCAAGAATCTGAATCAGAAAAAAAAATAAAATAAATAAAAAAAATAAAAAAAAAAAAAAAAAAAAACTCAACAATAGAAAAACGAACTATTTAACAACATGGACACTTTCAAGAAATTCTACTACACAAGTATGAATTAAGTCTGCAATTTAAACGTGATATAACAGATGTTTTGGGAGGGAAAAGGCTAAAGAGATGTTTTAAACTGAATTAATATTGGACAAGTAAGATAAATGGGTTTGATTTCTATGTAAATCATAAAAAGATGTTATAATGAAATACTAAATAGAGAAATTTCTTTCTAACTCTCCAATAAGACTTGAAATGGACAGCCAGCTGACATAAGAACAGAATGTCCTGGGCTTAAGGGATGAAGAGGATGTACAGCCAGGAGAAATGTCACCACCTTAAACCAATCATCAGAAAAGACACACATGATTCAGAATTCAGTGAACACAGATGAAATGGGGAGAAAGGAGGATACTTGAAAATGAATGCTGAAAATACATTGAATCACAAATACTTTAAAAGGCTAGCTAATGTCAAAGAAACCTTTCCTGTGTGTGTGTCTGTATGTATATACCCTTTTATCTTACTTAGCTTTTCCATTCCTTTATATTTCCCCTGAGGTAGGGTCTCGCTCTGGACCATGCAGATCTGGAATTCATTATATAGCTCTAGGGTGGCTTAAAATTCACATCAAGCTTCCTAATTAGGCTTTCCCAGTGTTGGGATTAAAGGTGTGTGCCACCACACCTAGCCTCCATTCCTTTTGGATTCCTATTTCAAGCTTAATATATTTTCTAAGCTGTTCTCATTGATATAAATGCTAAATGAATATTAAGTAAAATTATTTTTTTCCCAGAGTAGAAATGGTATTTCTTTTAATTATCGCTTTAGGACATTTACATTATCTGCTTCTTTTAAGTTAAATGAAACTTTATATCAAATAAAGAAAAAAAGTATTATTATTAGCGACCCAAACCATTTATTAAGAAGACCCACAGGGTGGATATTCTTCTGGAAACTATTAAGTGTGACTTCAGGAAACACAATGTGAATATATAAGTATAGATTGTCAAAGAAAATATGAGTGTAAATACAGGTTGATATACTAAATACTTTATATGTCATTTTGAAAGTGTAGAAAATTATGTGACAATAAAAATACTTAAATAGAACAAAATATTCAGCAGGAACCAGCACAAAAAATATAATGAATCCAAATTTCCATGAAAGATTGATTATTTGGTCATATAAGTGCCAATATTGAAATGTGCACTGTTCCCATAAATTATATCAACAATCATCAAAAATTTAATATTAAAAATGTAATACCTTAAAGACTTTAAATATAACCAAGAAACAAAACTAACATGTATTCATATATGTCACATATAATTTAAGTGAAGCACCACTATTTTGTTAGATGGTTAATAGACTTTTATGGAAGTATTTAAATTGTGAATTTGCTAATTTATGATGATATATTTACAGTGTTATGCTGAGATACACTGAAAAAGCCTGCAAGAAAGCAATTGATGACTGCAGACTGCTCAGTATCAACTGTCTACATGAAAGGTGGAATTACAATATAATTGGAAGATTCAGAGTAAGTACTTTAATGCATGGCAAAGTAATTTAGCACTTTAATATACAATAGCTTCAGCTAGTCTGTATTTCAAATGTTTCATTAATCTGAATCAGAGAAATCATAGCATCATATATGAAATATGTTTATTTAAATGTAACCATTTTTGAAGATTAGAAATGGGATTTTTAAAAATATATTTTATTTATTTAAGAGAGTGAGAAGGAAAGAGGCAGAAAGAGAGAGAGAGAGAGAGAGAGATAATGCACACTCCAGGATCTCCAGCCACTATAAAAGAATAAAGAATTCTGGACTCATACACCACCTTGTGCATCTGATTTACATGGGTCCTGGGGAATCAAATCTGAGTCCTTTGGCTTTGCAGGCAAGCACCTTAACAACTAATCCACCTCTCCAGCCTGGGAAGTTTTAACTTATAAAATATATTTTGATAGACCATTACTAACATTGTTAGGTAAAGCTTTTATTATAACAATTACTATATAATTAATTGTGCTCTGACCATATATCTATGTATATCAGTTACTAATGTCTTGAAATTCTGAACTAAGTAGGTAATAAAATATATGTAACTGTTCTTTGTTGACATGTTTAAAGCACACTTTAATTTATTGGATATTATTTAAAATCACTTTATAAATGTACATTCTTATACATTGTGTAAGGGATATCCTACAACCCAGAAATTCTACTGGGTGTATTGGAGAAATTATTAGGGAGAGACATGTACAACAGTGTCTATTCTAAATTCAAAACCCCCTCATGCTTGCTGGTGGGGCATGGATGAAATCACCACATCATAGTAATCAATTCAACTGAAAGACGTGACTTAAATGCGTGCACAAGAGCTGCCATGATTTAATACATAGGGTATCTAACAAGTTGAATTTAAAATCTTTTTCATGTGCATGTATGAGGACCTGAGTTCAAAACCCAGCACACATATAAAATGCCTGAAATGACTGTGTATGTCTGTAATGCCAGAGCTGAGTTGAGCAGAGACTAGGAATCACTGGGGCTCCCTCGTCAACCCATGTAATGGAAAACTGTTTTTTTTTTTTTTTAATGCAGTCTTTATGATAACAGTTCATGTAGCAACCACACAAACTTTAAAATGTTCACACTGTTTAAAAGTCAAAGTATTTACTTTAAGGAGATGTGGCTATATCATACATATGTAAGAAAATGTGACATGGAATAAACACATTGATGGCTATCATCAATGTATACCTAAATTTTGTCAATATATAAAAAAGCAGTATCTAGATATAACACCTAAAGTAAGTGAACAGAACTATATTCAACATATTTCAAAAACTTCACTAGACTAAACTTCACAGCTGATAAGGGAGTGTTTGGGTTCTGTGTTCTCCAGGTGGGTAAGGTGTACAATGTGTTTGGTGCCTGCATCTTTGGTGCCTGTGAGCTATAGGATGGTGAGTGGCCCATTGTTCCTATGTATTCCAGGAGGATGAGGTGCTCAGTTTGGGGCCGGCATACTCAAGGAAGGTGGGATGGGATGCTAGGATTATTTGAGGCCTTTGAGCCCACTTGGTGCTATCCACATCTCAGTGGGTACCCCTCCTCCACTCTTACCCACTGTCTCAACAGATATTTTGGGCCTCAGCCACCTCCTCTGATCATACCAAGCCAAGCCACCAGCTGTCTCTGCTCACCAATGCCTACATTGGCTAAGTCCACAGACCTGAGTTCTAGCCGGGTCCATGGAATCCAGTACCCAACACCCACCTTCCTGACACTCCCCCTCTCCACTTATGGTATCCACATACTGGTGACCCCTTGAGATACCTTTCCTATCCCAGATAGGGAGCACAGGAGTATCTGGTAAATTCCTGCTATGGGGTACCAGTGAGTTCTCTACATTCTAGGGAAGGAGGGACAAGTGCTACAGCCCCTGAACCCCACAGGCCTTTAGGCACTGTTGTGATTGTGGGCGGAAGGGATTCCAGATCTCAAACAACAGTTCTCATATCAGCCACCAGCCCAGAGCCCCAGGTGCACTTGCAACCTCCACAACCTGAGCATCTGTGGATATAAGGCCATCCCATTCCAACTCAGTTCAAACCCCAAATAGAAAATTCACTGAAGATCCTACAAGGGCAAATACATGCTTCCTCTTTAGTAAAACAGATTTTTACACTGAGATTGGTAGACCCCAATGGAGGGAAAAAATCAAAAACAAAAAACAAGACAACAAACTGAGAGAAAGCTACCAAGATTGCCTTCTTCCACAGTGGAAGTCTCCAATAAAAACACAGAGGAGAGAATAGAAATCCAATCCCAAAATGAAAGCAGAATAAGATATTTTTTTTTTAATCTCATCACACTGAAGTGGAAGCAAATCATAAAAAAAGTTCAACAATCATATAAATGAAATTGAGTGAAATAATCTCTTACAACATAGAGCTTTTATCACTAAGCTTAACTTAATTGAAGAAAACCATAGAGACCTCAAAAGAGAGATAAATTAATTGAAGGTGAATCAACCAATAAAGGATCTCAATAACCTGCTGGTTAAGTTTAATAAAGACATTATTAAATACAAGAATGAATTCCAAGAAACATGAAGAAAATCAAACCATGACCTGAAAGTGGAACTTGAGAAAGGGATGGAATATGACACAGAAAAGTGAAATGGAAAACAGAAATCAAATACAACTTAGAAAGGCCTCTCTAGGAGCCCTCATTAACCAAGTAGATGATGTAGAAGATAGAATCTCATATCTAGAAGACAAGACAGAAGAAATTTCTCTGCAGTCCAAAAACTTTGATAAGTTAAAAAAATCATGTGAATAGAATATGAGGGAATTAAAGAAAACTTTTTCACTTTCCCAAACAGAGACCCCTCTGGATATAAGAAGCACATAGAATACCAAACAGACTGGACCAAAGAAGAAACTCCAAGTTGCATCATCGTTAAAACGCTATATAATGAAAACAAAGAGAGAGTGCTAAAAGCAGTGAGATAAATAGCTTATTACATACAGTGACAATTCTATACAAGTTATGTAAAATTTTTCAGTGGAAACCCTGAAAGCTAGAAGGGCTTTCAGTGGAACACTTCAAAGTCTAGAAAGCTGTGGCTTCCAACACAAATTACTGTACCCACCAAAATTACCTCTCATATTAAACAGTGAAAGGAAAACATTCCATGATAACAGCCAGTTCTATAATTATATGAACACAAAGCCAAACCTACAAAGAATACTTCAGGGAATACTCCACACAGAGGAGTCAAACGGGCAACCTCAAGAGCCTACAAGAGGAAGAACATAATAACCAAAACTAAAGCAGGCACAAAACAAACAAACAAACAAACAAACAAACAAACAAACAAACAAAAAACCCAAGAATCAAAGCCCAAGAACCCAATAAAGCCTAAAACGTGTCAGGGATTAAATAAAACCACCTAGTGTTATCATTAAATATTAATGGTCTGAACTCACCCATCAAGAGACACAAATTAACAGGGTGGATCAGAAAAATGGTCCATTCCATCTGCTGCCTTCATGAAACCCACTTCACAACTAAGGATAGATATTTCCTCAGGGTGAAGGGATGGAAAATGATCTTCCAAGCAAATGGAAATAAGAAACAACCAGGTGTCTCTATATTAATGTCTGATAAAAGATTTCAATCCAAATGTAATCAAAATGGAGAAAGAAGGACACTTTTTAGTCATCAAAGGAATGATCCAACAACAGGACATACAATCATAAATCTTTATGCACAAACACTGGTCCACCAAAGTTTACAAAGCAAAACCTACTTGACTCCAAACCAGAAATAAATCCCAATGCCACCATAGTAGAAGATTTCAATATCCAATTATCATCAATAGACAGGTGATCCAAGCAGAAAATGAACAGAGAAATCATGGATATTAACAATACCACACATCAATTAGACCTAAGAGACACCTAATGAACATTTCACTCTAATTATGCAGAACACATTCTTCTCAGCAGCCCATGGAACCTTCTCCAAAATACATCATCCATTATGGCGTAAAGAATGCCCCAATAAATTTAGTAAATTGACATAATTTCCTGCAGCATATCAGAACACAACACGTTAAAGCTAGAGATTAACAAAAGAAGCCTGGCATGGTGGCACACACCTTTAATCCCAGCAGTCAAGAGGCAGAGGTAGGAGGATCACCCTGAGTTCAAGGCCACTCTGAGAGTACAGAGTGAATTCCAGGTCAGCTTGAGGTAGAGTGAGACCCTACCTCTAAAAGCCAAAATAAAAAATAAATAAATAAATAAATAAATAAATAAATAAATAATTACACTTTCCAAAGTGGAAGGAACATCAGAACATACTAAATTGATTGCAGGCATTCCCAAGCAGAAGGAAGTTCAGGTATGGTCACAGACCATGTACTTCTGAAGGTTACTTCCATAATCATCTAGAGCGTTATAATTTTTAACTAGTTCAAAAGTTCCTTATTTAATATTATTTTTCTTAGAAAACAAACATAGCTATTGCAAGCCATGACTAGCCTGGCCCAGATATTAATACTTAGGGGTCTAGAAACAAGGATACAGAGAACATGAGACAAACTGAGTTTCAGAGATAAAGTTTAATTAGAGTTCTGATGGACAGTGGTGAATGGATGGCATTTGTATTGCACATTTGTCTATAAAAAAATCTAAAAGGAAAAATGTCAACATTTTGACAATGATCCAGTTACTCTTGTGAATGGAATGAAACTAGTAGTTGAAGTTCTGTAAGAGTAAGGCATACAATGCGGTACAGCTAAGATTAGGAAATTATTGTTGAATAGATGACTCAAAAATATTAGGGAAGAAAGAAGGCGTGTAGGTGAGAACCTTATTAATTCTAGGTCATATTCTTCATTATGAGTTAAATTTTCTACTTTCAACTCATTTTCTTTTTAATTAAAATAGCATGTGAATGTCAAGCTCGCTCACTGAAATTGTGATGAAGAATATCTAATCAAGCACTTTCACGTTGTCCATGGTTTTCTCAATACTAATAATATAATAGCTTCTGTGATAAACAGTTGTTGGAGAAGGTTAGATTTCTAACCATACCCCATAAGAAAGAGCAACTAAAGAAATTACGAGCTCATGCAAAAGTATTCTTATTGTTATATTCATATTTATAAACAGAAACAGTGGCACCATATTCATATCAAAATGTTGATGTCATATGCATCCTTGTATGCATGGTATAATATTACTCCAGTAAAATTATAGGTGATGTGTGATCAATTTTGATGGCTTATAACCATAAATCCAGATCGTTTCATAGCATTCCAGTGATTTACATACAACTTTATTTTCTATAGATTGCACACATAGAGCAGAAATTTCTTGTTTGAGTCTGTTAGTCTATTTTACCCATACTGATGTTCTGGCTTAGAAATGGTGATTTCTGAGCCAGGCAGGGTGGTGTATGCCTTTAATCCCAGCACTTGTGAGACAGAGATAGCAGGATAACTGTGAGTTCTAGACCCGCCAAGAACTACAGAGTGGGTTCCAGATCTGTCAGCCTGTCCTAAAGTGAGAACCTACTTAGAAAAACCAAAATAAATAAATAAAATAAAATAAAATAAGATAAAATAAGATAAAATAAAAGTTGACTTGTGTTCCTTATGCTATCAATGAAAATGCTATTCCAGCTTTAGACAAAGCTGTTGTGGTTCTCTTCTCTCACCCCTGCTTCAGGAATGCACCAACAAGCCTTCAGGATTTTGTTTTATGTCATCTAAATCTGCTATAAAGCTTCACTAAAGAGCCAACAAAAATATAATATTTGAAATTCGAGTTTTAACTATACCATCTGCTTTATTCTTATCTTCTATTTGCATCCCCTAGTTAACTCTTTTTTTAAAACAATTATCTTCAACA
The DNA here is from genome assembly GCA_036365145.1 of Orientallactaga sibirica. Lineage (NCBI taxonomy): Eukaryota > Metazoa > Chordata > Mammalia > Rodentia > Dipodidae > Orientallactaga > Orientallactaga sibirica. The sequence continues at coordinate 28,139,377 of JAEOAD010000006.1, forward strand.
AGAGTGACTTATGTAATCTCACACTGAAATAAAGTAAAGCTCAAATTAGAATTCCATATGAATACAATTTGCATTGAGGTAGAACTAACAGCATATAAATTTTAGTTGCAACAATAGACAATTTAAATAAAGTCAATATTTTTTTCTCTATTTATCTTCAAACCATTCCACCTCTCCCAAAAAACATGCAGATTAATTTTAATGCTCATATAATTAATCATTGCAGAAAACAGACCATGTAAGTTTTAACCAGAGTTCCAGTATCATAATATTCCTTCTGAGTTTCTGTAGAATAGCAGCCATGCCCCCTCCTTTAAAATTCATAGAAGAAGCCAGCATTTCCCCTGCCTCGGGCCTTTTATCTGAATATTTTTATCCAAATATATGATTTTTAGACTTCTTCATTCTGTTTAGATGTTATCTGCAACACTGTTTCCACAGTTAGTCCTTCCTTAGATACCTGCTTGAACATATAGAATACTTACTCCCTGCAGCTACATGTCTTTTCCTCTTTACTTGTTTTAACAAATACTTTTCCTGGGGAGCTCTGCAGAAATGTCTTTTCACCTCATATAGAAAAGGCTACTACCATCCAAAGTAACTGTTCCATCTAAGTCCAGATTAGCAAATTTATGAGTTTATTAGAGTTGTTTTTTTTTTTTTTTTTTTTTTTTTTTTTTTTTTTTTTTTTTTTTGGTAGCCCAGGCTGGACTTCTGAGGCTGACTTCTGGAACTCGCTCGGTATTCTCTGGGTGGCCTTGAATTTATGGCGATTCTCCTACCTCTGCCTCCCGAGTGCTGGATTAAAGGCATGTGCCACCACACCCAGCTTTATTGGACTTTTGACAGATGCATGAGTGACTCAAAGGCAGCACCAAAACACTCTTACCCCATAGTGATGATTCATGGAAGCTTTATCACTGGGGTTCCCTGGACAACTTGTAGCCAGCTTCTCCATGAAAGATCTCCTCTCCTCCTAGCATTTGTTTACTGCTTCTGGAGCCTAGGGGAGGAGCTAAGTAAGTTTTGAGGAAAGTATAGGAGCCTTTTAAGTTTCCTGCATGTTTCATGAGCCTCAAGAGTCTACCTCCTCCTTCTAGGAGGAAATGTTTAAAAACCTGGTTAAAACAACTTCCAAGGACTTCCAATTATTATAGAACAATAAATACCTGAAATGTGGGGCTGGAGAGATGACTTAGCAGTTAAGGCACTTGCCTATGAAGCCTAAGGACTAAGGTTAGATTCCCCAGAACCCACGCCACAGATATATATGGTGGCACAAAAGTCTGGCGTTCATTTGCAATGGCTAGAGGCCTTGGTGCACTCATTTTCTCTCTCTCCCCATTCATTCTCTCTCAAATAAATAAATAAATAAATAAATAAATAAATAAAAGTAGAAATATAATTAAAAAAACTGAAAGATAAGCTTGAGGACGACACATCTTTTAGCTTAGTTAGTGAGGATAGTATAACACGAGCCTTTTCCACAGAAGACAAAAAAAAATGCTGTAAAGGAATATCAGTCCTTATGCACTGGATGGAAAGCTACTTGTAAGGGATGGTACAAAGCATAAACCCCTTTAACTGAGAAATAGGAGAGGGTAAATAAGTTCTGGTGTAGGGAGAGCTTTCTTAGAAGGTCAGACCACATTTTACATATAGAACTATATAGAGTTAGAGAAGAGATGTTTTTACTGAAATGTAGAAATATGTGACTCATAAAATGACATTCACATGGTTTATGTAAAGATCACTCAAAAGAGTGAATTGTGTGAGGACACCCAAAATACTAGCAAACATAATATGTGGAGATATATATATATATATCAGAAAATATTTTATGTATTTTAATACTCTATAATCAGCTATCAGCTACCTGGGCTAAATGAACAGAGTCCATATCCTATCAATAGCTCCAAAATACATTTTATGCAGCCCAAAGTGCTTTCTGATAGCACACTAATGTTTTTGGTGTTAATTTTCTTTGAAGATTCTTGCTTCAGTCTGTGGGATTAGATTTTTTTTTAATAATATTTTGTACTAGAGGTCACAGACGTGTTTGAAAAGAGCAGTTAGGATCAGAAACAAGAGCTTTGGAGGGACTATGTTCATTTTCTCCCCTTGATGGCATTTGGAAATATTCAGAGGAATGGCTTTGGATGTCACAAATAGGAGAGGGGCTGCCACCAGTCACTGGTGAAAGAAGGCTGAATTTGCAGCCAAGTATTCTGATATGAAAGATGCTATCTCATAACCAAGATACATTAGGTCAATTGAGCTAGCTTCCCTCAGAGAAAATGTAGCTTTTAGAAGGTGGAAATTAGTAAGACAGAAAGGAAAGTGCATGTTAATTTATTTCTGTTTTGCACTTGTAAATCCATAATATGAATTAGAATTAAGGCTGGGAAACATTTTTTTCTGGTTCGTTCTGGTCTCCATCTGATAGTTCACTGCTCATAGTTGGTTAAATCAATTTGCTTTCCTGTTATTTGCCTTCTGTAATGGTTTGTATTGATTGTTAATTTGATGGGAGCTGGAATCACCTGGGAGGGATTGTGTAGATTAGGCTAGACTGCATGCAGGTCTAAGAGTCATTGATTAGTTTAACCTGATTATTGATCAAACTTGAGTCAGGTTAAATAAGTTTCGAATATCCCCCTTAACTGTAGGTGCACCATCCAGTGTAGTGAACTACTGGACCATGTATATAAAACTACATGGCTAGGCAACAGCATCCTTCATTCTCTGCTTCCTGACATTGGACTGAGTGTAACCAGCTGCATCCGGTTCCTGCCCTCTCCACCACAAGGCACTATAACTTGGAACTGTAAACCGAAACTGTGCCTCCTTTAAACTGACTTTTGACAGGAATGTTGTCCCAGATATAATGTAATTAATACAGAAAACTGGTAACCGTCCATGTGGTTCTTAGACTTTTACTACCCTTCTGAGGGAGGAATGTTGAAAGATTCATAATTTTGGACTAGAGAAGCCTTACAGTGCTTAGTGGGCCATTCTTGCGGGAGTCTGAAAAACCAGAAGACAAAAGAAACACAGAGAATGGAGGCTTGATTCATGAGGTTCCAAACGAGAAAAATGATTTTAATGGGAACTACACTAGAGACATTCAGGCTACTATAGCTGCAGAAATAAGGTGGTGTGGTGGTTTGATTCAGGTGTCCCCCATAAACTTAAGTGTTCTGAATGCTAGTCTCCTCAGCTGATGGCAATTGGAAATTAAAGCCTCCTGGAGGTGGTGTATTGTTGGGGGTGGGCTTATGGGTATTATAGCCAGCTCCCCCTTGCCAGTGTTTGGCACACTCTCCTGTTGCTGTTGTCCACCTTATGTTGACCAGAGAGTGATGTCCACCCTCTGCTCATGCCATCGTTTTTCCTGCCATCATGGAGCTTCCCCCTAGAGCCTGTAAGCCAAAATAAACCTCTTTTTTCCCACAAGCTGCTTTTAGTCGGGTGATTTCTGCCAGCAATGCGAACCTGACTGCAACAGGTGGTCATGGGAAATTCACCAAAATTCCACAGAGCAAAGTGAGGCAAAGGTCAGAGTTGCTGCACAGAAGCCCTGAGAGGCCCCGGTTTGAAGCTGTGGTTAACCTTGAATTGTATGTAGTGGGGATGCCAGGATTTCAGAACAATGGGACAGCCACCACCAAAGAAAGCCACAAGCTTGAAAAGGATTGTGCTCAGGAGAAAGGCTCCAGGCAGCATAGCAGGAGGCGGGGAACTACCCAACCCTTGTGGAGCCCGGAGAATTTCATTGGGAATCACAGATGTGAGACCTGGAGCTGCCTGGTTTGTTTGCCTTGCCTCATTTTAGTCTCTCTTTGGTCCAAGTTTCCTGCCCCCGTTTATTCCTTTTGGAACAGGTATGTTTATTCTGTACCATTACATGGTTGGAAGTAGGATAGTTGTGTTTTATTTAAAAGACTCAAAGTTTAACTTGTTACTGTTTTCAAAGTTTAGAGACAACTTTTAGTTGTCTAAAAGTCTGAGACGAGGCTTTAGATTTTTGAGCAGGTTTGGAAGACTTTGAAGACTGTTTAAATTTGTCTGAATCTAGTTTGTATTATGAGATGGCCAAGAAACCCTGAGAACAAAAGGTGGAAAAACACCATTAAAACATAGTTTTTTCTGTGTCACGTTGACAAGTGGTGGACTTGTGATGGCTCATGTTGATTGTCAACTTGACACGATTTAGATTTGCCTGGGTGTGATTGTATAGATAAGGTTAGATGCTGTGTTTGTTGTGAAGGGCTGTCTTGGTCATGTTAATTAAGCTAGAAAGACTCAGCTTAACTGTGGATATGAGACATCATTATTCCATGGGCCAGGGTCTCGAAATTCATAAAACTGGGAGAGCTGGCTGGCAGATTGTTAGTAGGCAACTTGAATTTTGAATAAAATGGTGCTTGAAAATACAGAACATTTTCACAGTGTCTTTCAATCTGTATCATGTTGTATGTTAGTGATAATTATGTCACTGATAAATTTCTAGTTCTTTAGTATAATTTAATTACTTAAATGACAATTGTATTTATTTATTTATTTATTTATTTATTTATTTATTTATTTATTATTTATTTTTGTGGTAGGGTCTTCCTCTAGCCCAGGCTGACCTGAAATTCACTAAGTAGTATCAGGGTGACCTCAAATTCACAGCCATCCTCCCACCTGTGCCTTCTGAGTACTGGTATTAAAGGATTGCACCACCACACCTGGTGACAATTGTATTTTAAGCAAGCAAACAAACCAATATGTTTCAACTTTGGAGACGTTTTTGTAAAATTGAAGAAAAACATATGTTTTGCAGAATTCATGCTTAAATAACTCCCAAATAGTTTTATTGCCCCTAAATTTATACTCATATAAAGTAATGTGAACCTAGGTATCATCTGGGTCCTTGTGATGGTTCTGAGGCAGCAAACAATACTGATAAAAACACAGTCTCCAATTAAGAAGGCAAAATACAAATTAAAGTAACCAGATAGCTTATGATATATGTCAAATTTTGCTCATTATTAACATACTTAGTACGGATACATCATGTGTTGATACCATCTGTCCTTCATCCCTGTCCCAATTCCATTGGGGGTACTCCTCAGTGGGGTTGCTCGTATTCCCCATGGGGTTGTGGGTTATGCATTGTGAGACCAGCTGTCAGATATTGTGTGTGGGGGGGGATTGCCTCTGGGTAGGATGTTCCAACCTGTGGCTCTTACAATCTTTCAGGCCCCTGTTCCACAAAATTACCTGAGCCTTGGTGGATGTGTTTCAATTCTATTTCAAACATGGGTGCTTAGGAGCCTCTGAATCTCTGCTTTGGTAGGTGTTCAGTGTCCTCAGAGTCTGTCTCCTTCATCCTTGCACTGATTATCAGGCTCACCATGGAAGTTGCATCCTTGCTCATCTTCCCAGTTCCTCTGTAGTTTCATCTGGGTCTTGGCTGAAATGCAATGGGTGGTTTATTTCCTCAGGTCTGAAAAGAAAAGCTAGCCGGGCGTGGTGGCGCACGCCTTTAATCCCAGCACTCGGGAGGCAGAGGTAGGAGGATCTCTGGGAGTTCGTGGTTACCCTGAGACTATGTAGTTAATTCCAGGTCAGCCTGGACTAGAGTGAAACCCTACCTTGAAAAACCAAAAAAAAAAAAAAAAAAAGAAAAGCTGATTTGGCAATGGAGAGTGAAGTCAGCATAGGTTAAATGGGATAAGCTTTAGCAACTCAGAAGCAAACACCCTGACAAGATGTACATGCCAGTGCAATGGTGGCACACAGCCTTGGTAAAGAGATGGCTTAGCAGTTAACACACTTGCCTGCAAAGCCTAAGAACCCAGGTTTGATTCCTCAGTACTATGTAGAACCAGATGTACAGGGAGGTACATGCATTTGCAGTGGCTAGAGGACCTGGTGCACCCATTCTCTTACTCTATCTCTATCTGCCACTTTCTCTTTCAAATAAATAAAATTTTTAAAATAATTTAAAAATATTCAAAGAACAGTGTGAGTCAGTGGAACTGAACACAAAGGCTATATTTAATTGATTTATATAAGGATGTGATTAGTGACTCCAAAAGAGTTCTATAGATTGACAATGAGGGGTAGTGCAATAAACACTAAAAAATATAGGAAGTATTACTAATATCAGTTCCTAAATTTGGCCATATTTTTATTCTACTTTACTGTTTTTCCTTTTATGCCAATTATCTATTTATCAGGACAAGAAACAATCTGGTCGTAGTTGTACTTTTAACATTTTTCTTGCTTATTTCCAACAAAAGTTTTAAATTAAGTGATACTATAAGTTGAAACAATTTAAATATAAGACATGACAGCTTAATATATACAAATTAGTACAGTCCTTATAGATAAATGAAATGCTCTTATTAAGAAAGGAAATAAGAGTCATTACTTTAAATGCCATAGGGAAAATAAAAATGCCAGCATGTCTTTATTAGTGCTATAAAAGGACAATAAGGGAAAAGTACTTAAAAGTTCTTACTATTTAAGAAATTTGCCTCTCATGATTAAGGAAAAAATTTGTAAGTGAATGTAAAACAATAAAGAAAATCTGTTTGGAGTATGGATATGTAACTGAATCTTATTCATGTTATATTTTAGAAACTCCTCTAAGATGTTCTTTAACTAGAGACTATATATATATGTGTGTGTGTATATATGTATGTATATATATATATATATATATATATATTTTTTTTCAGCATTGTATCATATTGCCATAAATACATTAGGACCTAAAATGGAAGATCACACCTAGATGAGAAATAAATTGGAAGCATTAAATATTATGAAAAATTTCTGCTTATGGACATTTTACTGATCCTGGAGATTCTGCATATAATGTCACTTGGCAAAAGGGAATTTACAAATGTCATTGATTCAAGGACTCTTCTGCAAAAATATTATGTTGGGCAACAAATCAGAGGTCATCACAAATTTCTTTCTAAAAGAACTGTATGAGGAGTTGAGACCAAAGCTGACAGGTTGACAGATGCAAATCTTAGAAAATGCTCTCTGAAATGGAGGGAAGGACCTATGGGCTATCAGCAGAAGTGGACAAAGAGGCTGTAGCTTAACGCAGGGAGACCATTATCAGGCTTCTGACCTCTAGAAACATAAAAGCCTGTCAGTTTGTAATAAATACACAGAAGTTTCAAAAATTTATGAAAATGTAAGTTTGTTGTTTTAAATAATTAGATAAACCCCAACAGTACACAAAAATATGAATGTACAATGCAGAAATACAATGTAATATCAAAATGGATTTTCAGAGGCCAGATGGTAAAACTTGTAAAGCAAACATGAAACAATGTGAGACGTCAAACCAAATTTATTCTTGGTGATACTTTTTCATTGACTTTCCAGGTAATCTGGATTGCATAACAATTTCAGTAAGAATCTATGTAAGAAAATAGAAAGTATGGTGAGATGAATTTCAATTCTCTATCTCAAAACAACTTATTTTCACTGGTGAAGTCACCACACATTCTTTCAATTCTACCAATACTTTGCCTTGGTTGGTATGTTTGTTAGAGTCATTTGCAATTACTTAGGGAAGAAAAAGCATGCTTGTGAAGTGATACATTATCAGGAAATAATTTGTTCTCCATTACTTGCTTGGGCATTTATATCCTTTGCTCATACTGTATCCCATATTTGGATGTCTTATTATTTATCATCCATATGAAAACACATTTGAGAAATGATTGGAGTTCTTTCAGCTTTATGACTGTAGTAATTACATTTAAATGGGCCTGATATACCATGAAGCATTGCTTAACTGGTACTCTTCCCAGTGTGTGTATTTAATTGTGAGAAATGGAAATCAATATTATCATTGTGTCATCATACAGTCTTGAGATGTCTTCCATCTAAATCCAATGAATGCATCACTTAAGAATAAGATGCTCTCCACACTACAAAATGTAAACAAAATAAAGCCGTCATCTTTATTACAGTCATAATCACAGGTATTAAAGGTACCTATGGATTTATTCATTAGTATTCTTCACTACATTGTGGAGAATTTCCTAGCCAATATCTTTATAAGGAATCACTTTATACTTTTGTAGAATCTACTTTCTGTGGGTGCTCGTTTGACAGGCTTACTGTTAGACCTCATTGAAAGTTGAATCTGTTTATTAAAAAAAGTTTAATATAAATTACCACCCAGTGAACACAATAAAACAAAAATTGCTACTCTTGGTAAAAAGTAGAGATTAGAAAGAAATTAATTAATTTTTACTTTAAAAAACTAAGACATGTCCCTTATTTTCACTTAACAATCTGTCTAACTGATGTAGTACCTGCTTCTTACTCAGGTAGTGTAGTATTTCCTTAATGATGCTGAGAGACCTAAGCAAGGCCATCCAGGGTGATTGAGATGGATTTATAATTGGCCAAGTTGAACAGAGCAGACCTAAATTCTCTCATTAAAACACGAAATATAAATCCTGCAATAAGAAATATCTGAGGAATCACAAAATTACCTCTAGTTATCAGCAAAGAGAAAGATCTAATGATAGATTTCAGTATTTTTTAGTACGGAACAACTTGACTCACTTTATGAAGTCCAAGAATTAAATCATATCTCAAAGCCATTTCCAATAATAGTGTGAGTATATTCAAGGGTTACTTTCAGTTCATGTCATATTATATTTACATATTTTAATAGGGGTCAAAGTATAGCTCAAGAGTAGGGCACTTCCCTAACATCTTAATGCCCTGGGTTTCAACCCTAGCTCCATTAAAAAGTTTCATTTATTTTATATTTTAGCACTATGACTCTAGTATATCTAAGATTATTTTCTAATTAAGTACTAATATATTCCTCTAATATACATATATTTAACTATTTTAGTTCTAATCGCCATTTTAAATTTTATTAAAATAATAAAAATAAGTAATATGACTTTATGAAATATTTGGGTAAGGGTATTAAATTTTAATTTGAAAATAATGAATTGGTAGGTCTATTATAACTTGAAACAAAATAAATGAATACGTTTTGATGATTAACTAAGATCACATGTCTATAATAAGTATTAATCATTCATCTGTAGTAAATACAAAGTTTTATATGGCATCATTATAAAGTGTATAAGGAAAACCAAATTTACATAGAAACATGTTCTCAGTTGCAATGATTAAACTTGTCTACCAAATTGATTTGATCAAGAATCAAATAAGATTTTGTATCAGTGTGTGGGGGCATTTCCAACAAGATTAACTGAGGGAGGGAAATCCTCTTTCAGATGGGGGCAGCCCTTCCAGTTCCAGCCCAGTTATAAAAAGGCTTAAGAGCAAAGAAATTGTGGTGGTTTGATTCATGTGCCCCTATAAACTTAGGTATTCTGAATTCTGGTTTCTCCAGCTGATGGCAATTGGAAATTAAAATCTCTTAGAGGCAGTGTGTTGTTGGGGGTAGGCATATGAGTGTTATAGTCAGTTTCTTCTTGCCAGTGTTTGGCACACTCTCTTGTTCCTGTTGTCCACCTGATAACAGTCAAGAGGTGATGTCTATTCTTTGTTCATGCCATTGTTTTCCACTGCCATCATGGAGCTTCCCCTTGAGTCTATAAGCCAAAATAAACTCTTTTTACCCCAAAGCTGCTCTTGGTCAGATTATTTCTGCCAGCATTGCAAAGCTGACTGCAACAAAAATGTTACTCACCCCTACCCACCTTTGCTTCTTGCTGATGAGCACATCAACCGCAATCCTGCCATCTTTCCCTGCTCCATCTTCTCCAGCTTTGACTGTGGTTCTCCAGGAATCCTCCAGGCCTTCAGCACCTCACTGGAACTGCTGCAGATGCAGCCTCATGGATTGAGCAGCTGCTTGTCTCAGCCTCTCCAGCCAACACATTGTTGGAATGCTCTGCCCATATTGTGTAAGCTATTCACTATATTCCCTGTTATAATACATTCTATCCATTCTGTTCCACTACAGAGCCCTGACTAGTAATACAGTTAAGCAACATGTGTCTGTCTTTCTCTTCTATCAAAGAAGTATGCAAATCTCAAATCCTTCCTCCAGGTAAATAATAGACATCGTCCATGACGGATACAGGCTGGAAAGTCATAGAACTCAGTAGCCATTCAGTCCATGAGCCTCGATGTCTCAGCAGTCCCAATCTGGAACTAAAGACCTCAAGGATTTCTGGTTTCACTATCCACAAAGGATAGCCAAAGCAGGGTACATAAGAAGAAAAAGCACACACACCACATAGAACAGGCATCTGTGCCCTAAGAGCATCCTTACACACAGTCCACCACAGCCACCACTGGAAAGGTTATCAACTCTGGATGAAGCACTTCTTCTCTCAGTTTATCCTTCTCTGAACCCACCTCACAAAGTGCCCAAGAAGCACAACTCTGAGAGATTACTCGTCTGATCAAGTTGACAAAAGAACTTCATCATCAAAGTAGCTGACTGATGAAAGACAGAGCGAGGCAAGCAAAACATGCAGGAAGTTGAAGTTTGTCACCAGCCACTCAAAATGTAGATTTAAATCAAAGATAATCACTATTAACTTTAATGCAAATGATTAAGCTAATAATCTTTTCTTCTATACAATCTTTGACTATCAAACACGTGCCCTAGAACATGAAATTTCTAATGAAAAGCCAAAATATACAGGAGAGAAAATCAGTTAGGTTCTGATTTCATGGCAGTGGCATGTGGAGCTAGAATCTGAAAGTTGAATCAGATATCATTAAAGTCACACAGTTTTCATAGTTCTGTGAGTCTGTTTGCTTCATGGTTAAAAACGAAAGTGACTTCACTCCCAAAAGATTTCCAGTGTGCTTCTGATCTTCTTTTAATTGAAAGCAATCATAGGATACTGTATTTGATTTAAAATAAGCCTTTGAGATAGACTAAATCCATCAGAGAGGACAATGAATCAGGAAATAACGTACTGCTTTTATAAAGAACATGCACAGCTTTTAAAATATACATATTTACGAAAAGGAAGGAAATTTAAAAAATAATGTATGCACTTTATATATTATATATGTACATGAACATAATATATTGTATATCATTATATATGTTGTATATAATATAATTATATATATATTATATATCATGTATATATATATATAATATACAAGCTATTTTTTCTAAATCAGTAAAATATGTATGTCTAGGCTTGTTTAGCTAGTGTTATTGACACTGTGACAACTTGGATTAACAATGACATAGAATTAGAATCTATGCGTTTAGGAATTGTGACTTTTGGGTTTATTTCATAACTGTGTCTAAGAAAACCAAGATGGCTTTATTCCTTCACCCTGTGTCCCATGAATTTATTCCCATTGTCTTCCTTAGAGCTGACTCCCCATAAATACACATTGAATAAAGAAGTGATCCTGCATGATAATGGTCATCATGTTTTAAAATGGGAAGATAAAACACTTGGTAATGAGTTACATAGCAATGTTTTTTCCAAGTTGTATTAGTACCAAAAAGTAAAGAAAAGCCACCACGGGAAATAAAGGAAAACAGAAGAAAAACAGGCTTTCTGGCTGCTAGTGAGTGCATAGTCCTCTGGGAAGCTGCAGATTGTGAATAAGAACTGAGTTACTAAAAGGCTTCTTTGCATGCCACATAGACTCTACAATGATGAAAGTGACCATTTCACTCAGATTCTTTATTCATTATCACAAATGGAGGAGAGATTCACCCTTTTCCTTTATGTTATCTGTTGTATTTTTAAGAGGAATATTAGTTTAATCTTGTAGCCTGTTGTTCTATAAGTCAGAAGGTTAAACTGATGATTAAGATATGAGTATTTCTATAACATTTGGATATTCCCCTTTTAGGAATTAAACTATTTAGAAATCATGATGCCTTTATGTAAAAGACAGATATTAAATAATTTATGAGCATTCCTGATTCTCTAGGCTATAATCCTATAATTATATATAGAATATACACTCAAACATTGTTTTCATTTGAACAGATAATTTTATAATGTTTTCTTTAAAATATAAATATGCCCAGCATGGTGGTACATGTTCTTAATGCCAGCTAATTCTGATATGGAGTTAGGAGAATCATTGATTGAAAATTGGCAGGGAAATTTGGTGAGAACATGCCTTTAATTTTCAGAATCCTGGGGCTTTGGACATATTCTTGTTCAATTCACTAGCTCACTACATTCTCAGGAATGCTTTTCTTAATAGAATGTCTCCTTTTCTATTAATGCTCTATTACCATTAATGTAATGCAATATATGTAGATCTGTGGTAGAACATTTATTTTGCATATATAATGGCCTGGGTTCAATGGCCAGGAATAAAAAAATATTTAATTTCATAAAGGCTGTATAAAAGGAAAGTATACATGTACACAACATTCATAGCAGGCTTAAATTCTGTTTTTACATGGTTATCATGAACAGAAACATGGCTTTCTGTAGATAAATACAACCTTTCACTGACAGTAGTGTAGATAATTTAGTTATTCTCTTACTGATAATTTTCAAGTTTTCTTTAATGAAAATTTTATTGACTTCGAATTCAAATAAATATTTAGGATTATTTTAAAACTATTTATCTACTTTTAACAATCTAATGTTTTTCCCAATAAAACTTTTGAACAATTCAAGTGATACAGAAATATACTTGATATTGTTTCTTGGGAGATGGTAAAGTGCTTTCCTTGCAAGCACGTGGGACCTGAGCGTGATTCCTACCATCCATGTAAAATGATGGCCATGGTGATGCACACCTGCAATCCCAACTCTGGAGAAGCAGACAAAGGAGACTGATTGGTGCTCACTGGCCAGTCATTCTAACCTAATGGTTGAACTCCAGGGCAATGAAAGATCTGTTTCAAAATGAAGTTTAAGGGAGTCCAGTAGCATTTTTATGCAGTTAGGGTGACTAGTCCCCTGAAAGTATCCTTGCAGTCTCTACTTTGCTAGTGATCAAAGTATGATCTGACTTCTTATCCATTCCTGAGATGTGGAGATCCGGTTTTCCAAAAAACAACCTGTGCCCTTCCTAGGAGAGAGGTCTTTCCTAGGATTTAAATGTAATCCAAACATTGTGGTTAGTCAAGTTCATGACAAACGTGGTTGGTCTTTTCCTAAGACAGCCCCCAGCCCTAACCAATCGGTTGTCTCCCTGGCTCGCAGAAGCTAGAAGATAGGGCCCACCGCCATAAGGTGATAAATACGTTTGGGGTGGGGAGGTGGGGAAGGAGGGGTGAAGGCAAGCTCCTTGGGCTGCCTGACTTGCAGTGAACCTCAAGCTTATGGTGAATTTCTCCCTATCCCCTACTTCTCACATGGGCTCTTTACTCCCTCCTGCCCTTCACATGGCCTGAGCTCTTTGTACTTTTTTTTTTTTTTTCTGTCGTCTCTAAGATTTTTTCCAGGCCCACCACGTGGGCTCTCAGGCCATGTGGGTGTATTAATTTTTCTTCCCTTGATTCTTTACTTCCCTCAATAAATATAATAATTTAATAATTACCCTTCTCAGTTTGGTTTGCCCAATTGTTTGGTTAAATGCAAATACAACCCCAGGGTTTGGAGTTCAGGAAAGTCCTCAAAACACCCAGTTTCAGAAATGGATGGTGTTCCTGAGGGGGAAAAAAAGTGGTTGTTTTGTAACATACAAATACATATGCATACATATGTGCACACACATACATGGCACGTGCACCCACACACAGAGAAAAAATGCATGATGAACACAAAAAAGAAATATTTTCTTAAATATCTTTTCCCCTTTCTTTGAAAAATCATATTTGGTGGGTAGAGGGATGGCTTAGTGGTTTAGACACTTACCTGTAAAGCCTAATGACCCACGTTTGATTCCCAATATCCATTTAAAGGCATATGCACAATGGTGCATGCATCTAGAGCCATTGGCAGGGGCTGGAGGACCTGACTCCCCTGTTATCTCTTTCTCTCTCTATCTCTTCTATTTCTTTCTGATTCTAAATAATAAATAAGTGTTTTAAAAATCATATTTGCCATACAATGAGAACTTAATTATCAAACCATGAGTGATTCTTCAGCTAGGGGAGAGACTTGTCATCTATTTCCACATGGCTATTTTTATCATTATCATTTTCATCACTCTACATACACTTTTTTCTTCTAATATATTTTAACATAATTTTCTTTAAAGTTTTCTCTAATTATCCAATATTATCTTACTGTTCTCCTACAATTCCTATCAAACTGCTCTTATTTTCCCACTGAGTTTGGATCAAGTCAATGCTTTGCTAAGTCAATGACTTTGCTCCTGTTTAATGTATTCCTCCATCTTCCCATACAATATTATTTAAATTATAATTCTGTACCTGTATTCTGTACTTTCGTCTTTTCATGTGTCTTGTTTTCCAAAGAATAAACCAAATTATGGCTATGAATGAATTAAATTTTGCTGAAAATTAATTTAAATAAAGCATCTTGTATTGAAAAACATATTTTGGAATGATTAAATATCATTTTAAACTTGAATCTTTTGTTTTTAACCTAGAAACATTTCTTATAAATAATGTTGATTACTGAGATGAGCTCACTCCAGAGTCAATATACATTATACATTATATTTATTATATTTTCTTGACATAGCAGAAATCCACATTTTGGTAACATTATAATAACTCAAGCTTCTTTACTTGGCCCATTCACAGTATATCTTCTCTGATCTGCAGCCCTCATTAGAAAAAGAAAGTTCATTATTATGTTTCAAATGAAAGAACACAATATGATCAAGGGGTTTTCCCAGGTTCAGCATCAGTGAATTTGACTGTTTTGTGGTTATAACAAGGTCTTTTACAAATGTGTGTTTTCACATGGTGCTTGTCTCCCTAGAATATTTTGCCTATTTCCAACGATGGACCCTGTCAGCATCTGTGGCCACCCCTTCCCTTCTGTTCTCATGGGCTGTGAAGCTAACTTTCCAAATAGAACAATTCACACTGAATGTGTGGTCCTGCCCTGGTCTGAACCCACTGTGAGACCTGCAAGAACAATATTGTCATTAACCTTATGTTCCTTCTTTGATGTCCCCATGAGGAATTTCCCCAAGAGAAATACACTCTTGTTCTTGAGTTGTCAAAAGCTGTTGTGATTTAGGAGAAAGCACAAAAATGTCCCCATGGAATTACCCAAAGTTTGAGAATTTCCTGTTTTTGAAACACATTTGGATATTATTAATATCATTTTATTATGGATTTAATTGTGAGACTTAAAAGAACAGAAGAGAGAGAGATGAAAGAAGAGCAGATATACCCAAGGATGGGCATGAGATTATCAAAAGTTAACAGGTTCCTGAGAATTTGTGTTTGGAAACATATCTCCACCCCCCCACCTTTTTTTTTTTTTTTTTTTTTTTTTTTTTTTAGAGCCAAGATAGGCTATCATTCTACCTTTTCTTATATATTTTTCCCCTGATACAGTTTCTCATGTATCTCATTGCTGGGATTTATAGGCCTGTACTACCATTCAGGATTCTGACAGTATTTGTAAATGCCACTCAAGAGGATCAGTGATAAAAATAACACTAGCATTATAAATTGAAGCAATGTTGTAGTAGACAGGTTTAGGTTTGTTGAGATTAACTTTTAAACCAGGTGCAGTTATGGAGGAAAGGATATTTATTGAAGCTTACAGATATAGGGGAAGTGTTATAATGGCAGAAGAAGTTGGTCCCGCTTTCTCAAGTCCAACCAGAGAGGGAGAACCACAAGCCCCAAAGCAAAAGCCACACAACACATTTTAGGAACTTTAGATAGAACTAGGCACTTTGTATATCTTTAGATTGGAATTTTAATCCCACCACCACACCTTAAGATCCACCCAGTGACACCTCCTCCAGCCAGGTGGCTGCAGATTCAAACTATAAACTAATAAAACACTGAACATATTGAGGGCCATCTATTCAAAGTACCATATTCTACCCCTGTCCCCCAATAGATTTAAAACCATTACATATTGTAAATTGTATTTAGTCCAATTTTAAAGGTCTCTCCACAGTCTTGACCAATTTAAGATAGTTCCAAAGTCCCAAGTTTCCTTTTTTCTTTTTCTTTTTCTTTATTCCTTTTTTTCTTTATTAGTTATGTACATACTCAGTGTGTGAACAGCACATGTTGGTACCATCCTTATCCTCATCCCTGTCCACCCCCCTCTGAAGGGACCCTCCTTGTTGGGGATGTGAGTTGTCCCCATGGGATTGTGGGTTATGCATTGTGGGGGTAGCCATCAGTTTTGGGGAAGAGGCAATGTCTCTGTGCATAAGGTCCCAACATGTGGCTCTAATAAGTTTCCTCTGAGATTTAGGATTTTCTCTTAACTGTGAGTCCTGTAAAATCAAACCAGTTAAAGACTTTTAACATATAAAGGCACAGAGTAAACATCTTTTTAACTGGTATAAGGCATATCAAGGAGAGACTTAACAATGTAAACTTAAAAACCATCAAACAAACATCAAACTTCTGCAGTTTAAGTGTAATCTTAACCAGTGACTGACAAGTGTCTGGATTTTTAAATTTTGCCCCTCCAGCTGGGCAGATTGTTAACTAGTGCTTTCGTGTTAACTTTTCCACAAGAGCCTCTGAAGACAAATGCAAATTAGACATTAATTCATGCAAAGTCTTAGTCTTTATTAGTGATCACTTGCTTTAAATAAATGGAATCAGATACTTTTTCAGTAAATAAGACTATTGATTTATTAGTACTAACTCAAGGAAGTCAAGTGGATAAGAAATGCTAATGCACAAATAGGGAGTTATGGTGACAATAAAACACAAGATTAACAAGATTATATACTTCTAATTTAAAAATAGCACTTATTACATCTAAATCAATTATCACTTATGCTAATATTACTTTTATTGAATAATTGTAAGCAAAAGATAATTTTTAAAAGATGTAAAATGAATGATATATATATATATATATATATATATATATATATATATTTCTGTGACAAGGTTTGTGAGATAAACAAATAATGAAATAAAATTACAACATTATTTTTATCTACATATTTAAATTAGATAATAAAACCTCTTAAAACCCTCTCTAGGCTATTAAATAATTTGATACTACACTTGATCTTAGCCAAAAAGCCCAGAAGCAATATTAAATAATTTGAAAAAACAATTATTTGAGATAATATTTTTGTAAATATATGTGTGATGGTGAAATTGTATGTATGGAGAAATGGTCACACTTTGGGAGGAGAGAGAGAGAGAGAGAGGTGGGACAAAGAATGTGAGAGAAAGAGACGGAGATAAGGAGGAGGGAGAAAGAATGAAAGAAGGTAGCAAGAGAGAAAGGGAGAAAGAAAATGAGAGTATTTTCCTTTAATTCGTGTTTCATTATAGAAGCAAAAAATGCAATAAATAAGATCCAAATATATTATATACATATATACAAATGTTGAAAAGGAAAAACAGGGCTGGAGAGATGTCTTAGCAGTTAAGGCACTTGCCTGAGTTGTCTAAGGACTCATATTTTACTTTCCAGAGCCCACCTTAGCTAGACACACAAAGGTGAGACAAGCATAAGGTCACACATGGCCACTAGGTAGCACAAGCATCTGGAGTGCGATTGCAGTGGTTGAGGCCTGGCACACCAAATCTCTCCACCCCTCTTTCTCTCTCTAAAATAAAAAATACAAAAAAAAAAAAGGGGGAAACAGAAATAAAATATTATATTTTAAAATTATTCTATGCTGCCATTTCAAATATTTTATTTCATTTTTATATATTTGTGAGAGAGAGATAGAAAGAGAGAGGGGGAGGGAGGGAATGAATGGGCTATTCAGACCTCTAGCGACTGCAAACAAACTCCAGACACATGTGCTATCATCTGCATTGGGCTTATGTGGGTTTTGCAGAATCAAACCTGGGTCTTTAGGCATCTTAGGAAAGTACCTTAACTGCTAAGCCACCTCTTCAGCCCCTATACTGCTATTTAATGGAGTATATTCTTACAATAAATATGAATAGAATAAAAATTGATTGTTGTTATATACCATAATTTGGTGAGACAATTTCTTTAAGAAAGCAAACTGCATGCTTATTCAATCAGGATATCAGAATTTCTACCATAAATCATCATCATGCTTAAGGAATCATCATTTAGGGTAGTTCTAAAATTGTCCTCATACCCTCAGTCAAAAATAGTTTTCCTTTATTAAAAAAAGAAGAAGATGATGATCCTTCAGAAAATTAGCAATGCATATTATCTGGCACATGACATGATAAATCTACCAGTTAAAGTTATAAAATTAGTATGAATATATATTTAATGTCAATCAAATAAGAATCACAGAGCCTGTATACTGCAAATATTTGCTTTCTGGTGAGGTAACATAACTGGCATGAGCCCAGCTAAACAGATTGCTTCATGTTTTATGGACAATTTTCTCAATTCTTTCACTTCTTTTGATTGTCATTGTGAAACAACTTCATCATTGTTTTAACTTCCCTCTTGCCTACCAAATTAATACCCCTCACTGTCTTATGGAGGTTCAAAGTCAGTTCAAGTTTAGATTTCTAATATGTGCCAGTTAATTAGTTCAGCGCCAGTAAGATAGATGTTCACTTCCAAATACATCTGTGTAATTCTACTCCCTTAAGCACCTTGTCACTGATAAAGACCAAGAAATGTAGGGTGAATGCTAAATTATTTCTGCCTTTCAATTTTTATACATAAACTGGGCAATGAAGTACGTACGATATGAATTTCTATACTGTTAGACCCCATGTATATTTTGTTAGTAATATAGTGAACATCTGTCACTACTGTGGTTAATGTAAAATACTTTTTTTCTTACAGAAGTACTAACTAATATTTTTATGGATAAGTACCAGTGCATTTGATATATTTACCAAATTTGAAATCATCCTAAGTACATACATTTTTAAAAATATCGTAATTTTAAGCTGGGCATGATGGTGCACGCCTTTAATCCCAGCACTCAGGAGGCAGAGGTAGGAGGATAATTGTGAGTTCAAGGCTTCTCTGAGACTACAGAGTGAATTCCAGGTCAGCCTATGCTAGAGTGAGACCCTACCTCGAAAAACCAAAAACAAACAAACAAAACCATTTTTTAAAAACATTATTATTTATTTATTTGAAAGAGAGAGAGAAAATATGGGCATGCCATGGCTTCTAGCCACTGCAAAGAACTCCATAGACATGTACCACCATGTGCATCTTACTTATATGGGTACTGGGGAATTGAACCTGGGTCCTTAGGCTTCACAGGCAAGTGCCCTATCAGCTAAGCCATCTCTCCTGCCCAGAAAACAATTTTTTTTTCTGCCTATACTTAGGGGAAACTTAACTAGTGTGTTAATTTAAGTTATTCCTTGGTAACTAAATCCTCCTCCATAACACACACACACACACACACACACACACACACACACATGCACACACACACGCACGCGCACACACGCACACATGTACACACTGTTGCATACACCCTCCAGAAACCTAAAATGGAAAATAATTATTCCCTCCAATCCCATGCCACCTGCAGCTCTGCTCTCCATTACCCATCATGCATTCTTTCCAGAGAACAGTGCACATAATTTGCTTAGGGTAATCAAGTGGGTCTAAGACTGCAGGGACATTTGTGGAGATAGTATCTTCAGTGAGGGAAAGAAGGAATATCTCATGCAATCTGAGGTGAGTAGCATGAAATCCATAATATCCAAAAATACCAACTTATATGTATACAGTCATGTTTCTATTGCATCAGTAAAGATTGAATTTTGTGAATTTTGAAATATACTCCCAGACCACAAAAGATTTTCTTTGTATAAATAATTCACCTATTCAATCAGAAATAATATTAAAGAATGAGGATTATTCTAAAACATTAATAACAAATGTTGAATTGAGAGTATTAAGACACTGAATTAAAAGAGTTTCTATGTGAAATGTTTTAATACTTTTGAGTGCAATTGGGATGTATGCATAAAGTTAAGAAAATTAATTTTACCATTTTACCTGTGGAAGTACAGATAATCACAGAGCAGATCATTAATGTATTGAAAATTAGGCCACTTTAGGAAAACTTAATTTAACAAAAACACCAATTTGATCATATAAATGACAATGAATCATAAAAATGCCATTTTATTTATATTTTATTTATTTATATTACATAGCCATCATTTACATATTATTTCAAGGTGATAACATTTCCTTCAGTAGCAGTATTTTCAAAATTTTTGCCCCCAAAATACTTGTAATTTAAAAAAAAACTTTCTTGAAAATATATCTTTGTATTATAGAACACTTTATGTGTTTTAATCAGTTTGTTAATTAATTTTCCAATTATTAATGTAGATAATATCATATATTCAATATCTTATGTCATATGACACTTTTTTGTTAACAATATTATACATAAATATAGATATTCTCAACAGAATAAAACCTATGAAACGTAATAGACATTTTTGTGCTTTTCTCTTCTCTTGGGTGAAAAACTCAAAACCATTTATAGATAAACTTTTATGCTGTCGTTTTAAAAGCATCTACATTCCCATTTCATTGGCTTATTTCACTGGTATTCCATTAACTTGCTGTAAACATTACAGTGTACATGTGTTCTGAAAGACAAGTGTATCTATGAGGGTTTACAGACATGTACAAATCACAACTGAGGGATCAGAGACAAGATCTATTCCACAGTACCCTAGACCTCCACATATGGTGCAATGAGATGTGTTTCTCTTACTGTCACTAAGGCTTTTAAACCAGAAGCAAATGTTTGTACTTTCAGAAAGGTAAAAATAGCTCTCATTTCTCCCCAAAACAATTCCCTGTGACCCCAAACTACATCTATCATGATAATGGCTTCACTCAATTGTTGTTCATGATTATAGGATCTAATGACCTAGTGAAGTTTAAAAGTGAAGTTGTCTAACGGCCTCTTGTTGCAATGTAAACAGCAGCAAGAACTTTGGTGGTGACAGACAAATTTAGGTTTCCTTGTAGGCAGCACATTGATAATTTGGGATGTTCCCACACCTTTGTCCTATGAATTCAAAGAGTGAAATCCACGGACCAGAGGATAAAATTCAGAAAGATTTTATTATAGTTTAGAGCTGTAGGAGAAAGAAGGGGAGGAGGGGGCTTAAGCCTAGAACATAAGCAAGGTGGAGTCCTTGCCCAGGTACTTAAGAGCAGGTTGAGAAGCCCTGTGAGTGAAGAAGGCAGAGCTGTTGCCCAGAGAGACAAGAGGGGGGTCTAAGAAGCCCACCTTGCAACTCAGTTCTGGGTTTTTATGGGGAGTAGCTATGTGAGGAAGACCAAGTTTGCAAGTTTTTTTCTGAGCCCCATGGATAGGTGGCTGGTTTAGACAGTTTTCTCCTGATGCCAGGAGTCTGAGGTCAGGAATTCTGGAATTCTCTAGGAAGGCAGTGGAAAGACTCTCTATGGGGCAGAGATAAGGAAGGTTCAGTTCCTCCTGAAGTTTCTGAAGTGTAGTAAAGTGAAATGACATAGATTTTTTTCTTACAGACCCAAGGACAATTCCAGCACTTAGCCAGGAGAAAGCTATTCATATTAGGGCCCCTCATCTTAAGCTGCCAACCCAAATTTTGTCTCCTAACAGTGGCATTCTGGTGATCCAGTCCATATTTTTCTACTTAGTTGGCAACTCTCAGTGCTGGGCATTGGTCTAGCTCCCAGAGGTTACCATAAAACACTTTAAGTATTATTTCAGAATCATTGCTTGATTAATGAGTTTGCTAACCAGAAATTGAAATAGTATTCTATTTACCCAGTTGCCTATCCTACTTTTAATTTGAAAAATCAAATCCTAAACTATAAATAAAAATATAAAACAAAATACCTAGGAAGTGACTTATTTTAAATTTAGTTATTGTTGTTTAAATTGAAGATGTGAGTGTATGATCCCATGACTATAGAAAACATGTGTTTTCATAGCTTGTTTTATATAATCAGACTCATAGATCATTATGTCTTCATAGAATCAAATAAAGACAATGTTGAAGAGAGGTTATTAACATGTATAAAGTTTGAGATCCTGTATCAGAGTACCCTTTAAGAATTTGAAACAAGCTGGGTATGGTGGCACATTCCTTTAATCCCAACACTGTGAAGGCAGAGGTAGGAGAATTACTGTGGTGAATTCAAGGCCACACTAAGAATGCATAGTGAACTCCAGCTCAGCCTGAGCTAGAGACCCTATCTCCAAAAAAAAAAAAAAAAAAAAAAAAAAAAAAAAAGAAAGAAAGAAAGAAAGAAGGAAACAGAATATTTTGGTCACTTAAGAGGAAAACTAAATTTAAGATTATTTCTTGCGCCAAGTATAATTTGTTAGGTATATTGGTATTTTCCTTTTAGTAACCATACTTTGATTCATGACTATCATGACCTAAAGAAATTGAGATTATGAATCTAGGCAGGAGAACATTATGAATTAAAACAGGTAGAATGAAGCTTACTTTGTGTTGAAAATGCTGAATAGACAGATGTTAATAACTCAATTTCTTCCTCTCCATGACAATTCATGGAGAATTATTTTCTGCTAAATTCATGGAGTTATTTTCTTCCAGTGGAAACAAAATATACCTATAACACAATAATTATGAAGCACACTATGAACAAATTACATAGCTCTAGTTGTCTCCAGAAACTGAATTTCTTTCTGGTTCATGTTTTCTTAAGCCTAAGTAAAGTACCATGTACCAAAACTCAGTGAGGACTCCAATGTGACTCAGGTAAGGGATAATTTAATAATTGTACAAGTGGGTATAGTTACATGTGATTAATATCTATGGATGTGCTAGAGATTACCATAAACAAATGCACTCATTGTCTTAAAATATTTTCCAATTTTACAATGTAAATCATTTGACTAGTTCTTTGGCATATCACTGTGTTCATTCTATTGGATGATGAATATTTTAAATCATGTGGATCTAAATTTATGCTATATTTTCAATTGGTGTGAGAAAAATCTTGCTGTAGCCTCCAAGGAGGATTCTACAACAGCAATTCAAAGGTAAAAGAATATTGGATCCAAATTTGAAAATGAATATGGCAAATACAGTACCAAATGAGATTTTTAAAAATTACGGATAATGTCCAATGCCAATACCAGTCACTTTGAAATCCTAGCAAAAAGCGCCAAGGAAGCTACCTAACAGGATGTTGAAAAGAAAAAAATTAAAGTTCTATTGAGGTATAATAAAAAAATTAGGAAGAATGTAAAGTGTTACGAACATTGTGCTACAAATTTAGTCAATAGATTTAAAGATTTTTTGATATGCATAGATTCATATTATATTTTTAATTACATATATTCCCATATATAATATTCAGATTTTATGTTTATTTTCTCTTTCCAGTCTGTGAACTCTCTGGGATACATGAGGAACTCCTGCTGGTTTGCTGAGCATATTGACTTAAATCATCAGTATCCTTCCTTCTCTGGAAACAGCTGCTGTATTTGTCAAATCAAACATCTTCCTTCGTTTCAGCTTGTGTGGAAATTGGCAATAGAAGGTGATTACGTCTTTCATGTTTTAAGCTCCCTTGATTGTTTCAATATAATAAAGATGAAAAGTCACTTTATGATTGCACAACTCAGACTTGGAAGAAAGGACTATGCAAGAACTGCAATGCCAGGGGAATATTTTGATTCTTATCCTCAAAGAAATAGTAAAACATGTGGAGTTTATCATGTTGAAAACAAAATAATAAAGCTGAGAAATTGACTAGGAAAGGCAAAAATCTAGAGGTGGTTTGGGGCCACATTCAGAGGTGATGTAGGCTTGAAATAAAAGGAAATTATTGTTCATCGATTATAAAGAGAGAAGGATGACAGCAGTAGTATGACTCCTCATTTTCTGGCATACAGAGACCAAATGAAATTATTCCTATTCCTAATAAAATCATTATTTTATTAAATATTTGATTTTGTAAAAATAAAAATTCTATCAAATTTTATCTTTTTTATCAGCATAATTTTTTTATTTTCAATTGACAGTTAACACAAAGTTGATTACATTTTTCAAACTCTATGGTACTTTCATTCTCTTAAAAATATTTCCTGTGCTGGGGAGTTGGCTCAGTGAGAAAAAAACACTTGCTGTGCATGCATAAGGACCTGAGTTCAGATCCCAGCACCCATGTAAGAGCCAAGTGTAGTAGAATGTAATTGTAACACCAACATCAAAAGAAGAGACAGGATATCCATGGGGACTACTGGTTAGCTAGTCTAGGCAAATCGATGCATTCCAGGTTCAGTAAATGACCCTGTAACAAAAACTACAAAGTGGAGAGCATTTCAGGAAGAAACCTAATGTCAACCTTTCACTCCCATGTGCACATAAATGTGTGTACCCAAACATGCATGAAAACCACTCACACATGCATGGGCAAAAATATTCCTCTGACATTGATATTTTGACATTAGAATTTATCACAATCAGCAACTTAGTAGATTTATGTATCTATTCCCTGCCAGGGGTTTATTATATTGAACTTAACAGCAACCACCCTTGTAAGAGTGTAGTTACATTAAACAGTGTGGAAATAAACTAACAATTAGCCTTTTAAACAGAAGACATGATAATTTATTTCAGCATGATCATAAAAGTCTTCTGTAGAGTTAACGAGCTCTAATGAGAGAATAGTTATCAGCTCATTAAACAAATCACACTCAGGACCAGATGTGGGAGAAGAGAACAATGTCCTGTTGAACATACTATGCTAATCCTAAGAGGAACTGCAGAGGCTGCTTTATGAACTATTTTACAAATGAAACAATCACACAAAACAACTGCTGTTTGAGAACAAGGAATTATCTGACCTCTGGACTAGTTAGGGCCTGTGTTAGTTCAGTGGGTTTAAACTCTGGCCACGTGTAAGAACTACCCAAGGAGGTTCGGAAGCCTGCAAGTACTGAATTTCCACAGCAAATCACCAAATTCAATTGTAGTGGTGTGACCCATATGGTTTTAAAGGCTCTCTAAATGCTTCCAGTTTGTAGATAGAGAAATACTACCTTCTGAAACATGTCAGATTAGCTCAAGGAATTCAGCACTGACATAATTTTTATGATTGATTTCTATTTGTTCTCAAGTAGGAATGATGTGTGCATGTATCTTGAGAACTAACAATGAATAAAGGGAACATATTCAGAATGATGTAAGAACAAATGCATTTCTTTGTTAAGGAAATGGGGGACAATAGGATGTCAAAATGTGCATGGATAAGTCAGTGTTGAATAAATACTATCAATTTGATAGCAAATATATTTTCAGAACATTGGAGGTATAAAGACTGAGTAGCTCACAGTTAAATCAGTATTGCATAATTATCATAGAAATAATCTGGGCATAATTAATCACTGTTCCTTCATAAATTTATGTCCTTATGGACAGAGATCACTGAATACTGTTGATAACCACAAAATGAGAATTATGTAAATCACATGTAGGAACCTAAGTGATGTTGCCTGACTCAGGGAAACAAACCAGTAGTATAATGTTTAAGAATAATGAAATATTTAAGCAGATCAAACTTAAAAGCATCTTGCATGGCAGAATTACAGCTTTCCATATAATTTTTCTCAGTAAAGATATGGAAAATGGACTTTCAGGGCTGGAGAAAAGGTTTAGCAGTTAAGGCACTTGCCTGTGAAGCCTAAGGTGCTAGGTTCGAATCCCCAGTACCCACAGAAGCCAGATGTACAAGGTGATGCTTGTGTCTGGAGTTCATTTGGAGTGGCTAGAGGCCCTGGTGTGCCCATCTCTCTCTCCTTCTCTATCTGTCTCTCTCTCAAAAAAATAAATAAATAAAATTTAAAAACAACAAAAAAAGACTTTATAAAAATGACAATTACATATTTTATTATGTTAGGATTTCTATTTCTTCTGGTGTTGGTATAAAACTTTTATTTCCTTTTCTAATAAAATATAGTTGATGAGGAATTTAAAAATCAAGCTGGTGAATTTTCACCATGGGTATTTATTTTACCTGCAATAAAATTATTTTAATTAAGTGATTTTTCAACCAACTAAATGAAGTATCTTACACGCCCAATCAATTCTCACCAATATGATTACTCCACAAAGAGAGGTTGGCAATTAGTTAGAAGAAGTGCCTTCAAGGACAATTGGTCTACAGTGCACAACTTGGAAAAGAGCTGACATGCACGGTTTCCTTCCACTATCATCTATGTTAATTATATGTACTATTAGGTTTGAGCAAAGAGCTGCTGATGGTCAGTGAGTTAAGAAAGAATAAATCATGGGACAAACAGGAGAGCTATACTCTTGAAGATCATCTTTAAGTGTTTCATCCTTATAGTTTACTCATCTAAATTTAGCATACACACTTAAATATTTAATGCAGGATAGCAAAATCTGTATTTTCATAATGAATAATGATTACTGTATTTGTGATCTCATGTTTCAAACTAACCTGAAGTTTAAACTCTTATTTTCTTTGTGAAATAGTAAACAACTCACAAGCTGTTCTTTACAATACTTTCTATATAGTGCTGAAGAGATGCCTTAGTGGTTAAGGTTATTGTTTGTAAAGCTAAAGGACCCAGGTTAGATTTTCTAGTACCTACATTCTCTCCCTCCCTTCCTACCCCCGCCTGTCTAGTATATATTCTTTTGTAAACTTAAAAAGATTATTGGGATGGTACTGAATATTATATCTCCTAAGCAATCCTTATCAAGAGCTAGATTTTAGCATTTTGCTACACTTAAAGCCTTTATTTTTCAACACATACAATTTATATGTCCAAATTTATAAGTTTGTAGGGCCTTACTCCAAGACTTACAGAAAAATAGTTTTAAGAAGTAGAGATTAGACTGGAGTGATGTCTTAACGGTTAAGATGCTTGCCTGTGAAAACTAAAGACCAGGGTTCAATTCCCCAGTACCCCTGTAAACCAGATGTACAAGGTGGTTCATATGGAATATATTTAGCATATCATATGCATTTTTAAAAATAAATCTAGTGAGAATTTAAAGTCTATACTTAGTCATTTTATCCATTTCTATAACTGATGTTAAATCAGTGTAGTAGTACAGAGGCAATATTTCAGTACCCACAGTGTTATAAGTGTATGTGCTGGTTGGCCTCAGTATACCCTCACAGGGAGTGAATGCATCCCCATGCTGGGAAAGGCATGTGAGGACCATACCTACTGCCATATGATATTATACCACAGAAGTGAACACAGACATGGAAATGAACAAGGAATATACCCAATTCACAATGAAGTGAGAGATGGAAAGCAAGGCACCTCTTATACATGGTTCTGTATATTTAACTTCTGTTCCTCTCTCTAAATGCTTATTTTTTGGTAAGTTGTTTTGTGATCTAAAGTTTCACAATGTCTCAACTTTGGGGGAGGGTGTTTTGATTTATGGTGAATATAACTTTTTAAAGTCTTTTTTTGGAAAACTTTGTTTTTGCAATTTTTAAAGAGTATTTACATTATTTCACTTAGTAATCATTTATGTTTTATCTTTCTCTAGGTCCTCGTTTATCAAACACTATATTGCACAGTATGACCTGGCTTGTCTTACAATTCCTTTTTGTATTTCTCACTTTAAAAAATATTATTTATTTATTTGCAAAGAGAGAAAGTTAGAGAAACGACAGAGATTGGTAGAATGGGCAGGCCAGGGCATCCAGCCACTGCAAATTAACTCCACATGCATGCACCACTGTGGCTTATGTGGGTACTGGGGAACTAAACTTGGGTCATTAGGCTGGAAGACAAATATCTTAGCTGCAGAGCTACCTCTCCAACTTTATTTCTCTCTTTATGTATAGTTCATGTTTCCTATATTCTCCAATAAATACACACATCTAGTGTTGAATTTAATTATTTTCTTTTCTATTCTATTCAGTTTCCCAATTTTTTTTTTTTTTTTTTTTTTTTTTTTTTTTTTTTTTCGTGGTAGAGTGTCACTCTGGCTCAGGCTGACCTAGAAGTAACTGTGTAGTCTCAGGGTGGCCTTGAACTCACGGTGATCCTCCTATCTCTGCCTCCCGAGTGCTGGGATGAAAGGCATGCGCCACCACACCCGGCTCCCATAGGCATTTTTTATAATAGTGTATTCTCTTTCATTGAGAATTTTTATGATAAATTTTAGATGGTAATTTTAATTTAAAAAGCAGAGAAGGTAGAGTGAAATTTATTATAATATGTGGATATTAATATATAATATATATATATACATATTATATAACATATAATAATGTGGATTTCTACCTTGCTGACCTAAAATTTCATTAGATTTGCAAGTCAGCAATTTTTTCTCCTTTTCCTCCAATAATATTTGTTTGCATTTAAAGTGATATTATGTTATAGCTATGTATTACATTTGCTGCAATTTACTTGCTATTGGACTATTTTTATATTTACTGACTCTTTAAATGTGGGACTCTTTTGCAAAATGAGGAGGTTGCATGTTTTTCATTGTTTAGGTCTTGTTCAAAAGTAATGTCACATAAATATATAAAAATATTAATTTTATGCCAAGGGTTTTCAAATTTATCTTTTCAAGCAATTTGACAACTGCCTTAAGTGATTCACATAATTCAAATTTGAAAAATGTTGTTAAATACCTGATTCCTTTGTTTGAAAGGATCTAGAGTTTCCTGCTATTCTCTACCAAAAAATTCCTCAGGACATGGTGTGTGTGTGGACCAGCCTAAAGACACCAACCATACAGGCCCATTACCACGTGAAGGCACACTTGAGGTAAGGTCAAAGTGTGAGGTGCTTCTTCATGTATCTTCTCTGTTTGGAACTGTGTAATTTGAAAGGAGCTACAAATGTTAAAACTATAGGTCCTCAATTGTTCACAAATTACTTTGCTAAAAATATAGCTTCATAAATAAGCTCCCAACAATCGCTTGGAAAGAGGTATTTGATTCTATGTTGCTAATGTGTAGAGTTCATAAAAAGATTGGAGAATCATTTTACCTCAAGTTTACCTATAATTCATTCATGTTCTTCTATGCTGACTGTGGCTGCTCACACATGGTGATTTACCCTGTACCTTATCATTTCCTCTTTCCTTTGGGCATCAGAATAAACTGCCTTTGTAATTTTGGTAGACCTCTGAGGCCTTTGTAAACTCAGAAGAGTCTTAAGCACTGCACTAATCATTTCAGGACCTCCAGAAAGAATCAACAGAGACTGACCTACTCTTCCTCTCACTTCAAGCTTGAATAGATTATTGAGGTTATATTTTGATTTTATTCTTTCTTTTGTTTTATCTGTGTGTTTGTGTCTTGGTGGGTGTGTGTGCGTATGTATACCTGGGCATATGGAAGCCATAGAACAACTCCAGGTGTTGTTCTTCAGGTATGCTGTCCACCAATGTTTAGAGATAGAATCTCCCACCATCCTGGACCTTGCCTACTTTGGCTAGTCTGGCTACGTGAGGAGACTCAGGGATCCTTCTTTCTCTACCTCCTCACTGCTGATGTTAAAAGCACACATGCCACCTTGCATGGGATTTTCTTACACAGGTTTTTGGGATCAAATATGGGTCCTTAGTTTTGTACAGCAAACACTTTAACACCTGGGATATCTTCCTTGTCACAAGGTTATATTTTTAAACACATGCAAATAACTAATATAAAAATTATATTGTTGATTTTTAACACATTTTTAATATTTTACCAAATCAATGAATTATCCAGAAAGTTCCAAGTTAACAAAATGTTTGAATCAATAGTTGCAGAGAAACAAAATGTGTTCTTGTTGTTGTTTTTTAGAGGTAGGGATTCATTCTAGCCCAGGCTGACCTGGGATTCACTATATAGTCTTGGGATAGCCTCGAACCCACAGTGACCTTTCAACCTCTGAATCCACAGTGCTGCAATCAAAGGAATGCATCACCATGCCTGGCTTTGTTTTAATTTTATGCCTTGAATTTTTTAAAATAAACAATTGATACAGGAGCTGGAGAGATGGCTTAGTGGTTAAGGAATATGCCTACAAAGCCAAAGGATCCTGGTTCGATTCTCCAGGACCCACATAAGCCAATGCACATGGGGCACATGCATCTGCAATTCACCTGCAGTGGCTGGAAACCCTGGTGTGCCCATTCTCTCTCTCTCTTCTCTCTCTCTGCCTCTTTCTCTCTCTCAAATAAATAAATAAAATATATTTTTAAAAATTTGATACAGGGGCTGGAGAAATGGCTTAGCGGTTAAGGTGTTTGCCTGCGAAGCCAAGGATCCTGGTTCAATTCTCCAGGACCCATGTAAGCCAGATGCACAAGGGGCACATGCATCTGGAGTTCGTTTGCAGTGGCTAGAGGCCCTGGCGTGCCCATTCTCTCTCTGTCTGCCCTCTCTCTCTCTCTCTCTCTCTCTCTCTCTCTCTGTTTGCAAATAAATAAAATTTAAAAAAAAATTGATACAAGCTCACCTGCTATTAATTACTGTATTCTTTAACATTTAGACAATATGCAATATTATTCTTTGTTTTGTTCAAATTCAACATCTATAGCCATTTCTAATGCAGGTCATCAGATTTCAAATTCCTCAGACCTTTCATCTGAATATGGCCTAAGTGCATCTATTATTATTTATTACTGATGTATATATACAGTATGATACATGAATTTTACATGTATATATTTTGCCAATCATAAATACATGAAGTACATGTAGATGATTATACAAATGCTCTTCGATTTTGAAATCTATCTTGCCTCATAGGTATTCTTAAGGCAATATTATCAGATTGTTGGCCATTTCATTTGTTCAGTGATTCAGCAACTATAAGACTGCTCTTAGAAAATAAAATCATTCATAATTACTATTATTTCTATTTATCTATACATTTATATCTTTATAATGACTATCAAATATAAAATATCCAAGATTTATTTACTTACAATCGAGGAAATGTATAAAGATAGCAATGTAAGAATGTCTTGACCATTTTATTTTCATAATAAAGTAGTTTTATATTTTTGAAAGTTTTAGGCCAGGGAATATAAACATAAATATATTTCCACATCATATATTCCTTCTATAAGAGAAATGGATATTTAAAACTTTATTTAGAGAATATTTGTATTTTTCTTACATATGAATTGTTCAGGTATCTGCCATAACTTTATTAGTTCATTTCAATATTGGTTCTTAATGCTGATTAATGTTGCACCTGAAACTATTATGGTAATTCCTTATGATTTGTTTTTCCATCACTAGCTTACTGGTGTAGGAGATTCAGCAAGGATTCATTAGGGGAAATCCCTTAAAATCATGACCATTAGTAAGACTTAAATTACCTGTACTTTATATTTTCCCAATCAGGAGCAATTTAAAAATGATAGACTAGCAATGTTGAAATTAAATTAAATCACTATAATTAATTTGAAGTATCTTTTGCTTATTAGGAAATCATGAGTTATGTTTAAACAAGTAATCCTCTGCTTGACTAGATAACAAAAATTAATATCTGCAGTCATACATTTTAAAAATCATGAATCCTGATTTCAAATCCAAAGCTCTATGGACTGGAGTTTTTTTCCATATAAAAGTCTACCCCCACAAAAAAAAAAAAAAAAAAAAAAAACACTGGGTATGGTGGTGCAAGCCTTTAATCCCAGTACTTGGGAGGCAGAGGTAGGATCACGATGAATTCAACGCCACCCTGAGGAAAAAAAGTTAAAAAAAAATTACCCCCACATACCAGCTAGCTTGCCCTTTTAGTTAAACTAAAAGGAAAACATATGGATAAATCACAGCTAATCATTCCCCTGGTTATAAAGGATTAACTCTCTGTGAACAATATTCTTAAAATGGTCTTATAATAAGGGATTTAAAAAGTCTAATTCAAGTTTCCCAAGAAAAACAGAACACAAGTGAAAGTGAATGAAGGAAAACGAGGTTAAAATGGATGCAACATCGTTATTCCAAAAAAAAAAAAAAAAATCTTTTCTTCAAATGCACAGAGTTACATATAAACACTTGAACAAGTCACTATGTTCAGTTTAAGTAATAGTGCACATAGTCTACAATTCTATATAGCAATATATTAAAATTCCAGTTCTTATTAATCCACAATTCTATATAGCAATATATTAAAATTCCAGTTCTTATTAATCCCAGGAGAATAAAAATACAATGATGAGTTTATGCATTCGACAGTCATCTCTCTATTAGTCACACAGGGCCGAGAATCTTCTGAGGATTTCTCCCTCTTTTTTCTAAGACATCTGTCAAATGAACAATCTTATTCATGTTAAAATTTCCCAAGAGTGGCCAATGCAATTACAGATTATCCTTTGAGAAATTACACCAATTAGAGAGATATGTGCATGAATTATAATATAGAGGAAAGACTGTGTGGTGGCAAAATACAAAAGGCTGAGAACTCATGAATACTTCTAACAACCATCATTTATGAGATGTCATATCTCCAGCACCCTCCACAGGCCAGTCAGTACAAAGTGGAAATCTGGAAAAAAACATTTTTACATATTTTTAAAAGGTTCAAGTAGTATTTTTTTCTCTTAAGAAATATCAGATTTATGGGTTTGAGAGGTGGCTCAGCAGTTAGATATATTTCCCTACAAAGCCTAATGACCTGGGTTCAATTCCCCAGAAATCAGTAAAGCCAGATGCACAAAGTGGTGCATGCAATCTGAGTTTGTTTGTAGAGGCAGGAAGACCTGGCATGCCCATTCTCTCTGACTCTCTTCTCTCTCTCTCTCTCTCTCTCTCTCTCTCTCTCTCTCTGTGTGTGTGTGTGTGTTTGTGTGTGTGTGTGTTTGCAAGTAAATAAATAAAATATTTTTAAATGCCAGGTTTACATGACCAGGTGGATGTATCACTTATTTAGACAATCCAGATGATGATGTCATGGGTTACAATGCCTGTTTACTCCCATTCAACCTCTTTTCACCTGGGAAGATATGGTGAGAAGTTAGGTGTGGTGGTAAATATCTATAATCCCAGCCTGGGTTAGATTGAGACCTTCATTCCCTCAAAAAAAAAAAAAAAAAAAAAAAAAAAAAAAAGAAAGAAAGAAAGAAAGAAAAGGAAGAAAAAGAATGAAACAAATGAAGTTCTGAAGATTTTTCCATTTACAAGGCATCTGTGAATTACCTCTCTTTAACCCTTCGCTCGCATGATCCAGGGGTGTTTGCTCTTCCATAGGCATCATACTAAAAGGAATAGTAGGAAAATGTTGCAAGTGGGGGCAGTGAGTAAGTGTAGGGCCCAATGCAGGACGGGCCCTAGCCAGGCCGCCGGTGAGGAAAAAGCAGGAAGTGGCGTCTGTGGAAGTGGCATCCTACACAGGCCTGACGTGACAACAGCTACACTCCCATGCCCATGAACAACCTGCTGCCAGATGATCTGCCTGGAGACAGGCTGTCATTGGTCACAAGAAGGGAACCGCCCCATACAACCATTGGCCAGCCAAACCCTTAAAAACGCCTACACTTCCCTGACTAAAGGAGTTTGCCACAGCTCCCACGCGACTCCCGGCGTTGTCTCTGTATTCACTCACTCAGCGCCTCTCACCCTCTACCCGGCGGGGACCCTGCATCCCCTCCTGGGCTGGCCCTAGGGGGCACCCCAACAAGTAAGTCCATGACCTGTCCTCAAAGACAACAGGATAAAGTGTGGTTAGCAGGGATAACTTCTAATAGTCTAGCTTCTGAGGGGTGAAGCTGGACATTGTAGTCTATTTCTACATTTTTTCCCCAAATTTCTGCAAACTGCATGAAAATTTCTATCTATTCAAACATAACAACAATAATGATATGTTATATAAATATATTCATATATATATTTATAGCTTGTGTGTATGTATATTCTAGTTTAACTTTGTTTTAATGGGTCTTAACATTCTGTGGTAGATTTTTTGGACAAGTTTTTTTTTTTTTTTTTCCATTAAAATGTACTATCTTTATATATATATATAAAAAAAAAACTAATAACTTAAAAATTCCATGTCAAAAAGTGTCCCACAAAACATTTTTGTTCCTTTAGAAGATTTTATGATGCATTGCTTATCATGAACCAGTCTTTTACTATTAAACTTAAATGGCCAATTGAGATAAACAGTTCTTAAACTGTCCTTCCTCCACTGACTAAGACCGGGGTGGCAGGTGTAAGAGATATATTCATTTGGACTTCTGGAGCTTTCTGGGCAGACTTGTGGACCTTGGCCACTTCAGCAGACCTCTTGTCCATAGTTTTAATGACACCCAGGACAACCTTCTGCTTTATAGTGTGAAACAAACAAACAAACAAACAAACAAACAAACAAACAAACAAACAAACTGTGAGGAGGATGGTCAAAGAAGCTCTCAGCATCCATGTGCCTCTCTGGAATGGCATCAAGGATGGCAGCATCACCAGTTTTCAGAACTTCAGGGCCAGTTTCCAGCTTCATTCTGCAATAGTCATCAATCCTTTTTGTCAGCTCAGAAATTTGTGAGCAATGAGAGCTTTGTGACAGGCTAGTACAGGGCAGAGTCAGCATTCCTTTGGCCTGGATGGTTTAGGATAACAAACACAAATTTTCAGAAAGCCAATCTAATATCATCAGTGGAGAGGATATGGAGGGAAAGGGAGAGAAAGAAAGAGACAAATAAAGCAATATTATTGTGTATTGATACTTATGGATTATTATTTTTTTTTCTGGAGGCAAATTATAAAGTGTTCACTTTATTCAAGAAAGTTTAAAAATAATTGTTTCTGAATCCAGGCAACCACAGCATTCTCAAACAGAAAGGACAGCCTTTCAGGAAAGCAATCATGTACATATAGACATTATCATTTTCATTTTAAGCCTTCAATCTTGGGGCAAGTACATAATGACATTTGGAAAATTCTTCTTCTATCTCTGTAAGAGATTTTGCCTTCCAAGTGATATGAGCTTAAAATAAAAATGAAAATACTGATTCCCATTTTGCACTTATCCAACAAAGACTGACTATAAGCCATTCATCTTTTGAGATTCCTATGACTAGACTATGAGGTATTATTACAACTCAATGTCTACACCGATGGGGAAAAATGCTGATAAAACATGACTGGGTTGTAGTATTCAGAGAGACACATTTAAATAGGGAGAAAGTGGGGACATTTTGGAAAACTGCAATATTATTAAAAGAACAGTTTCCAAAAAATCTTTAAATCACAGGTACATACAGAAATTAAATATAGAAATTAAATATTTTTAAACTTTATTATGGAAACCAGTTTCATAGAAGAATCCAAATATAGCCAGAAAGAATTTTTTAAAAAGTTTAGTGATACCAGAGTCAGATTTTTACATCAATCTCAACAAAAATTAGATTACCTTTAAAACATATTTATTTGTCTACACAATTAAATTAAAATAGTGTAAAAAGATTTAAAATGGGACTTGAGAGATGGTTTAGCAGTTAAGGCACTTGTCTGCAAAGCCCAAGGACCCAGGCTGAATTCCCCAGTACCCACGTAAAACCTGATGCACAGAGTAGCACATATGTCTAGAGTTCATTTGCAGTGGCTAGAAGCTGTGGCATACCCATTCTCTTTCTTTCTCTCTCTCTCTATCTGCCTTTTCTCTTTCTCTCTTTTCTCTCTTTTTTTTCTCTCTCTCAGAAATAAATAAATAAAATATTTAATAACATTGAAGTCATTTTACTAGATTATCACTTATTTAACTTTTTAGAAATGTGTATCAGTCATAATTTGAGATTTCATTATAAACTGCATATAACTGAATAATGTATATATTTCTTTTAGAAATTGAAGTTACTTTTAATTATTGCTAATGGAACTTTTGAGGTGAATTCTTCCAGGATAGCATTAAGTCCAAACTTTAATTATTAACTTGTATGTTTCTTTATTTGGTGCAGATTTGTGCAAGTGGAGGCAGAATTTTGAGTGAAGGAAACAGTCAGAGATATAGGCGTCTCTGCACTGTCAGGTGGAGTGGCAAATTGTATCTGGTAAATATGGCTGAATATCAAGAAAAGCGGTGCCAACATGAGGATATTTGTAAAGATGAAGTAAAGAGACCCAGGTATTATGTGTTGCCTGCACAGAGTTTCTATCATATCTGTAAAAGTTTTACTTATAATGATTTATTATTATTCAATTGCTATATAATATTTTGTGATGAAATCATTTTGCTGCCTAAAATTATTACCATTTTTGTGACAGACATTTGCAGTTGTACATACAGATATACTCATTCCATTTTGTTAAATTTTAGACAGAGTATATAATAATAGTAGCACACAAAATGGAAAAAAATAAGAATAATAGAATTATGTTGGAAAAATATGTAGTAGATTCTAATAAGTTAGTGAACATATGTTAAGCTTCAAACCAACTCCTTCTAAGGTAACTCAGTAATACCAGTAATGTCAGTACTATAACAGGAGATAAAACACCCAAAGATCTTAAAAAAATAACCTAAAGTTTTACTTCAGCACAGCTAGTTCTAAATAAAAATGCAAAAGAAAGTTATTTATTTTATATACACTGAAGTTAATAAAATAGAGCCTATGCAAGCAAAAAACAATATCAAGACAACCAGAACTTAAAAAAATATATGAAAAATAAACCTGCATCTTTAGAAAGAAAAAAAGGACATATCCTAGAAATATAAGTAATGAAAGAATTTCGTTAGTTAAATATCAGAAAAATTGTATAGAAACAATATAAACAGAATAACAAAAAGTTGTACACGTGATGAAATCGGAATATTTTCAGAAAAAATAAAAATTACTAAAAGTGATTCAGAAAGAAATAGAAAATCTAGCCAGGTGTGGTGGCACACATCTTTAATTCCAGCACTCGAGAGGTAGGAGGACCACTGTGAGTTCGAGGCCAGTCTGAGACTACATAGTTAATTCCAGGTCATCCTGGACCAGAGTGAGACCCTATCTCGAAAAACAAAACAAAACAAAAATCTAATTAGATATGTTAAAAACAAACAAAAACAAAAATTCTGTATCAGTACTAAACGAACACAAAACTTAACCTATGTAATTTCCAGGCCTAGATGGTTTAAATTTTAGGGGTTTTAGTAAATATTTGAAAAGCAATAATAGGATTTATTATCAAAGCACAGTAAAGGAGAAACACTTCCCAGCTCATTCTGTGGGTTCATTATTATGTGCAAACAAAAGGGACACATATCAAAAGAAATTTTGGACTAACATGTTTATATTTCAAATGTTCCCTGTCTCAACACATTGGTAGCAAAACTCATTCAGAAGTGTGTAGTTTGTGTCACTTAACTCACAGTGTTTAATAAATGACTGCCTTAATAATCTAAAGTCAACTAATGCAAGTAGACCTG
The DNA here is from genome assembly GCA_036365145.1 of Orientallactaga sibirica. Lineage (NCBI taxonomy): Eukaryota > Metazoa > Chordata > Mammalia > Rodentia > Dipodidae > Orientallactaga > Orientallactaga sibirica. Next base: position 28,176,757 of record JAEOAD010000006.1, read on the forward strand.
TCAAAATCCCATGTCTACTCATAATAAATCCGTTATACATAAAGTATAAGGGTGATATAACAAAGCTACACTTCACAGTTAAAGAATTAAAAATTCAAATAAGAACACTGACGGGCATAATGCTTTATTCCCACTGCTATTGTTATGGCAAAAAAAAAAAAAAGAGTAGATCATCAGAAGCCAGACATGGTGGTGCACATATTTAATCCCAGAACTAAACAGACTGAGTTCCAGGTCAGTTGTGGCTAGAGTGAGATCCTTTCTTGAAAAAACAAAAACAATAGCAACAAGAGAACCTGAGGTGCATGACTTGGTCATGAATGTTTGCACCATTTTCTTCAATTAGTCAATAACTGTTAGTGAAATAAAGAGATAAATTAAACTTGTTATATCCATACAATAAAGCATTGTTCAGCCAGAAAAGCAATCAGTTTCTTATCAATGTCAAAACAAAGGTGAATCCTGAAAGCATTTAACAGTGAAAGCAGTTAGTGACAGATTGTAGGGATCACAATATATTTAATGAAACAATAATCATTGAGATACTTGTGTTTATTTAAAAATGTGTCATGTGCTCTTTTATATAAATGGATATTTTCCAGATATGTTGGTATGTTTACAATTTAACTTATCAGCATTTTAATGATTTTTGGCAATATCTCATAATTAATACTAAGAAAGAAACCCAGCAAATTTATAGATAGAAGCATGTCATTGTATAATTAACAATTACTCTATATTGTTCATACCTGGAACTTCTTATATGTTATTACCTACAACAATAACAAAGATATGCAAAATATTGCAATTAAGAAAATATGCCCAAATTCTATTTCTAAGTGAAAGGATGGGAGAAAATAACATATATGTGAATAAAGTGAAATATTATCCCTTAAGTCAGCTAAGATAATAGTTTTTCATGTAATTTGCATTTTCTGTGCAATACCAAATTGATACTATATTGCTGTAGAAACTGATAAATATAAAGGAATGGTATTACAAAACTCAGCACTTTGCCTCCCCATCCCTCCCTTCTGTGTTTGAGGAAATGTCAATGGGCTCGATCTTATGAGTTCTCCTGTGCATAATAACTCTTGGTCTGATTTTAAAGCTGCAGTAGCCAATTCATGCCTAGAACACTGAGTAACATAACTCATGGGGTTTATCATTCCTAAATACCAGGCTCAAACTCCAAGGTCTTCATGATTCCAAATGTGTTTTACAGTATAAATTTACACTAAATAAGTAAACTCTGTTTGATACAAGAAACATATCAAGTTTAAACCATTCATATGCATGTTATTCAAGTATTTATGGAATATCCCTCTAGAAGACATAAGAATATGTTGGGTAGATGAATTTATATTTTACTCAAAATACAACACCATGGTTTTCCAATTTCATTTAGAAATCACCTATTTTAATTTATTAGGATAAATATTATTTTCACTTTCTGAACACACAAGTAGTGTGTTTAATAGCAATGTCTTTTTGGCTCTTTTTGTGAATCTTTAATTTAAATTTGTGTTATTACACTGTTTTATGAATTTCAAATATTCTATGTAATGCTTAATGCCATCAAAACATTAATTTTTGTTGTTGTTTGAAGAAAGTATTACCAAGTATAAATTCTGAAAGTCCATGCAAAATAAGGTATAGGCTCAAAACTCATTTCAGGAGGACTGAATAAATACATGTGAATTTTCCTTCAAATGTGTATTTAGTTATATGTTTCTAAATTATTTAAGGCTGGAAATTCTAATAACTTATTCCTAAGACTATTATTATCTCTATTTGATGCCAGTGACATTTAATTTTATTAGCTTGCTTATTTGTTTTTCTTTTTAAAAAAAATTTATTATTTGAGAGGGACAGAGAGAAAGAGAGAGAGAGACATGGACAGAGAGGAAGAGGCAGAGAGAGAGAGAGAGAGAGACAGAGAGAGAGAGAGAGAGAATGAGCACGCCAGAGGCCTCTCAGCCACTGTGAATGAAAGCCAGACACATGCACCCCTTTGTGGGCAAGCACGGATTGCATGCTTGACTCACTTTTGCATCTGGCTAAATGTGGAACCTGAAGATCGAATGGGCATTAATAGGCTTGGCAGGCTGGAGCCTTAACTGCTAAGCCCAGCTTGCTTATTTTTTTTTTTTTTTAATTTTGGTTTACCATGCAAACTTTTCTGCCTGCCCTGGGATTTTAAAAAAAAAAAAATATATTTACTTATTTATGACAAAGAAGTGGGAGAGAGAGGGAAAAAGAGAGAGAAAATGGGCATGCCAGGGCCTCTAGCCACTGCAAACTAACTCCAGATGCATGTGCCACCATGTGCATCTGACTTATGTGGGATCTGGAGAATTGAACATGGGTCCTTAGGCTTTGCAGGCAAATGCCTTAACCACAAAGCCATCTCCCCAGCCCACCATGTGAAAATTTTGTGAGCTTATATTTAATATGTTAAAATGCCTTGAGGCAACAAGGTTGCATGTGTATGTATGAGAATGTGTGTATCTGTGAGAATATGGGTGTATTTGATTTTAGTTAATCTTAATACTACTAAAACACATTTTTGGTATTGCCCATTCTTTTGTCTATTATATCTCTATACACTGATTTCTATGTTCTCATTATTATGTCCCAGAAAACCAAATAATTGTTTTTTTTTTAATTTATTGTTTATTTTATTTCTTTATTAGGAACAAACACAGAGAGAAAGAGGCAGAGAGAGAGACAGAGAGAGAGAAAATGCCACACCAGGGCCTCCAGCCACTGAAAACGAACTCCAGATGCATGCACCACCTTGTACATCTGGCTTATGTGGATACTGGGGAGTTGAGCCTTGAACCAGAGTCCTTAGGCTTCATAGGCAAGCACTTAACCGCTAAGCCATCTTACCAGCCTGAAAAGCAAATAATTTTGCTTTCTTATGTTTAAATATCAAATTCTATAAAGGCCCTTGCTTAATTCCCCCAAGCAATTCTAAAATAAATGGCACCATATTATCCAAATGCATGCCAAATTTTATTGCATTGATTTGTGCTTCATTTACTAACTGCAGCCATTTCATTTTAAACTTACACACACAGAGACACACACATACACATGTACATATACTCATGATTGCAAGAAATCTTATGATTAAGTTATATAATATATAATTGTATTAAACTGTGTTTATACTACATATCATTTAAGTGAGTACATAGAGAAAAGATTCCAAATTTGTTAAATGTTTAATTTTTGAATAGATAAATAAGGTACCACAAAGGTGTGTGTGTGTGTGTGTGTGTGTGTGTGTGTGTGTGTACAAAATTAAGAAAACAGTTCTGAGTCCAAAAATATGTTACTAAAGCATGAATCATTTGTCAGCCTAGCTTTCAATTATAACTAGGGGATTTTTAAAATACATTCACTTGAAATAAAGATATATTCATAGTTATATTCAATAAAAGAACATGACTTCAAAATTATATATATGATAAATGCATATGAATTAACTGTAGAAATTTATTTGTGTGTTTGTTTTTTAAACCAAAAGCTCAAGTTTTGTAAATATAATAAAATATGTATCTATATCTTAATGAATTCACAAATTGAGCTCAGGAATTCAAGTTTATATGGGATTTAAAATGTCAATAATTTTACCTTAAAAATTAGAGTATGTGTTTCTTCACTTTTGCTGTATGTTAGATGAATAAATGAGGTGACTGACAAATTCATGTGAATATTATGCATATGTGTGACAATGTGTGCACACATGCAGAGATATTGAGCCTTGGCTGTGTTCATGCTATTGCACTAGCTTATGTAGTGCTTATGTGGCAAGGCATAGATTTCTGTCTAGATTGTTTAATTTCAAAGTTCTTTGCAGTCATACTTTTCAAAAAACAAGAAAAAATTGCAAGAAAAGTGATTTTTAATGGAAGATCCTAAAAATATCACCTCAAAATTTTCATTGAATAATTCCTGCAGTTCACTTAAATGAATATGTGACAAATAATTTAAAATGTCAAAGTCAAGTTTATGGTTGATTTTTTTTTTTCTTATTTTTGCACATTTCAGATGTTGCTGCTTTCTGGTGAGACTCTGTCTTGTCAATGTTGAGACTACCATAGGAAACTGGAGTTCTTCTGAGCATGCCCTTGGCCTTCCTTATTTGCACAATTGTAATTGTAGCTGTTTACAAAGATCTGAAAGAAATATTTGCAAATTAGAAACTGAAGATTATAAATGTGCACCTGACAAGAATGGAAGAACCAGTGCATATTTCAAAGGATTTGTCTTCTGTCCACGTGTCTTAGGAATTGAAGGCAAGTATTCCTGAGAATTCAAATTGTCTTCTGGATTCTTTTAATACATTATGTGATTTTCTCAAATGTACCTAATTGTTAATATCATAGCATACAGCCTTGTTCTTATAAATGAAGCTAAGAAGGCTGGCTTGACACTAAGAATATGACAGTGCATGTCAAAGTCTAAGGAATAAACAGGAAAGCATAGCATCCTAATACCATCGTCTTAACCAATCTCACAGTGCTCTGCAACCTTCTCATTATAATAGCACAGGGAGTACAATTTTTAAATTATACTAAGAACAAAACTTTAAGTATTGCTATGGTCATGACCTGACACAAATGAAATAAAAGAATAGCATTACCTGCAGATTACAGCCTCTTTAATCTAACAGTAGTCAATTTTCACAGTGGCTAGCAGGTACTAAGGCAGCTCCTAACATAATATATAAGAAATTAAGCATTAACATTTATGCTGCAAGAAATTTTATGCTTCAAATGAAATAATTCATTTGAAATGATTGTTCCATCATTATAATTATGCATGATGATTATAAAACTTTTTAATTATACTTTCCTTATGAAGAACAACGGCCTCCACACAGGAAGAAAATCTTATTGTCAATTTAATATCACAGCAAACTCTAAGTAAAATAATAAGAAGAAGTGTTATCCTGTTTGATATCCCATTTTATTAAGCAGAGCCAATTTTAAAAGTTATTTGGATTTTCATCTTAAAATGAAAAATATTTTCCTATTTGGTCTTTAATGCAATATGCTGAAGGTGATGAAGGCTATGGAGGCAATTTAAAAAGATAACTTCCAAAAGTGGGAATGGTGATATCTTTGTAATAAATGTATGGCCATCCAGATAGCATTTTCAAAGTTGAAAATTTAGTTGAGGACCAAAATATGGTAAGTTTGCTAAAAAGATGGTTCCCCTTACTCCAAGTTAAAACATGTTCCAACTAAAATTAAAATGGCACAAGCATATTAACCTTTTGAAAATAAAGTTGTCTGATGTGTAACTTCCCAAACATAGTAAAGTTAGAATTCTAAGCAAGCAAGGATTACAGAAACTATGATAGAGGATAAATTGAGCTTTTCCTAATAGCTAAGAGGTGTCATTTCATATTTGATCTATCCCCTATTTATGTAGACCAAATGTGTGAATCATTTACAAATTTTATTTTTCTTTTTTGAGGTAGGGTCTCACTGTAGTCCAGGCTGACCTGGAATTCACTATTCACCAGGTTCACCAATAAAGCAGCACTCTTGCTCATTTCCCCTATAACTCTATAGTTTCAGCTGGTGCCCTGGTGAGGTGCGATGGGCTGATTCTCTCCTCAGGTTCTGTGTCCATCTGAAAGAGACAAGCAGATTCTCCAATGGAGAGTGAGGTCAGTGCAAGATACATGGATAACCATTATTATTTTTAGAGAGAATTTCATAGGTGTAGGTCGTCTTGTATCCCACTATTGGTGGGAGCTTAATATTGGATAGCGGGCTAGTTTTTGGATATGGTTCTGCCTTGTTTCCCAGTTCCATGTATGGGTTCCATTCCACTGAGCAGATCTGTTAGCCATATCTAGAACAGTTGGTAACCCACCATGGCTGTGTGTCACTACTGCACTTGTGTGAACATCACGTCAGGTTGTTTGCTGTTGAATAGCTTAGACCATGAGTTGCTTAGACAGATGATTTTTGTTTTTCCCCAGTCACTTATTTAGCACCTTCTGGCACTAGACAAGCTAACTGTATGGGGACTGACTCTTTTCCAGATTCCAGCCAGGCCTCTACATGTTCCGCCTGAACTACATATGGTTTCTTCAGCAGTAGGGTCTTATCAATTACCTTTGGTGGGTCATCAAGTACTCTGACAGAAATCTGTCTTCTTTTGGGAAACCTTGTAGGTCTCACTGATCAACAGCTCATTGTGGATGTTATCCACATGCTGGTATTGGGAGTTACAGTTCAGTGCCAAGGGAAAAGAAGGAAGAAAAAGTATAGGTAATATGAAAGAGAAAGAGAGACGAGAGAGAAGAGGGTGTGATAGAAAGTGGAACAAGAGAAGATTGAGGTTAGTCTTCATCATACCCTCTCCTGGCCCCTGTGATTCAGATGTTCTCTCCAAACACCTGGTGCAGGTTTGACCTTTTAGTATGTCTTTCAGGATATAGGATTTTATGGTACCATTATGTAGATAGTGTGTATAAAGTCATACTGGTACCATCATTAGCCTCTTCCCTGTCCTCCCCCCTCTGAAGAGGCCCTCCTCATTGGGAAATGTGGGGCGTGCATTGTGGGGGTAGCCATCAGTTATGGAGAAGAGACAATGTCTCTGTGCATAATGCCCCACCTTTAGGCTCTAACAACCTTTCTACCCCCTCTTGTGTGAATTTCCCTGAACTATGTTGGGTTCATTTTAGGTCTACTTCAGTGATGAGGTCTTGGTAGCCTCTGTGTCTGTGGATGTCTGGTTTGATAGGAGTTGAGTGTTCTCTGTGTCTATGTCTTCATTCTTGTGTTTTATGGGAGAGAGTGAGAGAGAGTGCTTGTGTGTGAGAGAGGGACTTGGTGTGCCAGGGCCTCCAGCCACTGTAATCAAACTTCAGATGCATGCATCACCTTGTGTGCATGCATGACCTTGTGTTTGCCACACCTTGTGCATCTGGCTTACATGGGACCTGGGATGTTAAACATTGGTCCTTAGGCTTCATAGGCAAGTGCCTCAACCACTAAGTTATCTCTCCAGAACTCTAAATCTTTTAAATTAAAAATCATAATCCAGTACCTTAGAAGCATACAGTTGTCTTTACATTGTATTTCATATTTAAAAAAACTATATTACTCATATGTTTAAAATTCATATATATGAAAATGACTTACAAAGAAATACTAATGTTTTATTTTTTTGAAAAATAAAATGTTTTGAATAAAAAGAAGAAAAATAAATTTTTCCGACAAGATCTTGGCATATTCAGTTTGTGTGTAATCTTGGGCTGTCTGATATAGATTTGAACAAAAAGTAGCTCATGAAGTTCTAGATTGATCACTGTATTTTGGGAGTTCTGATTCATTGAGTGGATTGTTTATTATTTTCTTCTGTGAGAAATGCAAAATATGGAATTACTTAAAACCTCAAAAGGATAAAAGTACCTTATATTCTACCTTTGTTGTTGCTTGATTCCAGTGTACTTGATTTCTTTCTGGAATTTCAAATCCTGTCAATATTCTTCTAATAGTAATGTGTGGAAGGTATGCAAATGGGAAGTACAATGGAAACAATGAAAAAGTAGCAAGGCATGTTATAGTGGTTTGTTTATTTGAAACAGGACCAGAAACCAGATACCAGATTTCCTTTAGCTGTAATGACACAGAATGGATGAAATACTCATTCATACTTCCAAGCATTATCCTCCCCATTAGGCAAATGGCTTCAGCATAATGCCACAGATATTTGCACATGCAACCAATGTGTAAGATGAGCATATGTGATCAATTCCCTTAGGAAGTTTATTTGTACTTCTGATGTAAAGCTGTGCAGATTACAAACTGTTTGTTTTATAGCACTTTAGTATAAATATTTGACCTGTAGAAACCTAGTTATTTTGGACAAAATCCCAGTTATGTGTACAATTAGAGGCAATGTTGAATATGTTGTATTATCAGATCACTAATTAAATTCCTGCACATCACCATTTTTTTCCTAAATTACAGCATTTACTTAGTTATTTTATAATTTTGCAAACAATGTTTTATATAAATTTTACATTTTAATGAGTTTGGAGGAAAGCTCCCCTGTAGAATTAAATAGGACTCAGAATGACATTATATTACACTGTGGCTAAAGAGCATCCATTCAGTGGTAATAAAAGGCTACTTTACCACTGAAAGACATGGCTTGTGGGTTCTGTGAGGCAGTTTAAATATGTAAACTCATAGAAGACAGAAAGAAATATATCTGTCATGGTTGTTCTCTCCTTAATAATATTAGTACTCGACAAAATTAAATATACTCCAGGTATATATTAGAAATAAATTTACCATCATTATTTTCTTGATTTCATCCTTGCCTCAACAAGATACTGATGTTTATAGGAAACATGCATGAATTTCTAAATAAAATAAGATGGATATAGTAGTAGAACAATCTGAACATATTTGATATTTATTAATATATTTTTGATAAAGTCTCACTCTGTAGATAAAAATGCCTCAAAGTCTTGATCCTCCTGTCTCAGCCCCTTGAACGCTAGCATTACAGAATATGTCATCATGCTCTGATGATTTATAAATACTTATTTTTTCATCCATTTCCTTTTTTTTCCAACCATAATCAGTGTACATAAACTTGTAATCAATGGGGAATTTAATCACAAGAGAATCATATAAGCAAATGCATGGAACAATTTATCATGTGGTAACATTAATTATGGAAATACTTGGTACCTCAGTTCTCTAAGACTTGATAACTTAATCGAAGATTGTTGTAGCTTAGGGAATACAGACATTGAAACATGGAGGATAAAAATAACATGGAACTAGCAAAACAATACACAGACAGGCTTGTTAACAGATGTACAGAGTTTAGTGTGCCTCTCTGTGCTTATATAATCACCAAGAAGATATGTTTGAAGGATACTACTTACAAAACATTTGCTTTTAGACACTGTTCATTCACTTTTTCAACTAGATCTCATAAAATATATTTTAAACCATGTAAAAATTAAATAAATTTAACCAACAAATAGACATAACATTGTAACAATACTTACAATGATACATTATGTTTTCATACATATACTGAATCTAAAGAGTTTTTCATTTTATAGAAGCTGAGAGTGGTGGTAAGCAGAGGAATCTTAGCTTGTTCTTTTATTATTTATTTATTTGGGAGAGAATGGGGCAGGGCCTCTTGCCACAAAGAACTTGAGACACATGTGCCTCTCTGTGCATTTGCCTTTATGTGGCTGCTGAGGGAACTGAACTCATGCCTTAAAGCTTTGCAAGCAAGTGCCTTTAACTGCTGAGCCACCTCTCCAGCCCTAGTCTTATATTTGATTTGTTTAAGAGTAGTGCAGCTGGGCGTGGTGGCGCACGCCTTTAATCTGAGCACTTAGGAGGCAGAGGTAGGAGGATCACGGAGAGTTCGAGGCCACCCTGAGACTACATAGTTAATTCCAGGTCAACCTCGACCAGAGTGAGACCCTACCTTGCAAAGCAAGTGAGAGTGGAGTTTCAACAAATACATCCCATTGTCATCCAAGTAATAATGGGTGTTCATGGATTCCCTTCTCCAGTGCCCCATCTTTTTCTGCTGGTCGTTCATAAACTTGTTTTCCAGGAGGTCATACAAGTGACTCATTTTTTTTCTTGGTCTTGTCTGCAGCTTTGACCTTCATCTCATAAAGTTGTTGCACACTGAGATTGTCCCAAATAATCACATGACATAAATGGCTCTTGGGTAAAAGTTTCCTCATTGTTACTTTGTTGGAATTTACTAGGCTGAAGAGCCCCACAGGCTGCTTGCTTTGTGGCCTCGGGAGGACACCTGCAGCTGGCTGGACATGGTGGGTGGCCGAGGTCCATCCAGCTGTCCACCTGAGTGTGCCAAAAATCCATGTCCGAGAGGATTCCCGAGCTGGTGGCAGCCTCGAAATCCATGCCTAGGTCTCCTTTCACCAAAGTCCTACACGGTGTGGGACCACGGGGAAGGTAGAGAGGGAGGTAGGGAAGGTGGCCGGCTTCAGTGCCATGGTGGGGATCCTCAATCTGGCCTTGAACTTACTAGGGTTACTATAGACCCCCTGCTGAACAGGAACTCATGGCAATCACACTGCCTCCAAGGGCTGGAATTCCATCTGGATGATATAATACCATTGTCTAACACACCCTATAATGCTATGGTAAATGACTTTTGATTAGTTTAGTATAAATCAAACAAAACACAGGAGATATTTCCCTATTTCCAATGCTCCAAATAAAACAAAAATAGATTTATTATGTTTTATTTAAATATATCATTTCAAAAAGACTAACACAGAAAAACAATTTAACTTGGCATCCCCAGCTCTCTTATTTTCTGCTCAGTACTGTCTCCTTCTGCTAGTAACTAGTGTGATTGGCTTCTTCTTCTTTTCTTCAGCACATACTCTTCTTAGCTCTCTTTTCATGTGGAAGTTATTTGCCTTGTTTGTAAATCTGCTACTTTATTCCTTTGTAATATAGAATATATATGTTAATCTAGCCAATGTTCTAAAACATAATCAACAAATAACTTTGGTTCTCCATGCATTAGTTAAGATATAAATTTATTAGTAGATCTTTAAAGTTCTTTTTCCAGTTGTTTATTTGAGCTCAGCTGCTGAAAAGCTTGTGCATCAAATGTCTGTCTGTTGAAAAATACATTTCTATTTGAATATAATATGTCTAATGCTACAGTACAGTGTGCTATCTACATGTAAAGGCCATGATTTCTTTCTTACATTCATTAGGTAGTGTACATTTATTTGATCAATATGCCACACATCTATTTATGATGTTTACACTGTTTAAAATTTACTTTTATTTAAAATTGTCATTTCTTTTGGAATGTTTTGATTGTTTTCAATTTCTACTTTATAATAGGTTCCCCAGCTATAAAACTGGTAAAATATATCATATCAATGAAGTATGGAGTGGGCTTATGAGTTTTGCAAGAAGATATAAATGATGCAGAGTGACGAGTCATTGAATAAGAATCTCTACTTAATTTATTTTTAAGTGTTCCATAAAAATCTTATGAAGTGTGCTTTAAGTTGCTATAAATAAGTCTAAATTGTACATTCAAAGCCATTTGCACTACAGAACAGATTTGACATCTGTTGTTTCATCTTTCTCTGAAAATGTATCTCATGAAGAAAAAATACATAGTTTATATCATAAAAGAAAAGTAATTGTATGTCTTATATGTCATGGGAAACACAAATTTAACACTGATGTCTATAGAAATTCAAACTGTTATAATGACTCAGTGGTAACTTCATGTATATATTCTAGTGTGTATCACTTCCTAAGGCCATAACTTAAAGTGTTTGGGGTATGTAAGACATCACTCAATATATTCTGATCAGAGAATGCATGATATTGAGTTAGAGATGTCTTTTGACGTTTTTGTAGTACATCTGGGATGGTGTATGCAGTTCATGCATGTATGTACATATGCTGGTGCACATGGCCTGCATGCCTTAGTGCATGGGCCAGAGACTGTAGAGGTGTCCTTCCACCTCCACAAGGTGTTTCCTTGAGAAGGGGTTTCTCATACTGAACCTGAAATTACTGTGATCAGTCAGGCTGGCTGTCGAGCCCCAGAAATCCTCTGATCTCCACTCTCCACAGGACTGCTTTTGGGCATTGCTAGAAAAAGGCTGGAACTGTAAGGAGGCTGACCTGAATTATTGGACATGGCCAGGGACCGTGGGCTGTGGGGTTGCAGCTGGCCCTATCGTCAGGGAGTCCCTGGCGACAGTGAGTGGCCTTCCCTACGTTGTAGGTTGTAGTGTGCTGTCATCGCCCAGAGTGGACAGAACTGGTGAGGCCCTCCCCTCAGACCCCAAAAGGTTCTGACCATTCCATAAGTCAGACTTTGCCCCCCCCCCATAGTTCCTGACCTTGTGGCTAGCTGCCCAAGAGACCCTCATGTGGCTGGAGTCACATAGCCTTCTCACCCCCCACAGTTTTGAAGTCACAGCCTTCTGTTAATCTCCTCTTCCGCCCATGCCAGTCCCCTTCCCTTATCCTTCCCCCATAGCTTTGAAATTACTAGTTCTTCTGCCACCTAGGTAACAGCCCATAATCTATGCATCCGATTGCCATATAGTCTGTATGTGCCATCTCAACCTGCCCCAAGTGTTTATAAACCTACTCCCCTTTTGAATAAGCGAGTGCTGTTCATCAGATGGTCTCCTGGGTGCTCATTGCCCATCATGTTCGTCGTTGCACTCACCTGCTGCTCCAAGACCCTGCTGCTTCCCTCCCAATTCCTCCCTCCCTCGACCTGGATGTTGGTGGTGGACAATGACCCTGGGAAATGGAATGGTATAGACCCACAGTCTGCTTCTATCCACTGAGCCATTTCATCAATCCTTCATTTATACATTTCTTTTAGTAAAACTATAATTAATTTTTCTAGTAATTACCTACTATTAAATATATACTTTATGCAGTACAAAACAAATTTATTAAGAAAAATATTTATAACTTTGTAACCAATAATACCAAGATACTTTACTTTTGATTAGCACAAATTCTCTTTGTTGAGTGTAAAGTATTTGACTGAAAAGGCATATGAGCTCTCAGAATTAACAACATGTAATAAATAGTGGCTTGAAGAAGTAATTTAGATTATGTTTAGAACTTATCAGGTTCTATGATTTGGGGATTGAATACTAGGCAGGTACCTTAACATGAGCAGTCTATTTCTGTTTAAATATTAAACAAATTATTATTAATTAAATATCATTAAATCATTTATTAATTTTTAAACAGATCTTCTATAGCCCATGTGAGTTGAATGTAGTTAAGGGTGACCTTAAATGCCTCATCTTCCTGCATCTACTTCCTGGGTGCAAGGATTGCCGGCGCCTATTATGAAGCCTAATTGGTTCCTTATGGGAGGTGGAATGGGCTCCCTATGAGCAAGGAAAGTATTCTAGCAACTGAGCTGCTCCCACAAGCACAGTTCCTCTATGTTGTATTTGAAATGTTATTCTCCATTAGTTTGCCATGCTCCATGGATGAGATAGTGCTCAAAATAATACTGTGGTCTTAAAAGAAGCTGCCAGAGCTTCTTAGCCAGAAAAGTGCTTTTGGAGACTCACAAATGCACTTCTACTTAGAAAGCATGTAGATTTAATATTCTTAAAAAGTTAAAGTACATGTGAGATTTTCCAAGTGGTATTGTTGTGACATGGCAGGAATGAGGGAGTCAGTATAGCAGAGTTTTAGAATAAGAAAGCTCTAGCTTTTGAAAAAAAAAACGTTTTTACATATGTTTTTATTGATGATTATGCTTTATTGACCTCATTATTGGTACTATTAACTATATTATGTGAGGAAAATCTGTGTTCTTCACTGGGCAATGCACAATTGGGTTGATTATGCTTTTAAGAAATTACATCAGCTATTATTCCAACCCAAAAAAGGCACAGAGTGGTTTACTAGATATGTGCTATGAAGTCCTCAGAGTGGAGAACATATGCCATAATAGTTCTAATCTCTGACATCATCTTGTGATCATCTGTGATTCAATAATTATGTGCTGTGTACATTTGTATGCTTGCATACATATGTATATCATTTCAAAATACAGACATTTGAAGATCTGAAAGTTAATGATTTCTGGGGACTTCAATTCCTTGATTCTGCACTGTAGCAATCGGTGTTGTGCTAAGTAATCCAACAGAGCCCCAGTCAGACACATGACCGTTTCTACACTCATATTATGCGTAATGCATTTTGAAATGTTATTCTGCATTATTTGAGGAATAGTGAAGTACAGATTTCCCCCAAGCAAAGTTACTTAAGAGAACGATTATAATACTCAGTAACTGAGACCAAGATTAGTGAAAAGCTCTCAGATTTTTGATAAGAGAAAAGTAAATACAGGTATGATATTTGGAAAATTTGATTAATGGAGTAAATGAACAAAGACTGCAACTTGGTAGAGATAGAACAGAGGCTGTGATCCTCCTTGAATGAGTCCTCATTGGCACATGATGCCATAGAAGCCCTGCTTCAGCTTTCCTTATACCTTAAACCAGCACTTGCAGCCCTTTCCTCCACTACTTTTAATAGTGCACAATTAGCACATATGATATCAAAGTCACATACTTGGTATTACATGACACACAAGTAATGAAAATGCATTGAATATTTCCTGAATTTACAAAATATTTAATTTGAAGTGATGAAAATAAGTAATTCATGAATTAGATAATCACAAATATCATGAGAGGAATTCATGATGTGACATTGTGATTCAAAAGAAAAAAAAATAACAAAAAAGAAAAACTTTATGGAGGAAGTCAAATTTGGTGGTGACATGAAATATTACCAAACCATGAGAAAGAAAGAAATACCTGTGAAATAACAGAATCAGAAGGGAGGATAGGTAATCAAGCAGAAAAAAACAAACAAAAAAACCCCACAAATACAACAACAACAACAACAACAATAACAACAACAACAACAACAAACAACAACAACAACAAAAAACAGAAATCAGTCTGCTTTCTGGCAAAGTAGAAGGCAGCCTGTAAGTGGATGTCAGTAATGCTGAACCATGTGAACCATGTGAAATGTCCAAGGCCAGGTCCTATTCAGATATGGAAGACAACTCTGCTTTTAAAATCAAGAGATTTTTTTTTCATAGCTATTAGAATAGAAATGTATCTTGAGTTAAGTCTTAAATTCCACATGAAAGCTAACCATGGTTATTCATCAAGTCATATGTAGTCAATTGGTTTTTTGAATAACCGACAGTCTGATTTTTGTGCGGTTTTCCCGAGCATCAGGAACAAAATTTTCATTTCTCCATAGTACTACTGGATGTGGTAATTCCTCAGTGGACACTTTACAAACTGCATTTGCATGTAAGTGCAAAAACAGATCAACCATTTTTAAATAATTTATTGAATGGATCTCTCAGGATAGAATATGCTATGCTGTGAGGCGCAAAGAGAAATCTCAGAAGATTAACACAACAGACATTTAGTTCTAGCTCATAGAAAATTGGTTGCAATTTTGCAGGAAGCTGTGAGCAAAACTTTCCCCTATCTAATTGTTCAGTAGTCTCAGCTGGTTCAATTTATTGTATACCTCCATCTGTCACCACCAGTGGGGGAGAAGAGGATGGTATCAACTACCACTTTTAAATGCTCCTTCACTTAACTTTTAAACAGCATCTCCAGTCCCTTCCCTTGAAAAAAGGCATCTCAAGCAGACTCACCATTTGGAAAATGCTACATATATGGAAGGGGATTTGCAAGGTTTCAGTGATGTCAAGTGCTTTAGGTTTGTCATTTGAAATGTGCATTAATGGAAAATTGAAATTTCTCTAATCACTAGTTACTATCCTGTAGAGGTGCATGCTTTCACAGAAGAGGTACTAAGAATGATAATTTTAATTGTCTTCCCACCTCAATTTACCTACCCAAATGCAAGCTTTCTTACTTGAATCATTTTCTTATGTTCCAGAATTAATAATAAAAAAGAGATAATAAAAGAAAATTTTCCTTTACTTTTAGCCTTACTGATTTGGTAGCTTAATGTTTTAGTAAACTTTAGTGTTCATGCCACAGTCTATCCTGCTATGAATAACTGATAGTAACCCTCATTATCATATTTTTCCTGCACATTTCCCTCTAGTTAGAGTACCCAGATGATATTGCTTCTATAATACCTGGTAGAAGTTTTATTAGTTTTTTTTGTTTTGTTTTGTTTTGTTTTTTTTGTTTTGTTTGTTTGTTTCTCGAGGTAGGGTCTGACTCTAGCTCAGGCTGACCTGGAATTCACTATGTAGTCTCAGGATGGCCTCGAACTCACAGCGATCCTCCTACCTCTGCCTCCCGAGTGCTGGGATTAAAGGCATGCGCCACCACACCCAGCTTTATTAGTTTTTGATCTATGTAGGAAACCACTATTTTAACAATCTTTACAATGACTTGTTGCCTTTTTAACATCTTATAATGTATAAAACATGATTTAAAAAATTAAAGATTTTATTTTTATTTGTTTGTTTATTAGAGACAGAGAACGGGAGAGAGAGAGAGTGAGAATGGGTGCTCCAGGGCCTCTAGCCACTGCAGACGAACTCCAGACACATGTGCCACTATGTGCATATAGCTCATGGTGGGACCTAGAGAATCAAACCCAGGTTCCTAGGGTTCGCAGGTATGTACCTTAACCACTAAGCCATCTCTCCAGCCCTAAAACACAATTTTTATAGGGAAACATTATCTTCTCCTTTACTGTTAATTAAATCAAGCTAGTACCTAAAAATGTGTATGCAAATATGAGTGATTCCAGTAGTCAAAACTACACTAGAAATGTTTAATCTCATAGAGGGCAATGCGATTTTTCATCAGTTTATCTACAATTCTGGAAAGCAGAAAATGGTGACTTCATTACTGAGAACTGAGTGTGGTCCCGCCTTCTCTGATAGCTTGACTCTTTGTATGGTTCAAGACCATCCTCTTCCATTGTGTCATACTTCAATCAGATTTGTATAGCTAACTTCAAAATTAACTCATACAAGCTACATTCATTTGTTTCAAATTGGAATTTGTTTTGTTCAAAGTAATAACTGTTCAAAGAAATAATTGATATATGTTCAGTGTGCTGTGCACAGACATGGAGATGTCACTGAGATCTTTTTCATAAATAAATAAGTTGATACCACTACCAAAAAGTGATAGTATGTCATAAAAATGGATAGTTTCTCTTTTATACCATTTCCAATGACCAGAATTTTAAATTCAGACAGAAATCAAGGTAAGAAAATAGATTTTTTTCATAGCAACAAATATTAATTATATGACTGTCCTATATAACTGTCAGTACTTTGAACAGCAGTAGATATAAAAGCTGATTCCAATTGTCTTAAATTATTCATTGTTTATGGACTTGTTTAATTAAATGTGTTACACAATACTCTTCAGAATAATATTCTTACCTTCAGAATGTAGCACTCATCAATATTTCATCATGCCAAATTTGACCTTAGAAAAAATGGCCTGATGGAAGATACTATGGACTTATTTCCTCATTCAATCAAAAGGAACTTTTTCTTCTTGCATAGAACATGATTTTCCTTCAGTTATATGCCAGAGTCCTTTTAGAAGTAACATGCTTTATTTTTTCCCACTCTATCCTACTTGCACTGAATTCTTTGTTCTTCTACCATAACTTTGCACTTATTTATTAAAAAGATGGAATGTATATGATATGATTATGTGAGTTTAAGCATAACTATTTTGTCCCCAGATGCCTCCTTAAATAAACCTGTTGCTCATGTATGTGTACTTACTTACCTGATTGTGGTCGTGGGTATGCCTGTGTTGAAAGTCATGGTGAAAGAATAGCAGTGCTCACTGATGTGGTGTCACATATCTTAATCCCAGCACTTGGGAGGCAGAGGGAGGAGGATCACCATAATTTAGAGGCTACCCTAAGACTACACAGCAAGATTAAACATACAGAGATTGAGACTGAGATAGGACAGATGATATACTGAGTTAATCTGAAGAAAAGAAGGGAATTATAATCTTCACCAATAACTCACTACATGATAAAGGATAAAAGATTTGTACTTACATTAGTTAGCATACAACCATTACTTTTTCCAAAATATTCTACTAGTAGGGGAATTTCCTTTGCTTTTTTTTTCACAGATATACTTCACAAACAGTGCACTTTGATATAGCTTCTGTTATGAAAAATTTAGCTGATTTATAAATGTCCTCTGCTTTTAGAGAAACTTCAAAGATGGATATTATTCACCATAAAGGATGTGTGTTACAGGGATGTTCACTCTGATATAAACATTTGATTTTGGTCTTAAATCAGAGCATAGTGATTAAAAATAACCTAAAAGGCAATAAAATTGAACTATGCTAACAGCATTTCTCCATTATGACACTTGTAAGTAAATATAACCTTTCATGTACTATTATTTATACAATTATCTCTGGGCTCTTGATGACACAAATTTGAATTAAACAAACTTGTAGCAGCTACAATATTACATTCTGTTAGAAACACATATCAAAAAACCAAGGCAAGTACTACAGAATTTATCATGTAAGCCATAAAGTTATTTTGAAACCTTTTTTACCATGTGAAAATAAGTTAGAAATTACATTGTTTATATCATAATTTGAATGCATGTACTGAAAGACAAATATATCCCAATATATGTAGTTTCTCCAATACTTCTGAAAGTTGACATCCTTTGTTGTCTCTG
Source organism: Orientallactaga sibirica (assembly GCA_036365145.1). NCBI lineage: Eukaryota > Metazoa > Chordata > Mammalia > Rodentia > Dipodidae > Orientallactaga > Orientallactaga sibirica. Next base: position 28,195,054 of record JAEOAD010000006.1, read on the forward strand.
TTAAACCTTGGCCTGATATTACAGCACTTCCTGTGTGGATTCCTACAAGATATTCCCAGTGTTTCTTTTTTTCCTTCCATTAATAATGAACACATAATGTGAGTACAGATAACCACTCACCACATGAGTCATTAATTAGTGTTATAATACCTTGCTTATTATTACTGAAGGAAGTCCTTTTAATTATGTGAGCTCATTTAGTGATTTTATACTATCTTCCAATCCCAAAGTAAGAACTATTGGTAGCCAACAATTTCTAATATTAAAGATATATATTCTAAGAATATACTTTTTATTCAGTAAAATTCTACATATTATTACAGAAGCAGAGTGACTTCCAAGTGGTCTTATGTAAACTCATCAAAGCAGAAAATCAGAGGCTACTGAGATCTCAACCGTAATAGAGACTTCTAACACACCCTTCAAGACTCTGGGAACATTGAAGAAGAGGGGGCAGAAAGAATGCTAGAGCCCATAGGGTGGGAAGCAATGTTCTTAGGCATTCCCCCCTCCCAGAATCTTATTGGTAATTCATGACCTCACAGTGAAGACCAATAACCCCACTGAACAGGGCTGTCCATGGAACAAAGGCAGGGAAGAGGGAACATAAAAAGGTGTAATCAATGTCAATATGACCATTGTGAAACAAATTCATATAATAAAGTTTTCAACTATTTTTTTTTCCATCAAAGAAACAAGTCTTGTGAACTAAAAAATGCATTATGCTACCTGTGTAGTATTTTTCTCTTCTGTTTTCCTTTGGTATAACCTGGGACTGGACCCAGGTCCTCACATTTGTTAGGCAAACAACCTACCTTGGAGCTAGATAAGTAGCTATTATTTTGTAAATTTGACAGTGTTCTATTCCTTGCTAGCATTTGTAGAAAACACATTTTATTGTGCCAATTATTTTTATTCTTCCTGATATTTTCACCATTTCTACCACTAGAAACACTTATGTTTCTCTAATTATGTGTAGATTGTAGAAACATTAATGTAACATCCTAAGAATTTTAAATTATTATGTAATTATTTTATTTTATTTTTTATTTGATATAGACAAATTTAGTATGAAAACAACACATGTTGCTACCATCCTTTCCCTCCACCCTTCCCCTTTTCTGAAGAGACTTTCCTTAATTTCTTTTTAAGGTGCATCCATTTTATAGCATTCTTCAGTACTGAATTCTGTTTTTACTGTGTCATAATATTCCATTGTATAAAACATTTGATCTGTCTGGCATATTAGTGGACAATTTTATATAACTATATTATTTTAGATTAATTAACACTAAAATATTGTGAAATTTTGTGGAACTTTTCTCTCCATGTATTTTTTTCACCTTTGAAAAAATACAGAAGAAATAGATTAAAGACAAATTTCTGTGTAACATTTTAAGAACTTGCCAAAATGTTTTATGCAAATCCTTTACATTTAAATATATTTGATTCTAACACTCCATTTCTTGAGGATCTATAGGATGATTTCAGTATATGCCCTGAGTACTTGTGAAGTCATACATTAAATTTGCCTTTTAGTAGTAAGTTATGACATTGGGCGCCATTCATATGGCTATAGGCAAGTGAGTAGTTCTTTGGTTTATCTGTGGAAATGTCTCACTCAGATTTTGTGCTTAGTAGCAATTATTTTCTTCCATTCCTAATAATGATTTTTTTTAAACATAAATATATCTAATTTCACTGGGAGTAAATCTGGTTGGTATTTTTCATTTGTAGGCTTCTGGTCTCTTTTCTAAGAAATGATTGCAAAGATGTTGGGATTTTTATTGATGTTGCATTGAATCTATATATTGCTTTTGGTCAATTGCCATTTTCATACTGTTGATTCTGCCTATCCAGGAGCATGGGAGTTCCTTCCATTTTCTCAAGTCCTCCTCAATTTCTTTCTTGAGTGTTTTTATGTTTTCATTGTAAAGGTCTTTCACCTCCTTGGTTAATGTGATTCCAAGATAGGTTTCAGGATTCTTTCTTTCTTTCTTTCTTTCTTTCTTTCTTTCTTTCTTTCTTTCTTTCTTTCTTTCTTATTTTGATACTATTGAAAAATGGGACAATGTCATTAATTTCTTTCTCTATATCTTTGTCTATTGCATATAGAAATGCTACTGATTTTTGTGCACTGATTTTGTATCTTGCTACTTTACTGAAGGAGTTAATCACTTTTAAGAGTTTTGAGATGGAGGTTCTTGGGTCCCTTACATATAGAATCATGTCATCTGCAAATAGGGCTAACTTAACTTCTTCCTTTCCATTTTGTATCCCTTTGATTTCTTTCTCTTGTCTTATTGCTTGAGCTAGTACTGCTAGTACTATGTTGAAGAGCAGAGGTGAGAGTGGACACCCCTGTCTTGTTCCTGATCTCAATGGAAATTCTTTCAGTCTCTCTACATTAACTATTATTTAGGCATGCAGACACTGCAAACGAACTCCAGATGCATGCACCTCCTTGTGCATCTGGCTTATGTGGGTTCTGGAGAATTGAACCCGGGTCCTTTGGCTTTGCAGGCAAATGCCTTAACTGCTAAGCCATCTCTCCAGCTCTATTTTTATTTTTATTTATTTATTTGAGAGAGGGAAAGAGGCAGAGAGAGAGAAAGAGGGAGAGAGAGACAGAGAGAATGGGCATTCCAGGGCTTCCAAACCACTGAAAAGAACTCCAGATGTATGCATCCCCTTGTACATCTGGCTTACATGTGTACTGGGGAATTGAACTGAGGTCCTTTAGCTTTGCAGGCAAGTGCTTTAACTACTAAGCCATCTTTCCAGCTCCAAGATACTATTTTTAACATCCTCTTGGAGCCATAGTATTGATAATTTGTTTAAAAGTGAAATAAAATAAAACTATAGAAATTTTGTTAATGAACACAATATTCTTTCTGATTATTTTAATTTAAATTCAATATATTTATTTTTAATTGAAATAAGATGTATCATCATGTACAGTATATTGCTTTGAAATTCCACATATCAGAAATACAAGATCTGTTTAAAACAGAGTTTCAGGGAATGAAATGAGTCAATATCCTACCATATGCAATCTAAAATTAAATTGATATTTGATTCATTATCTTTCAGTCCCAAAAAATGAGGTGATCTGTGCAGCAATGTAAGCAGTACCTTTCATCTGTGAGAAGGAATTCAAGCACAGAGCCAACAACATTACACAGGCAGGGGTTATGACTAGAAACCCTCCAGTAAGAAGGGTTACAATATGTTGTAGGTAAAAACTCCTAAAACTGAAGTTTTATCAAAATAAATAGAAACTTAAGTTGTGAACAATTACTCTGAATGAAATATCAAAAAGTAAAATTATCGTAATTGGTTCAACAAAAGAAATTATTAGGTATGTGAATCCTCTTTAAAATAACAAGAAGCATCAAAATAGAAGCAGGAGTAGTGGGAAAGGAGTTAAGTGGAAGGGGCTCGTGGAAGGGTAACAAGGTAATTAGAAGGGGTTATGATTAAATTACATTTCAATCTTAGAATAACTTCAGATGTACGTCAGATATAAGTATACATATAACTAAATGTGGAAACCAGAAGCACACATCTATTGCATCATATCTGTTATCTGGACATGGGACATTAACCTATCATTGTCTTCTTTCATATTTGCATCTGGAAATTCTGAATCTTCTTGGAAAATGTCAGAAATGCCCCTCCTTTTAGGTATTTGAGACTAATATGAAATGTACTAGAAATATGCTTGGTTATGATTGTTGGAGCTTTTTCAGTCTGTAGAAAATATTCTCCAATATGGTATAAGGCTTTGTCACATTCCTTGTACACTGGTGTTCCATGTTATACTGTAATTGCCAATGGTAGACAACTCTAAATCACTGAGTTTTATGTGTGCATTAATATTTAAGAAGCTGTGAGTACTGCTACATTTAGCAAAGTATAGCATTTAGAGTTTTGAGTTTTTTTTTTTTTTTCAGAAAGAAATGTGCTAACTTTTCTTTGACAATTTTGGAGGAAGAACTTCTTTAATGAGAGATTATTAGATTATTTGAATAAATGATAGAGGTCTTGGAGCTCTACGTGGAAATTCACCATTATTTTCAGTGCATTTAAAAGATTGTGCTTCAAATTTGAATCAGGTTTACTTGGAATATTTTTCAACATTTCCTTTTTACACATAATTATATTAGGACTAGAGATGCTTAGATGAATAAGACAAAGCATATGAGTTTACAGGGTTAGTGTTCTAAGGTAGTTAATAAACAACATACATAAGATAATTTGGTCAGTTAGCAGGAATAAATATGTACAAAATGTGTGTGCAATATGAAGAGAACTATCAATGTGATGTGTTTGAAAGATCAGGAGATACAAGCACCTGAACTTAATGTGAAAAAATATATCACATAGTGATATAATGTATTAAAATCTATAAAGGTGATATTAGGAGATTGGGGATGGATTGAGTAGAGAATTCATGCTGGCAAACATAGGATATAAATAAAATCATACAGAAATTTACAGTGTGTCATATTGAAATAAGTAAAAGTCTTTATAACAACAACTATATTAAAGGTGGATAGTAGCAGCATATTATAATGTGTCTTGAATCTCATCTTTGCTGCCACTGACTAAATTAGCACAGAGACAAGATATGTCAGCTAGAATTGCAAATAAATATTCAGTGTATGAATTTGAACCAGACTTGTTGCCTTCAAATATATTGGTGGAAAATTTTGTTGAGGTGTTATTAAGAAAGTGACAAGATTTCATTGTTTAACATGGAAAATAGTATAACTGATTTATATTGTTCAGGTTTTGCCCACAAACATGCAGTGTGGTTGTCATTCACAATCATACTGGGCCTAGGCACATTTAATCTGCTAGAAGTAAATTGAAATACATGGAATCTATATGACATTTGGAAAAGGAGAATGTATAAATGTATAATGAATATATGTGTTTAAACTGCATAATAAGACCTCACATTGAAGAATGCATAACAACAGTAGTTGCTGTGGTTTGACAATCTTTTCATGACACTTATTTCATATATCATGTTTATTTTTAAATAGTTCATAATGCTTAGAGGTATTAGTTGGCACTTATCATAGAAAATCAAACTATATATTAGGAGATATGGCTGCTTATTCCAGCTCTTGCCTAAAAAATTTTGCAATTCATACAAGCCTCTGAACTACAGGGTCAGAGCTTCAATATTTTAGATGAGAAAAAGTGGGTGATTCAGAGTAATTCACATTCCAGATTAACCCAGCGTTTCCTTTGAAAAGATCATGTACACGTCAGAACTCTGGGTCTTTTTTTTTTTTTTTTTTTAACTTTTGGAGAGAGACATAGAGAGGGAGAGGGAGACAGATAGAGAATGGGCGTGCCAGCAGTCTCTCAGAGGCTGTGAAGGAAATCCAGATATGTGCGCCCCCTTGTGGGGCAAGTGCGGCATTGCGCACTTGCGTCACTTTGCATCTGGCTAGATGTGGGACCTGGAGATTGGAACCGGGTTCTTAGGCTTAGCAGGCAGGCATCTTAAACGCTAAGCCATCTCTCCAGCCCCCAGAAGTCAGCGTCTTTATCTCCCCTTCTCTTGCTCATAGTAGGGGAGAAACTAATAGCAGAAAGAGCAGCAGCCACTATCCTTACCAGTGACATCTCTTGGAACAGGCTATCATGATAATAATGATTTCCTTGCCTCTGTGCAGGACCAATGGCAGGGAGTTCTGCCACAAGAGAAGACAGACATAGGACAGAGTTCAGCTGCTTCTTCACAGGGCTGAATTTGTTTGGAAGACACTAGAAAATGTGTCTAATAGTCACTGTCCCATTAGTGAAATTCTTAGTGCATAAAATATAAGAAGAGGTGAATACACAGAGAACATGTGAAATTGTAATATAGCCAGGAACAGACAGAAGGACCATTGGAGTTGGAGGGGGCAATGCATGCAGGGGTTGCACCTGAAACCACTCTTGCTGGCAAGGAAGTATAATTCAAACTATGCACCAAGCAACAAATATGTGGTAGGTTGAATATATGTCCCCCAATATATTCAACGTTTTATTAGTTATAGTTTGCATCTGCAATCACCTTGCTAGAGGCAAGGTCACTGGGGGCCGGTCTTAAGGTGTGGTGATGGTTTGAGATTCCATTGTAAAGATATGCAAATGTGCCTAGCAGGAGTTCCTGAAGTGTGCTGTGTGACCTTTTGGCTGTAGTTTTTTTGCTCTGTGTGCTGTGGTGGCTGGCTTGGTTTTGCTCTCTTGCCTCGTCCTGTGGAGAGTAGGCTGCTTCTTCTGCCATTATGGAACTTCCCCTGGATCTGTAAGCTTCAATAAATAATATCCCTTCCTCCATAACTGTGCCCGGTCTGGAAGTTCATCTCAGCGAACCTGAAGCTGTCTGCTACAAAATACATCCGTCAAGATAGATCAGAAGTTTGACTGACATGAGGGATAGACAAACTTAAGTAACTGACAGTACAATTAGTTAGTCTATTACTGAGGTAACTTCTAGAAAAAAAAAAATTAAAGATAAGGTATCATATCACATATCCTCAGCATCGTGAAGGTATGTGTGCATTCCCAGGGCTCTCCCTTTTTGGCACTATCAAAGGCAGAAACTGCATCTTGTAGACTTCAGGCAAATGTCAGAAAAGCCAACATGATCTCCCAGAAGATGCCTTTCGTCTCCAAGCCATACACTCACCTAATACAGAATGAGCACATTGCTATTTGACTAAGAGAACATCGGAAAAATATCTTACCAATGAATAGCTTATATCCACCTAGACACTATTTTCAAATTCATCACTTATACAAAATGGTACTTCTCAGACTTAGTTCAGACAAGTCAATAAACACACAAATAATACAACAAGAGCACCAAACACCAGCATAGAGGAGGGTATGTAGTCATTGGAGCTATGGCACTGTAGATCAAATGTCTAGTTGCAACAAAAATATGACTGAAAGATATAAATGTGGAAATGTGATCCAAGCACAGAGAAACAGCAAATGACAGATGTGGTCTTGCAAAGTGGCCACATAGTGCAGTTTTTCAACAAAGACATCAAAGGATCAGATGTGAATGTTCTCAAAGAATTATAGTTAACTAAATGAAGTAATTTAAAGATGTCTTATTGATAATTTCTCAACAAATAGGAAATATCAGTAAAAGAGCTAAATAGTATGAAAAGTCATATTTGGAATTCTGCAAAATCAAAGCTAATTATTAAAATGAAAATTTTACTAGGTCTCACTAGAGCTAATACTGGATATAATATAGAGGCAGCATGAAGATTAAGTGGGAAAAAAGTTACAAAATAGCTTATTCTTCCACTTCTCTGATTTTCTCTGTTAACTAGGTGCAAGCAAAATCATCAGGTAGGGTGGCAGAGCATGTTTCAAGGATGTTGTCTGTTATCATTGTGTCCATTCATATGTTGTGTGGGTCATAACTCTGTAGCTCATAGTGTAACCTATTGTAGAAATAGGGTTATGTAGTACAATAGACAGGACCTTAGATGAAAAAGGACATTAGGTTAGATGTAATTAAATTTGAATTAATATGGGCTTTAGTGTAATAAAGAATTGTGTCACTGTACTTCCTTAGTGATGACAAATTTAACACTTTAAGGTAAACAAAATAAACCAGAAACTGAAATGCATGCATTGCATCTCTCATATGTGTTATCAAGAATTGAATAATAATGCTACTTGAAAATAATCAATTGGATTCAAGGATGGAGAAAGGGTTGTGGAAGGGGAAGAGAAGGGGAGATAAAGAAGGTTGGCATGGAAGGTACATAAGGTTAAAATATATTGACATGTATGGAAATGTCAGAGTGGAACCCATTATCGTGTACAGTAAATATGAATCAATATTTATATTTAAAGGTATTCAAGATTATACGTATTGATATGGCTGTGAGGAAAGAGATTTCTTTCAGAGTGTGTATAGAACTCGATAATATATTGTAACATAAAAACATCCACAAAAGTGGCATATGACCCCAGTGATTTGTGAAATCAAGAGATGCTGATCTCAAAGAAGCTGAAAATAGAAAGTGCTTAACAGAATCTTGTGAGAGGAGGAAAGGGATAAAGAACATCTGACAAGGGCTACAAAGCTACAGTTAAATAGAAGACATCATGGTGTGCTATTACACAGAAGAGTGATAGCATAACAAGCAGAATATGTGAAATTCAAAACTCTAGAAACAATAATTTTGGAAGTTTACACCTTAAAATGGTAATTGTATAAGGAAATAGATATTTAATATGATCTAAACTTGATACAATCTCCTATGTGCAACAAATCACCATACCTTCCTGTCACCTTAAAAGAACCTCAATATATCATCAAAGGGTTATATGTATAAGTTATCAAAATGCAATTAGTTGGGTTGGAGAAATGGCTCAGCAGTTAAGGTGCTTTGCCTGAAAAACCTGATGACCAGAGTTCAATTCCCCATTATACATGCAAATCCAGATGCACAGAGTGGCACATGCATCTGGACTTTCTTTGCTGCCCTAGCAGCCCATGCTCACTCGCTCACTCTCTCTTTCTCTATCGCTCTTCTCTTACAAATAAATAAATAAAATATTTTAAAAAATGAATTAGTTGTATAAAATAAGAAGATATTTATCTGGTCCAAATTTCTCAACATTCTCTAAAATGTTCACACTATCGGAGAGTAATGCTTGGTATTAATATGACATTTGGGATGATTAATTCCAAAGAGAACATTGGTCTCGAGAAATGGCAGTGGTTTGATCCTGATCACAGCAAAAACATAAAAATAAAAGGTAGTTATTTCTCTATAACTTATTTATGAAAATGCTACATTTATTAACATTTATTTCAGAAAAGCAAAAAAAAAACAATTTGGTAAGACTTTGTGTTTAATTTTCATGCACATTTGCTCCTTAAATATCATTAAGAGCATAAAATGTTCTGAAATATATATATATAAAAGATACGATGGCCTTAAGGTGTAGCTAAATGGTAGAATGTTGTCAAGCATGCACAAGGCCTTGTGTTCAAACTCTAGCCTTGTTTGTACATACATGATCAGGGCTGGAGATGGCTCTGTGGTTATATATGCTTCCTGAATAAGCAAGAGAGCCAGAAGCTGATTGCCTCTCTACTTTGACTCAGCTGGTCTTGTCCATTCATTTGTTAAGTAAAGCCTATGCTGGTCTTGAGCTTAGAATGAAGAGGCCTGAGGAAGTAACTGATAGGGTTTCTAGCTGTGCAACATTGCTTAACAGATGGACAGGTATGTTTCAGTTTTTCACTGAATAAATGGCCATTGTGGAGACATGCTGATGTAAAGAAAACAGATTAGGTATGTATTTGTACAAAATGTATAGCTTTTGATTAATATATATCAGAATTAATTTGTAATACTTTATATTTTATCAAGAAAAAATTGTCCACATATAAACTACATCTTAAGATTTTTAAATGAAATATTTTAATTCTACATCCTACTGTACAAGTCATATATAGCTACTTTAAGCTTAGCAATATGTCATATATTCAAGAAACTTCACTAAGTGTTAAAGATGTTGAAAGTAGCATTACTTCTAAGATACTGTTCTATATAATAAACATCTATACACTGTGTGTGTAATACTGAAAGGAGTATGCAATTTTCCTATTTTACCCCTAGCATTAGATACGATCATTACCCTGTGGCGAATATATTACATTAACAGACTAAACAAAGATGGTAGTACACAGACTGGAAAGGAAGACAAACTTGAAATTTTAAACTTACATCTTTATTTGAAACACATAAAAGTTGATATTTTGAGAGTATGTATCTACACAATTATGAGTTATGAAAATTTTATACCATATGACCTTTAATAATGTCCTATAGATAAAAAGACAATTATTTTGATTATTACATCCCCAAGTACATTTATAATCCCTGAAAATGCAAATGTACACAATACACAAACAACGTTGCTCTGATTGTGTGGGAATACTTCTGTTAGAAGATGCATAATGAATGGTTGGCATTGGCATTGACACATACATTGGACTTACATGTGTGACAGATTTCCAAGTGCTTGTAAGGAGAAAAGTTCTATAACTTGAAACCATTGGGTTTTCTCCACTTTCATTTTATGACAGGTCATGATTTAAATAAAGGAGACTTGTAACATACTTGCCCAGGCTCAAGGGAACATGATAGAAGAGGGATGGAAAGTTTATGAGAGCCACAAGTAGGCAAGAAGTACCCTGAGGCATTGCCCACCCCCCACAAGCACACTGAGACTGACCGGTGCATTCAAAATTCCACAGTGAGCTGGGCGTGGTGGCACAGGCCTCTAATCCCAGCACCCAGGAGGCAGCAGTAGGAGGATCACCGTGAGTTTAAAACCACCCTGAGAATACAGAGTGAATTCCAGCTCAGCCTGGGCTAGAGTGAGACCCTGCCTCGGAAAACAACAACAACAACAACAACAACAAAACTCCACAGAATACCAACAAGTGCACTGACAAGAGCCCTTAGTGGAAAGGAGTGGGAGTGAGGGGATATAAGAGTATAAAATGATAAAAATATGAGAAACATTCAATATGCTCATACTTTAAAGCTCATGATAATTAAATATTTTATTAAAAAGAATACTGCAAATTCTTTGGACTCTAAGAGTTTTTAGGAATTATGAATGTATACTTTAACTCAACTATTTCAAAGGCAGGGTCATTTCACTTAAATTATTAGCTATACTTTTTTTGAGAGAGAGACACAGAGAGAGAGAGGGAGAGGAAAACAGATAGAGAATGGGCATGCCAGCAGCCTCTCAGCCACTGTGAACAAACTCCAGATGTGTGTGCCTCCTTGTGGGCAAGTGCAGTATTTGCGCCCTTGTGTCACTTTACGTCTGGCTAAACATGGGACCTGGAGATTGGAACCGGCATTCTTAGGCTTAGCAGGCAGGCCCCTTAACTGCTAAATCATCTCTTCAGCCCTATACTTTTATTAGTATATCTTTGAAATTAGATTCTACATAGGAAAAACCATATATATAAATTTTCTCACAGCACAATAGCAAATTATTTCTGTGTCCTTCACCCACTTGTATATTATATTCCTGATCAATGCACAAAAAGAAATATATAGTATTTACAGTGCTTGCACATAATGTGTTTCTGTACATATTGACAAAAATGTTATGTAATCAGGAAAAAAGCTATCTCATAGTCCTCTTCTTTGGAAAACTAATATAAAAAATGGGGATTTACTTTATAAAGAACAATTTTAGAATTTAACGGCCCTAACCCTTGAGTATCATTCATTTCCCCATTTAGTTTTATGGACATTTTCATTTTATCTATCTATGGATGTATTTATAGGCTTGTCTATGATGTATATATGATATTTATGTATATATGTGTGAATGTACACAATATGCACACAACTAACTCTGATAGACATTCACTATATATAAGGATTTTGAAGTGAGATTTAAAGATGTTTACTGTGAAATATACACTTAATTTTATTATCATTAAATATAGAAAGTGTACCTGAAACATCATTTTGCAACACACATATATATTTATTTGAGTTATGCACAAACATTGCCAGTAAAAGTATACATCACCTAACAAGATGTAGTCACTTGTGAAGTTACAGGACTGTACTATCCTTAAGTACCTTTTTGTAAAACAATGGGTATACATACTACTAATGCAAAATTTTAAATTTCCCTTATATAAATGATAGTTCTATCCCAGACCTTACTTTACAAAGTATATACCACAAAGGAAGATAATTTTATGTCATCATTATAATTCTGGAGCATGTGGAAAATGAGAGGAGGCACTCCACAAGTGAGGTAGGCTTACAGTTCCTATCAGGGCCTTCAGTAAATAAAGAAATCAAGATAAATTTCCATCATTTATGAACACATTTATTGAAAATCACATATTTTATATGTCTAGATATGTTTACTTAATAGATAATAACATCTTTCATATTTTTTTATTTGAGAAAGAGGCAGATAGAGAATGGGTGCACCATATCCTCCAGCCACTGTAAAAAAAAAAAAAAAAAAAACAAAAACAAAACAAACAAACAAACAAAAAAAAACACAGCCTTCAGCCTTCAGACACATGTATCACCTTGTGCATCTGGCTTATGTAGGTAGTGGGGAATTGAACCTGTGTCCTTAGGGGTTTTGCAGGTAAGTGCCTTAACTGTTAAGGCTTCTCTCCAGCCTGGGTATTGACATCTTAAAACACTAAAGATTATTTAACTCAATGGAAATATTCTTTGTAGGTAAACCATGATGGAATCCAAATATATATATATATATATATACAATATATAGTTTTATTATTTGTTTTGCTGATCCCATGTAGATGACCGTGAGTAGTGAGATATTCACAAATTATTTATACTAATACTAATTCTATTCTGGATTTAAAACATGTCCAGTTATTAAACAAAATATAGGATGCAGTTCAATTAATCTAGGAAAAAATAATCTGACAAGAAACAAAAGGTAAAAATTGTCACTCACCCAGATGGAGGTTTGATCTTTAATTTCTCTTTAGATTGCTTCTATTGTATTATAATCCCCCTTTGTCTTCTTTGCACAGATCCTGGTAACCACTCTTCTACTGTATGTTTCTGCGAATCTGACTCTTTTAGTAAGTATTGCATATTTGTAGAAATAGTCACATTTGTCACTGGCTTGAGTCAATATATATAGTGTTGTTGCTGTTGATTGTTTGTTTGTTTTTTCCTTAAGTATGGTATCACACTAGCCCCAGGCTACCTGGAACTCATTCTGTAGTCCCATGCTGTCTTCAATCACATGGTGATCCTCTTACCTCTTCCTTCCAAATTCTGGAATCGAAGGTGTGAACCACCACACCAGGCTTCATGTTTATTTATTAAAAAAAAAAAAACTCATTATGCTGTGTTATGTCTTTGAATTGCATTCACTTTTATACTTAAAAGTCTTTCATTGTAGTCAAGTGTGGTAATGAAATCCTATTACTGCAGCCACTTGAGAGCCTGAGGCAGGGTTTCATGTTCATGACCAGTCTGGGAACTTAGTGAGGCCATATGTGAAAGCCACAAGCAACCATGTGGCCTGTAGGTATTTCTCAGCAAATACTGCTAGTGAAATCCACGTAGAAATCTTCATTTGAAACAATTATTAATCATTTGTGCATAAACTTGAGTGTGTAATAGCTCTTTATAATATATAATTTAGGAACTATCAAACCATTTTATATAGGAGTTGTACCATTGATTAATCCACACATAGTCTATGAAGGTTAGAATTTTATTGTCCATCCTTATCAGTAGTTGTTATTTCCATGGTTGTTGTTATCATTATTATTATTGTTATTACTCTTCTAGAAATGTTTTTCATTATGTTTTTCTACATTTGCAAAATGTCTAATGATACTGTAATATAATGTTTGTTGGATATATATATATATATATATATATATATATATTATAAATATCAATTCAAATCTGATGAAAATAACCAATTCTTTCACTATCTCCAGGAACATAAACTGGTATTAGAACTGGCTTAATCACACCAATGAAAACAAACCAAAAAAGAATGTGTAGTACATCCTTCTATGCATTCAAAAATACTAAACAATATTCACAGTATATTCTTTATTCACAAATCAATACATTATTAAAAGTAATAATTGAATTTCTAATATTATAGATTTCCTTTATTTTTTTAAATGGCATTGTTATTTTTAATAATTTATCATGGAATTAAATGCACAAAAGGGATAGATATGTACACATATAAAAACTATCAAGAAATTAGGAAATTGTCTCAAAATAATGCCACTAATTTGGATCCTTGTTGACAATTGCATGTATTTCTCAATAGCTCAATGTACTGCTAAAAATGGCCTCCAGATCATTTTCCATACTTTTATTTCTCCTAATTGTATGTGGTATTAAAACATTTCATTGTCTGATTCACCACGTCCTCCTTAATGGACCATAAAAATTAAGTAGTGTGGTTGGGGCTCATTTGCTCAGTAAATTCTAGTTGGTTGGTTGATTAATACGATTCAACAGTTCTCAATTAAGTTTTATTCAACTTCAGATTTCACTAATGTTTAGCTGTATGGTGTGGCATACCAGAGGCAATGTAAAAAATGGCTTGTATCTTTATCTTCCAAAAGTACACTATATAACAAAAAGTCACCCTCTGGCATGCATAGTGAGCATTAGTAGTAAACCTTGCCTAGGATAGCCTAGCCTTGAACTTCATGCCCATCATAGCAGACACAAAACACAGAAGTCCCAGATATATAAATGTTCTCAAAATAACATCTTACACTTGTAAAGAATATGTATAGGACTATTATGAATTTACATAATGTTTACAATTTAAGGAATAAGATTTGTTTTACTTTTACCTTAGGAACTATTGAATACTGCTGACATCATGATTTTTAAATTCTTCATTGTATTCTATTTTTATTGAATTTTACAAAACTTTGACAAGCTTTGCAAGGTGTGGACAAAGTTCCTAGCTAAATTATTGTACAATATAGAATATAAATATACACACTCAAATATGATTAAATGTATTCATTTACTTTCACTTCTAATTATAATGCTGAATCTTTCATTGGAGCTGTCCAAAATATATAAATGGAATATATTTATAAAACAACCATACTCCACATGTAAATTCACTTTGGGTTACCATCATGAAAAAGGGATATTGATTGCAACAATTTTCATAAATGTATATAAAAAATAATTAAACAAAAAAGTGTTCTATAGGCCACTACTGTGGAATCAGCTGATATTCTTTCAGGGCTGAGTAAAGTTTATGTGAGAGACTTTGGGCTCCAAGAGAACTGCACTTTCCTGGCCAGGATCTTCATCTCTCAAAATACTTCCTAAGCAATTTCATAACTTTTCCTCCCATTGTTGAGATCATATGCACACACATGATCATTTTGTTTTAAAGATATTTCTAACCATAAAATGCAATATCTGACTACAAGTAACAAAAATTGGGACAAATACAAAACAACATAAAGATAAGGTATGATTTTATGATTTAGAAATAACGTTAATATTTTGCATTAAATATGTATCAAATTTGAACCTAAGTAAATATTTACTTGTCCAAAATTTGGAGTGTTCCAAATAGCTATATATTTTAACCTATTTTAGTGAGACAATCTTCTATTGTGGCAAGTTTTTCTTATAAATCATAGCCTACATGGTTCATCATTTTTATAAAGGGAATGTAATTCATAGAAACAATATAATATCAAGCATTTTTTAAAATGCTTTCATTTATCATACTTTACTAATATAACTATACTTATAAATGAATCATCACATTTGTTTCTTCTTTCTGAAAATTGATTAGTCACTAGATATTTCTGTTATGATCTTTCCTCTACTTCATGAGATCAGCAGAATTTAGATTTGGTTTTTTTTTTTTTTTTTTTTTGGTTTTTCGAAGTAGGGTTTCACTCTAGTCCAAGCTGACCTGGAATTCACTATGTAGTCTCAGGGTGGCCTCGAACTCATGATGATCCTCCTACATCTGCTTCCCGAGTACTGGGATTAAAGGGGTTCACCACCACGCCCGGCCTTGGTTTTGATTTTTTGAAGTAGGATCTCATGTAGTTCAAGTTGGTCCCATACTATGTAACCAAAGCTGCTACTGAACTTCTGATAGTCCTGCCTCCACATTTCAAATGTTGGAATTACAAATGTGTGCTATGCCATTAGATTTACATGTAGACATTATAGACTTCACATGTGACCAATTAGACTCAGGAATTCCTTCATTTTTTTTATTTTAAGCAATTAAAAATTAAATATGTGTAATGCATGTGTTTTGCCAGTATCCAGAAAGCAAATTCATGGACTATAAATAGTAGTGCACAAGTTTTCAAGCCTTTTTCATCTTTTATTAAAATATTACATTTAGTTATACACTTCCGAGAACTCACTTTGTTTTCCTTTTGAAATAAATGTTACTCCTTCTTCAGTTACAATGAAAAGAGCAATAATAAATGCAGATGTGCAGGTATCTCCATGGTAGTATATGGTGTACTTTGGGCATTTGCCTAGGTATAGACTTATTGCACAGTTGAGAACCCATGATCACTTTTTGTGATCCTCTGGGTAGGCTTGTAATTCTTCAGGCCAATGGCCCTCAAGTCCCCAAACCAGTGGCTTTTGAGTTCTTGCCTGTGTTTTGCAAACACAAAGATTGGGAATTATGATAGAATTCTTTTAGAGAGAGTAGAAATAAGAGAGAAGAAAAGCAGAAAGTCTTCCAAGCTGAGGTGTTTCCTGTTCTTGGTTGGAAGGGTCTGGAGACAAAAATACCTAGGATAGGGCCTGGGGAGATGGCTTAGTGGTTAAACGCTTGCCTATGAAGCCCAAGGACCCTGGTTTGAGGCTCGATTTCCCCAGGACCCATGTAAGCCAGATGCACAAGGTGGCACATGCACCTGGAGTTTGTTTGCAGTGGCTGGAGGCCCTGTATCATCTCTCTATCTGCCTCTTTGTCTGTCTGTCTCTCTCAAATAAATAAATAATAAATAATAAAAAAATTAAAAATACCCAGGATATTCAAGTGGCAACTTGGATCAGGTCTTTTAATAAGTCAGGCTTCTGATTGGATGAGTCTCATTTTCAAGTTCAAATGTATTTGAAGGATCTTATCTGGTTGGTGAGCATAGGAGGAATGCACAGACTCAGAAATGGCCCTCTAATTGGAGGGCAAGGTTATGGAAAGTTATGCAAGAAGAATCAGGAAGTATTCTCTGGTCAAGATCTTGGATCAGACTGGAATTCTAGTCTCACCAGAAAAGCTCAGTATCCATGCTCTTTTTTTTTTTGGCTTGTGTCCATAGCTGACAATCTGCAAAATAGAGTTAACTTGCTTTCAAACTCTATCACTGGTAATTCTACTTTTGTTTTTGGAGGGGGGGATATCCATAATGTTTTTCATGGTAGCTGTGCCAGTTTATATTTTTACCAACAATGGATAAACATTCCTATTACCCCATACCTATACCAGTATTTATTGTCAGTTGTCTTGACTGGAGTGAAATGTACTCTCAGAGAGATAATTATTTGCATTATCATGATGGCTAAGGATAATGAACATTTTTTAATATTTTATTTATTTACTTGAGAGAGAAATTCAGAGAGAAAGGGAGAGAATGGGCATGCCAGGGCCTGTAACTACTGCAAATGAACTCCAGATGCATTCATCACCTTGTGCATCTGGCTTTCATGGGTCTTGGGGAATCAAAACTGGGTCCTTTGGTTTTTCAGGCAAGTACTTTAACTGCTATGTCATCCCTCTAGCCCAATAATGAACATTTGAAAATAATTATTAGACACACACACACACACACACACACACACACACACACACACACAGATGCAAGCTGCAAACCAACTCCAGATGTGTGCACACCCTTATGGGGTCTATGCAACATTGCATATTAGTGTCATTGTGCATCTGGCTACACAGAACCTGGGGATTTGAACATGCATTCTTAGGCTTCTTTGGCAAGTGTCTACATTGCTAAGCCATCTATCCAATCCAACAATCCCTCTGCTTGCTGCACATTTCCTTGCTAAGCAGATATGGTCAGACACACAAAACAATGCCTTGTTAAAAATAAGAGTGACTTGCTGTCTAAAAATTTAATTCCAAATCAAATTGTAATCAGTGAGTACTGAAGTACAGAGAGGACTCTGTGGAATTTAAGGATCTTGTGGCTTTGGACAGGAGCACATGCATAGACCCCATAAGGGTGTGCACACATCTGGAGTTGGTTTGCAGCAGCTGAAGGTCTTGGTGTGAACATTCTCTCTCTTTCTCTCTCTCCCTTTCTCTCTCTCTCTCTCTGTGTCTCTCCCCTCTCTCTCTCCAAATAAAAATAAAATGGATTGAATTGTTCCTGTGAATTGCATCTTGGTAAAATGAGAAATGGAGATCTGTAGGGAGAGTAGACACACAGGTAGTCCTGGTGGGTTACCTATCTAAACAGTGTAATCAGTTCATTTATTGGTTTGCATGCTTGCATCTGTGTGTGTGTGTGTGTGTGTGTGTGTGTGTGTGTGTGTATGTGTGTGTGTGTGCATGAGTGCTTATGAATTGCAAGGTTTAAGAAGTTTACATCTTGGGCTGGAGAGATGGCTTAGCGGTTAAGGCGCCTGCCTGCTAAGCCTAATAACACCGGTTCCAATCTCCAGCAGTTCCAATCTCCAGGTCCCACGTTTAGCCAGATGCAAAGTGATGCAAAGGCGCAATGCTGCACTTGATCACAAGGGGGCGAACACAACTGGATTTCATTCACAGCAGCTGAGAGACTGCTGGCGTGCCCATTGTGTGTCTCCTTCTCCCTCTCTCTCTGTCTCTCTCCAAAAATAAATTTAAAAATTAAAAAGAAGTTTACATCCATAAACCAGGACAGGCTTCTCAATGCTGCAGAGATACTCGGTGAATGTTTGGCTTGCCAGTAACTATACAGGAAGACTGAAACTTACTCTTTCTTTGTCCCAGTAGTTTTGTTTTGTTTTTTTGATTCTCATCTCTTAATGTTCAGCTACAAAGCTTGTCTTCAGTAACTTTGCCTGGGATAATAATTATAGGGTTCTATAAACTACATGTTTCAGATTTCTTTGCTGGTTGGTTTCTCACTAGGGTATGAACACAGAGTTAATGTTCAGAGAACCAACTTTGCCTAAGCAAGTCCTCTTCGGCAGGATCAGACTGTTCAACTCAGGGATCACTCAAAATTCAAATCTAATATACCTCTACTCCTTCACATCAATTCTTTATCATTTACTAGCTACTCTTGTACTTATTATTATTGGTTAGCTCAAGGTTAACTTTTTAATATTTTGATTCCTCCACTACTTCTAAATTATTATTCTATTATATGCTCCTTCTTAGATTATCTAGGGCGACTTATATGGTTGTCTCACTGCACAGTCACTGTTACAACTGGCTCTCACTTTTCAGTTATTTGATGTTTCTTGCCATGGCTTTGGTGTGTGTAAGAGAGAGAGAGATTATTGGCAAATAAGTGCATATGGGAAGAAGCTGAATGGAGAGGCCAATTTGCTTTATGTAATTTAAGTTTCTATGTAAAAATCTTCCCTGACAATTTCAGCATCTCATGGATATATATTAGAACATTTTCTATCAAACTCTACAAGATCTATCTTTCTCAAGCTACAGGTGATTTTCCATTTCTTCCAACTGTCAGTTGGAATTACTTTTTAAGTTTTGATCCACTATCATCTTTCCATTCATGTAGTTTTCTTCTCCAACACTATTATTTATTTTCATTTTGGTGTACACTTAATGAAAAGGTTGTGTCTCTTCAAATATTCCCATATTTGAAATCATACCAATTCCTTTCTTAGTGTGAGACTATTTTCTAGTGTACACAGTAACTCAGCCTATCTTTATTTCATATTAATTGAAAATTGTTCTTTTGATCTTAAGTGGAATTATTCAATGGGATCATTAAACAGCATCAATTATATGAGATATTATGTCCACATGCATAAGTGGGGAGATAGTTCGACCAGAGCCTTTATTCTTTCTCACTATTAAAGCCCCTGAAGGACAAACAATAAATAGGAATCCTATGGGAAAGTCTTTGTGTGATTACTGAAAACAAACACTCTGTTCCACAAGGTCCCAGATGGAAACAGAGTTCCTAGGAAACCATCCTAAAACACAGCAAGAGACTGTGATTGCAAATGGCTTGTCACTTCTAAAGCACCTTAGAATTTAGGAATTCAGCCACCCTGCTCTGTGACCAATGTTAAGCTTTGATATGTTTTGACATTTATTGTTTTTATTGTTTGTTGGAATATGTCACTGCTTTTGTTTTTTTCTCTTATGCTAACATTAATGATGTTGCAGCCCAGTATTTACTTAACATTTGTTCTCTCCATTACAAAGTCTGCTAGGTCTATAATGTTGGGCAGGCTTTGGTGATTTCACAATGCCCTTACTCTTTTTTCTCTTACTACCTTTTCCTTAATCATTGTGCCTGAAGCATGCATGCTATTAGCTTCTTCCTTAAGTCACAGGTACATTTCCTGCCTGAAGGTTTTTGTTTGGCTTTTTTTTTTTTTTTTTTTTTTTGGCCTAGAATGTATGTTATCATCTTCACTTGGCCAATTTTTGAAAATTACTCATTTCTGTGGCAGTAGCACTTCCTCAAAGAGGTGGTTCCCTGGACACAGGACATGGTGCTTCCTCCAGTAATACTCTGGTGCAGCATGAAGTCAGGTTGACTTTGCTGCCTGTTGCAGTCAGGTTTGCTTTGTTGGCAGAAAACACCCGACCAAAGAGCTGCTTGTTGGAAAAAGAAGGTTTATTTTGGCTTATAGACTTGAGGGGAAATTCCATGATGGCAGGGGAAAACGATGGCATGAGCAGAGGGTGGACATCACCTCCTGGCCAAGGTCAGGTGGATAATAGCAACAGGAGAGTGTGCCAAACATTGATAAGAGGAAGCTGGGTATAATACCCATAAGCCTGCCCCCCAACAATATACTACCTCTAGGAGGCATTAATTCCCAAATCTCCATCAACTGGGAACCTATCATTCAGAACACCTAAGTTTATGGGGGACATCTGAATCAAGCCACCACACTGCCTTACCTTCATCTCCACAGGAAATTATAAATTGCATGTTTTCCACTCATTTTGTTCTCTTTAAGCAGGCCTATGTCCTTCAGAAGGAATGTTTTCTATCCAATCACTCTATCTCCAGTGCCTTCAACTGTGCATGGAACACAGTGGAAATTATGTTACACAGACAAAACACACACACACACACACAAACTTAATGAGAAAATTTTTGAAATTATAGATGTATTAACAATTCTCTATTCAATTTTTCTCTATTTTGTACCAGTTATAATTACAACACCACCTAAAAACTAACAAAAGTTAATAGAGAAATATACTCTATTAAAATACTATTCTCCATTTTTATGATGTGTTTGTTATGGTGAGGACCCCCAGGGAAGACCAGGGACACCAAGTAGTAGGAAGACCACATGATTTCAAATCTTAGTTTTACATTTCAGAAGTTCAGTAATCATAATCTTACAAAAGCAAGGGTTAATATTAATTAATTTTTAGAAAAAATAGGAACTTTCCCAGAATCTCCCCTCCTTGTTTTTTCCCTCCCCTGCAACTGCAGGCAAACATCAGTTAATACAGAAGAAAAAAACTGCACTCAGCAACAGCAAGAAAAATCACTTTTCTTGTGGGGACCCATTGTGTTAAAGCAAGTCCAAGCATACTGTTCAAATGCAGGTGAGACCTCATTGTGAGGCACCAATAAGCTGAACTTCCTTGCAAAAGTTCCCAGTATGGCGTCACTTATGTCCTTTTCCAGCTTATTGCTTATCACATGTTGATGCACATCTGATTTCATCTTTAAGCACTTAAAATAAAATTACAATGGCACGTTACTTAATGAATGATATATGTGTCACAGACTATAAGTCAAGCTTAATTTATAGCTAGAATGTGAAAAGAAAAAAAAAAAACTCAGAATACAGAAGGAAAGATGCAGCAATAGTTATAAAAATACAAAGGATCATAGAGACTTTATGGAATACTAACCCAACAATTTGGATAAGCTAGAAGGGAAAGATAAGGTTTTTGGAAAACTTAAATCTGCAGCTTAGCAATATTCATATATAGTATGTGATGAATGGCTTTGTACTTTACACATTGTCATTATTTTAAGCCAATTTTGGCACAAAATAAACTGCAGATAGTTTAAATAAAAATTAATATGGAAATCATATATGTTTTAGATAAATGCAATAAAATGACAGCAACATATGGATTTCAAAACTATAAGTAATAACTGATAAAAATAAGGTTTAAGTGAGAATAAGATGGCAGGTGATTCCATGAATCACTAGGAAGTACCTTGTGCATGCTAGGTTCTCCTGCCGCTGCAAACAAACTATTTGTATCTGGCTTTAGGTGGATTGGGAAATTGAACCCAGGCCATCAGGCTTTGTGAGCAAGCACCTTTAACTGCTGAGAAATCTCTCTAGCACCTCTATAACCTTTCTATAAACACTTTCTCTCCCAAGCTGAGTGCTTGGGTATATGTATGCTTGTATGCTTGCAGGCACATGTGTGAGTATATGTATGTATGCATGTGAAGGTCAGAGGTTGAAATCAAGTGTCTTCCTTAATCCTTCTCCCCTTAAATCTAGAACTCACATATCCAGTGAATTTAGATAGACTATTTTCTTGGGGATTGCCTGTCTCTGCCTTCTTTGTGCTGAAGTACTGGCAGATCAACCATGACAACCTGCCAGTGATGTGGGTGCTAGGTCTCTAAACTCTGGTCTTCACACTGGCAAGCATTTGGCAGACTGAGTCACCACCCCAGACCCATAGATCTTCTTTTGGAGCAGTCTCTGGCTTCTTCAGTCTCTGTCCTGAAAGCCCATTATCCTTGGAGTTTTAAATTTTGGAATATTTCTTAATTCAACCTATTCTTAGTGACTTCTTAGAATGTAGCACTTCTCAATTTCTTGAATATGCTAATAGAGAAATTCTCTGAAGTGAGGTTTATTTTTCTCTCCTACAAAGCTGCTTTCCTGACACTGCCACCCAGATTCTGAAATGGTGGACTCTTCCCGAACTGCCCCTGCAGTTACTTTTCCAGTGGGGCAATATGGTATTTTAATAATGGCATGTGCTGTCTGCTTAAGAACTGTCTTTGACACTTAGGACTCTTCTATTCAATACATGCACCTGTTCACGAAATTGGGATAATTCTATTTTAAATGTCTCCAAATTCTTTCCTGTTCTTTCTGATATCATTGACTATTGCTGTCTTGAGACATCTTATGCACACCTTCTTGATATCTTCTTTCTTATTCTCTTCAAGACATTGTAAATGGAATTGTAAAGTTATCTTTTAAACACACACATATAATCATGATACTGCTATCCATTTTATGCAACTGATAATCCACACTCCATACAACAGCACATCTTTAGTATCTCTCCTGTTTACTGCATGAAAGTCCATCTCAATCTCTGCCCCACATGCATCCTTTGGACCTTTCATAGAAAGAATAGATATAATGCAAGCATCTACTGCATATTTTCTTTGTTACTAGTGCCTCTTGCCTCCTGTTCATCTTACCACAGCTCTGATTTACTCTTCTTAGAAAATCAGTCTCCATTCAAAGCATGGCTTAGGTGATTCTGTGTTGGCTAAAACTGTCTAACCTTCTTGAACAGATTTAGTGTGGTATTCCCACCTCTGTGCTTCCTTGTCCATAATACTCAAAAGACATGTGTGATGTAAATGCATCTGGTTGTTTCTATGCTTATTTCCCAACTCAATTCTAAGTTACTTTAAAAGTTAAGACCTTTCTCAGCTCTCAATACATTAAGGACTTTACTTCTGTTGTCAGAGTGTGAATTAAATATTGAAAGTTTCAAAAATGCTGTAACCACTGAGAGGAAAAGTTTGCTTTCCTTGTATAGAATAATTTATCAAATATCTGACAGCACAAGATCATTGTGCAATGGTTGCACTGATTCTGGTAGCTACTTGATTTTTAAGTGAGTTTTTGTATTGTTTTTGTATTATAATCCATATTCAATAGAATTTACTTAAGTCAATCAACTACACACATGCATATCAGATCATATTTAAAATTAGGACAATTATAATTTTGATAAATCCAGTAGATGAGTTTTTGACAGGCTGTTTATTGTGTGTGAGGGGGTTGAGAATACAGGATAACTTCAGGAGTTGTTCTTCAGGAATGTCATCCACATTTTCTAAGACACCCATTAGGTGCAACTGGTTTACCATCAAGCTCCTGTGATCTTCCTCAGCATATCCTTTGTACTGATAGTTCATTAGCAAGACATCAGGCCAGCAATTTTACATGGGTATTGGGGATCTAACTGAGATCCACAGATGTTCCAGTAAGCTAAACCAGACTGCAAAACCTTCCCATGTTACAACTCATAGGTTGCAGATATCAGGTGTCTAATTTATGCCTTTACTTTTCCATATTTAAAGGAGAAAATAAGTTTCTGTAACACTACCCTATACACTAAATGTGTGAATTCGACATCTTTATGAACAAGTGGACTTAACACATGTTTACTCAAGCCAAAGTTGAAAACACACCATTTAGGCCATGAACATCTTCTCAACACCCCAAATCAAGTCTGTGAGGCAGTTAGTTTATCATGTTTGATTCCAATTGTATTCTAAATTCACTGAAACTTATCATCTTTATAGTAACAGATGAGCCAAGCATGGTGGTGCATACCAATAATTATGGTACTCAGAATGTTGAGGCAAGAGGATCACTGCAAGTGAGTTTGCACACAGACTGGCTCCATAGATTTTTTAAGCTAATGTGGATAAATATGGTCAAAATATAGCATATATATGTATAAAATTTAAAATTTTTATTTTATTTGTTTATTTGAGAGAGATAGATGATAGATAGATGATAGATAGATACATGCTAGATTATAGATAGATAGATAGATAGATAGATAGATAGATTGATAGATTGATAGGGAATAGGCATGCTAGGGACTCTAGCCACTGCAAGTGACCTCCAGAAATATGTACCATCTTATGCTTCTGGCTTACATAGTTACTGAGGAATCAAACTTGGGTCCTTAGACTTCACAGGCAAGTGACTTAACCACTAAGACCCTGTATGAAATTTTAAACAAATTAATTAATTGTAAAAAATAAAGTACATTAACTACACAACAAAGGCTACTAGCAAATCTAACAACTAAAAACCACTGCAGTATAATAAATATCTTTCAAAATGGTAGTGTCTTTTCCATTCTGTACCTTCTTTCTACCCAGTTAAACCTTCCAATGAAAGGCAGATATTATAAGTATGTGGATTAGGTTTCCTCCTTACTAAAGTTCATTGTTCTTAGCTATAATTATCTCTGCTGTTCCATTTTCAATAACAGTTGCCTCATCTTCTTCGAATATTACCTTCCTTCACTTATTATATAAGTTCTGTTTCAACAATGATTTCTCACCATAATTCTCTTCCACAAGTCTCTCCATGGTTATTATACTCAGAAATTAAATAAAATTATATAGTAGACACTTTGTCCAGCACACAGAAATATCATCTTTCACCCTCTTCATACAAATATGTTCTACTTCCACACTGGAATTGTCAGTACCGTGGATATGCTTTCTGTATCCTTTTTCATTATCTATTCCATGCTCTCCAGAGCATATGTTGAAAATTGGTGCTGAATTCTACTTCCAAAGCCCTTAAACATTGAGCTGAACTTCACCTAATACTGTAACTCTTTACACACCTGCTCAAATTTTGAACTACTTATATAAAACAGAATGTACACAAAATTAAACTCAGAGTCCTAGCAAAACAAATTCTGCAGTATGACCAACTTCTTCAAGGTTCCCATCACTCTCAGTCATTCCAGTGACCTTGCTGACTGCAGCTGGTGATTGTGCAAGCTTTCTCCCATACCTGCTGTACACAAGAAGCATCAGTCACTCTCTTGCTTCTTTCTTGTGCTTCCTTCACATAACTGAATATAGAAAACCATATGTGATGAGTCTGTTCCCGTGAAAACAATAGCACCAACCCACCAATGTCCTCTATGGACTTTACTCTGAGTGGCTTAGTTTTCTTTAGTGTACTTCTGTTTATCAAATGTTTTATGCATTTCCTATCTCTCCTTCCACAACACATTCCAAGCCTTTGAAGGTTATAGATTTTTTTTTTTTTTTTTTTGCTTCACTGTACAATCCCCATCAGTAGAATGATGCTTGATACAAGGTACATGCTTAAAATGTTGCAAGAATGAGGGAAATTCAAACTTGAATTAGGGTGTGTTGAATAAATAGGTGAATCACTGTCAAAGGTGGCTACATCCAGCAGAGTATTTGTTTATGTTTAAGTAACTTTATATTTTCTTTTTTAAAATTTTTTAATCATTTATATACTTAGAAGAGAGAAAAAGAGACAGAGAGAGAGAGAAAGAGAAAGAGAGAAAGAGAGAGTGAGAAATTGGGTATACCAGAGCCTCCAGCCACTGCAAACAAACTCAAAACACATGCACTACCTTGTGCATCTCGATTTACGTAGGTCCTGGGGAATCAAACCTGGGTCAATTGGTTTGTAGGCAGATGTTCTAACTACTGAGCAATCTCTCCAACCTGAACTTCATGTTTTCTTATTTCAGTACTATAAATAATTCATGATCACTGAATGAATAAATTAAAAACAGTGAGAACTGGGCTGGAGAGATGTCTTAGCGGTTAAGGCACATGCTTGTGAAGCCTAAGGACTCCAGGTCGATTCTACAGATCCCACATAAGCCAGATGCACATGATGGTGCACGCATCTGGCATTCATTTGCAGTGGCTAGAGGCCCTGAGAGGTCACTGCATGAACCTATAAAGGAGAAGCATATGTTGCAGTGGGGACTGCAGGATGATGGCAATGTCAGAACCAAGGGATTTCTGCAAAGGACCTGAAGGTGGATCACAAGTCATGGAAAGCAGACAGGAAATAGCACAATTTTGAGTTTTCTTTGTCAGGTTTAGGTCTTGTGTGGTATCCTCATTCGTTGCTGTATTCCCATTTTCTCTCTCTATGTCCATGCATAGTGTATGAATACACTATTTCCTTGATGTTATATGAACACACAGTTAAGAATTTACCTGAATCTCAGAAGGAATTCTATACTTACACTTTAAAACATAATAGACATGTGGAAGACTATAAGGACTTTTGAAGTTGGAATGAATGCATTGCACACTTTGAGATGACTAATAATGCAGGGGGATGAGAGTTGGAAAGTTATGGGTGAAAATCAGTATGTTTGGGTGTCAAATTAAAAAGAAGTGGACTTATGATAGTTTATACTGTTTGCCAGCTTAGCAGTACCTAGAATCACCTGTGAGGGGTTACCTATATTAGGTTAGACTCTGTGCACACCTTTGAGGGATCATACAAACACTGGATCTGGACTACTTCAAAAGGATTAAATTGATTTTTGTAAATTATTATGCCCAAGCAATAAAGAAGGAAACTAATAAAATTACCATGTATTCACTTATATAAGATTACTTTTACCTTCAGTATCACACTAGAATAATATTTTCATCATTCAATACATCTCCAAATACTACCAGTCTCTTTATACTTTCTGACTCATTTTTAAAGACACATTAATACCTGTCCCTTACATAAATTTATGTGTTTATACTTATCAAGTTTTCTCATTAGTAATTTTTGTTGTTGTAGACATTGGCAAGAGATATTGAATAACTTGGTTATTTGCTCTATGAAATTAAACATTTATTTAAAATTTGTGTAAAGTAGGAGCAAACTAGAGATCTCATTTATTATATAATACTGTTAGATGAGTAGGTCTGTAAAGGCTTTAGAATGGCATCTGTTATTACTATAAATTCATGGATTTCTAAATGGCATCTATTTATAAAAATCATGAAGTATGTATCCATAGATCTTCTGTTGTGAATTTTTTTATTTAGAGATTTATTTTTAATAGTATTTATATATATTTATACTATATATATTATTTATATATATATATATATATATATATATATACTATATATATATATATATATATATATATATATATATATATATATATTTATATTTATATATACATATATTTAAAACAAAGGAATATTGATGTCTAATAATTCTTATTATAAAGTTTTATGGAAAATTTGAGATTTAAATGTGTCATACACAATCACACACACCACACATTCACATTCAGAGTAGAAATAATTATAGAGAAGAAAATGTTTACTACGGTGTGCATTCCTAGAACATGTGTTTATGTTTTTTGTTTTTTTTTCTTTTTGGAGAGACGGAGAGGAAGACAGATAGAGAATCGGCGTGCCAGCAGCCTCTCAGCTGCTGTGAACAAACTCCAGATGCATGCACCCCCTTGTGGACAAGTGCAGCGTTGTGCCCTTGTGTCACTTTGCATCTGGCTAAATGTGAGACCTGGAGATTGGAACTGGCATTCTTAGGCTAAGCAGGCAGGTGCCTAAACTGCTAAACCATCTCTCCAGCCCTATTTATGGTTTTTTATGAGCAATTATTTGTTCTCACATAATAAAAATGATAATTATGTAAGAATAAAAATAAAAAGCCTAGTTTTCATTGCACATGGTCAATAAAATGCATGATTTATTTTCTTTCTTTTAAATTACAATTTCAACTACAACTTCCAACTGACCCTTATAGTACGTTTTAAAGTAATAGGTATTTTGGAAGTCATTGAAGTATAAAAAAAAATGACATACAGAGCTGTAGGGATAGCTTGGCAGTTAAGGAGCTTGCCTTGAAAGCCAAAGGACCCAAGTATAATTTCCAGAACCCACATAAGCCAGATGCATAAGGTAGCACATGTGTCTGGATTTTGTTTACAATAGCTGGTGGTCTCTCTGCCTCTCGCTCTCTCAAATAGTAAATAAATAAAGGTTTCTTTTTAAGTTGAAATACATATGTAAATTGTTATCTTTATATCAGCTACTAGGAACCAGCCAAATACATTCTTTTATTCTTTTTTTTTTTCTCTTTTTTGTTAGTTATGTAGCTAGTGTGAATACAGTCATGCTGGTACCATCGTTATCCTCCTCCCTGTCCTCCCCCATCTGAAGGGACTCTCCTGGTTGGGAAATATGGGTCGTGCACTGTGGAGGTAGCCATCATTTATGGGGAAGAGGCAATGTCTCTGTGCTTAATGTCCCAATTTATAGCTCTAGCAATCTTTCTACCGCCTCTTCTGTGAATTTCCCTGAGCCATGTTAGGATTGTTTTAGGTCTACTTCAGTGATGAAGTCTAGGGAGCCTCTGTGCATCTGGATATCTGGTTTGGAAGGAATTGAGTGTTTTCTGTTTCTATCTCCTTCACCCTTGTGTCAGTACCAGGTTCCTCAAGAAAGCTGCACTCTAGCCGGGCATGGTGGTGCATGCCTTTAATCCCAGCATTTGGGAGGCAAAGGTAGGAAGATCGCCATGAGTTCAAAGCCACCCTAAGATTACATAATGAATTCCAGGTCAGCCTGGGCTAGAGTGAGACCCTACCTTAAAAAACCTAAAAAATGAAAAAAATAAAATAAAAAAGAAAGCTGCACTTTTGCTCATTTCCCCCATTACTCTCTGGTTTCAGCTGGGTCCCTGGTGATGTGTGATGGACTGATTCTCTCCTCAGGTTCTGCGTCCATCTGAAAAAGAAAAGCAAATTCTCCAACGGAGAGAGAGGTCAGCAACAGATACATAGGATAACCATTATTCTTGTTATGAAATGGCACAAAGCCTTGTGCAGACAGCCTGTGTCCACAAGGCTGGCACATTCTTTGTAGCATCACATCTCGGGACACAAACATCCCTCTGAAGGCAGTGTGAGGACATCACTTCTCATTGTCATTGCCTGGAGATAGTTTCTTATTGTTCAGGGAACCAGCACTGACCAGCCATAGAAGCACAAGGACTGCTTTTCTTGTGGCACGCAGGTTTTATCAATCTCCCCATGCTGTGATGCATGTGTAATTTTTATTGTGTTGTAGTTGATTGCCTTGAAATTGTCTTCCATCCCGTGTACATTGGCAAATGTCTGTATGTGATTGGTGTTCACAGTCAAAGGAACATAAATTGCTCCTATCTTAAACAGGTGATATATGAACACATTTCCCTAAGTTCCTTGAGGATAAAAGGCAGGTAGTCAAAGGCTGAAATCAAATAGTAGTAATTTATCTGTTTGTAGGAACAGTAGTTACTTTGGTCTAAAATACCTACTCTATGTTGTGTACTTTCACCACAGCAAAACCATATTCACTGGGTCAATTGCTACCTAACATGTTTTATATTCTTTTCATATTTTACAATTTTCCTAGTAAGTAAGCATTATTTTGTCAGCCATAAACATAAGAATTTAACAGAACCTCACATAATAACTCTAATTCAGGGGAAGTAATGCTGACTTTGTGGCAAGTCAAAATTATAGATCATTTTAATGATTCATTTTTAGTTTAGAGAAAACAGTTCTACCTATAGTTTTGTCTCAGAAGCTAATTCACTTTTTGCACATCACACTGATAAGGAGCCCATAGGGACAGAAACACCTCACTCCATGTCTGCAGAACATAGCTGTCAGTGCTGCCAGTTCAGAACCACCAGGTCAACTGTCATTTCCTTTTGTTCATCACCTCCTTCATTACCTATAGTGTTTGGGAAGTTTCTAGATTTTTGACTGAGTCATGCCCTGTACCTACATATTTTCATATCTTTAATGAATATAGTCATTTCCAAAGTTTATAAGTTTGAGATATGATATACACAAATTGAACATTTTTTTTTATTTGCAAAAAGAAATAGATAGAGATATGTAGAGAGCAAGAGACAGAGACAATGGGCATGCCATGGCTTCTAGCCATTGCAAGTGAACTCCAGATACACGCATCACTTTTGTACCTGGCTTTACATGAGTACTGGTGAATCAAACCTTACTCATTAGACTCTGGAGGCAAGCATCTTAAATACTGAGCCATATCTGTAGCTTCAAATTTTACATCTTTCTGAAGATGTTTATTATAATTTTGAACACAGCAAGAAGTGAGGTAAATGGATTTGATACCTTTAAGTACACTGAAGGGTAAGCCTAAATGGTATTTGACGAACCTTTCAGTTTTATGAGTACTAATGATCAAGCTGACTGTATTCTAAATATGTATTTTATTTATCACAGATATGAAAATGTGGGAATACGAATTTATGAAAACGGCTGATGCTAGCAAGTGATCTTAAAGGCCAAGGCAGCTTATCTGGCAGAAATAGTATGTTAGAATCATAATTATTTTGTGGGAATATGAATATTTTAATTTGTTTTGTAAAGCAAAGAAATAATAGCGTAATAACAGTGAATATTTGTGAACAAAATAAGAAATCGTCTAAAACTAAATGTATTTACATATAAACAGAAAACTATAAATACACTTGCATATATATATATATCAAAATATATTTACATAGCAAATGAAAGAGACAAAGTATAGGATTGAGCAAAAATCATTATATAGCCCTGGTAATCTCATTCACTCCCTGTGCATGATGCAAGCTATTGCAATTCACATATTAGTCATTTCCTTTTGAGCCTGTCACATTCCTAAGTTTTGGGGATTTTATCATTAGATCCTTCTTGTGCATAGGGCATAAATAATCCTTCTGGATCCACCTGCCATTTTCTCTAAGTCAATATTTTAATCAGAGGTCTTCCTGACAGTAAAGAATGTCATTTGTTCCCAAGGGTGGTACCAATAGTACAAACCATTTCCCTATCGATATTATTTATGTCTATTTTCATAACCATCAAATACTATGGGACCATTAAATAAATATGGATTGTCATACATCAGGAAGAAACTGGAATGATAGCTTGGCATCACTTTATCCACAAATGCATGGAGGTATAAAGGTATTGCCCCTTCAGTAATCGTGCTCTCTGTTGCTTTGGACCTGGATGTGTGTGTCCTTTGAGACTCACCACAGTATGACTGACCTACTCTCTGGACAAAGGAAACTGCTCTGAGGGAAAAGATGTTTTTATTTATTTATGCATTATTCTGTCACTTTTTGACATTATATTTTTTATTTGTGTGTATATGGTGTGTGTGTGTGTGTGTGTGTGTGTGTGTGGATGAGTGTGTATGCATGCAAATGTGCTTTGTTTTCTTCAATGCTAACTTCTCATTTTCTTCTGAAGAGGCTTGGAAAATGGTTAACATACGCTTTTCATCATTATGTTTATTCAGCTTGATGGGGCTTCTTAGCATCCAGGGAATAATTTCAACATCAGAGCACTTTATAAACATTATGTAATGATAGATAACCAACTGTGATCTAAGAAAGTGTGGAGCTGGGGTAAGTAGGTGCTCCATCAATTCTAGTATGTGCTCATGTCGTTTCTTAACTTCAACATAAAGAAAAGTTCTAATCCCTAAGACATAATGAAAGAATTGAGTGTATGATGATTTTGCTTTATTTCATTATCTTGTGTGTTTTAATGGGACCATATACTTTTACTAATGTTAAACTGCCACTATAAACAAATGCTCAGATTCATGGATCTGGAGAATGTAGTGCCAAAGAATGATGCACATTCTCTGGCTGCTCTGCTCATATTTCTCTTGATACGTAAGTGTTTCTTAATACATAAATGTTAGCTGTTCTCCTGGAAAAAAAATAATAATTGTCCTGCAATAAATATCAACACACTTATGTGATTTACAATAGATATTCCTTAGTTAATTATTTTGCCTTGGCACATCAAAATTCCAATTGATAACACATTCAAAGTTTATTATAACTTTGTGAAGCTGGAAAGTTTTTGGGAGTAAAGCAATCAGGTATCTGTGCATCTCAGAGAGATCCAAGTATGATAGCCCCAAAGAGCAACTTGATGAGCCCGTAAGCTTACTGTAGTTACATACAAAGTATGGGTGAAGGGTTAGTTAGAGGAGTGTGGATGAGGGTTACTTGCAAGAGCACAGGAGACTCAAAGCTGCATCACTGATAAGCCCACACAGCCCATGTGGAGACTCAGTGAAGCTGGACTCTGGAGTCATGATTTGCAAGCAGCTCAACCAGGAGAATCCCTCATTCTCAGAAATTGGTACTGCTTCTATAGCATTTGATAGGCCTAAATTTCAACTTTCAGGGACTCATTTACTCCCTGAATCTCATGAGCCTTTCTCTTCCCTCCAGGAGTCTAGATTTCATTTTGAAGGAGCTTATCATACAATACTTTCTATTAGAAAAATATAGAAAATTATGAAAAATTAAGAAAAAATTGTTTTTACATTTTTTTCCTTTTTTGCTTTTTGACTTGTTTAACGAGCCTTCAAGGGTCATACATGATGAATATAATTATGCAGTTTTATAACTGCTGTTTATTTTCAGATTATGTACATAATATATGCATTGTCTTTTATAAATACAGTTTTGAAAGTTTGCCTACTATATCATTAAGATATAGGCAGACATAGACACAATGTTAATTTTCCACTGCTGCTGATACAAATTACAAGTCACTTATTTTGTAATTCCTTAGCTAAATCTACAAGACAGACATGATAGTCTAATGAGGATGAAGGCAATCCTGCAGTCCGTTGAAAGGCCCTGAGAAACACTGCACTGTTCTCACCCTTCTAGCATATAAAGCTGCACCTACTTTGAAGCCCATGTCTCCCTTTTTCTCCTCTGCTCTCTTTTCTAGCACTGAGTCAAGTTCTCATATTAAGTCATATTGACCAGCTCTCTGCTTTCCTCCCACATCCTTACTGACTCTTGTGACCTATATTGTTATCACACAGAAAGACTAGTATAATACAAGCAGCTTTTGGGAAAAGACACATTTTCAGTAAGGGTGCTGGAAAGGGGCATCCACATGGAACAAAAATCAGAAAACAAAAGTAGAAAATTCCCTCCACAACATTAGTTATGACAGGAAAGTAAGACCTGGGATGACTATAAAAATATTGAAAATTCTTCATTGGAATGAACAAGAATTTTTTTTTTTTTTTTTTTTTTTGTCTGTGAAAACCCCAAGGAATGGGGGAAAAAAAGCAAACAGACGTTATATCCAGTTAAGCAGCTCTTTCACAGTAAAACAATCAATAGAGTGAAGAATGTGAGGACATATTTGTAACCTGTGCATTTGACAAGGGGTGGCTATCCAGAGGATAACCAAGAACCTCAACAGAAAAACAAACAAACAAACAAAACAAAACATAAAAGTGAATAATAGACCTAAATAAACATTTTTTAGAAGAATACACACAAAATGACCAACCTATCTATGACAATAACCTCTCTGTATCCACATTAAATAGTTGGTTGGGGAAAAGTTTAATGCCCTCTGCAATATTAATTCCCCTGTGCTGTACTTGTACAAGAACACTCACAGGGTTCAAGGATTTGGTTATGATACTAGGAATCCCGTTTATCAAACATGCTGTATAAACACTCATTTACATTACATTTACAACATAAATATGATTTGATGAAATAAAGTAACTCATATTAAAGATAACATAAATATTATGTCCACAATGATTTTATATACCATGACTTTTATTCCCATTCTATATTGTAGCTTATGTATAAAAATTCTAATTATTTAATTATTTCTTATTTAAGACCATAATCACTCAAATGTACAGAAAACATAATAAAATAAAGTTTTAAAGTAGGGTAATATTTATTGAAAAACTTTTAAAATAATTTATAATTTTAAAAGATGTGTCTATAAATACATTCTTGCATTTTCTTACTAGAATTGTTTGAGAATTATGACAAAGGTATTTAAAATTAGGTATTTAATCTTTTTTTTACATGAGAAAGAATGAAAGAGAGAGAAAGAAAGAATTGCCAAACCAGGACCTCTAGCTATTGCAATTGAACTCCAGATAGTGTGTGTCACTAGCACAAATGTCAGAGTTTGCATGCTTATGTCTCCTTGTTTATCTGGCTTATATGACACCTGGAGAGTCGAACATGGGTCCTAAGGCATCAGGGGCAAGTGCCTTAACCATTTATCCATCTCTCCAGCCCGAAAATAATTTTTGATATAATTTTACATGAAAGTATTGGATGTAAGAAGAACTCAGTTAATAAGGATATACTATAGTGTTTATTAAGTAAAGACAATGTAGCTCAATCTTTAAATTATAAAAATAAGAAATCCTGAAAATAAATTGGAAGAAAAATCATTTGTGAACATTCAAATTGAAAAAAAAAATACAGTCTAAATTAAAAGCAAATATAAAAGTCAAAATTTTTGAAGAATGAAATCTCCAGTATTTTTACATGAACATATACACTTCCAGAAAACTATGAAGTAAATAAATAAATAAAATTCATTACAGTCAAACGTTTTCTTAAAGGTTTGAAAACTTTCTCCCAGTGCTCATTCATGATTTATATGATGACTAAGGACAATTTTGTTTTATCTTTGAAACTTTGATATTTTTTATTCAGGCCTCAGTATGAGTGGCCTTTATGCACCTTATTTTGTTTTGTTTTGTTTTGTTTTTCAAAGTAGGGTCTCACTCTAGCTCAGGCTGACCTGGAATTCACTATGTAGACCTAGGCTGGCCTCGAACTCCTTCTACCTCTGTCTCCCGAGTGCTGGGATTAAAGGCGTGCGCCACCACGCTCGGCTATGCACCTTATTTAACTGATGACACTGCAAAAAATACCCAGCAAGCCCAACAGCACCTGAATAAACTTTGACTTCCAACTAGGCAGAAGACAGTTCTGCACAGAAAGGTTCCAGTTTCTCACATTGTGGCAAAAACAAAAAGTCTGTCTCTCTAGCTCTCCCATTATTTGCTCTTCAAGTCTATGTGTTTACAATGACATGCTGGCATAGTTTCCTTGGTAAAATTGATACCTTGGGAAACAATTTCTGTGCTAATTTTTTTATTTGGCAATAACAATGTTCAGAAGAAATTCTGATATTGCACTAAGTTTGATATTTTGGTACTCCTTTATTAGTACATCCCTTTGTTTGAAGTTATTAAATTATGTTTAAAATTAGAAACTAAGAATTGCTTTGTAAATTGAATAGTGGATTACTAAAATATGTTTCCAGAATAAGCTTGACACAATGCTAATATATATAAAATATATTCAAATGACATCTACATGATTTTGAAAGCTTAATGTGGTCAGATTGATGCTATGTAAGGTTCAGTGTACCACCACAATAGTGTCCTGGTTCATAATCCATTTGCAGTACTCCACGGGATAGTAGTGGATGCTGTTACTATCACTGCTAAGACAGTTTCCTAGTGTGGAAATACCAAACAAGAGGGATTGTTGATTTTATGTTTTTTTTTAATATTTTATTTTTATATATTTATTTGACAGACAGAAAGAGGGAGAGAGAGAAAAAATGAGAGAAAGACAGAGAATGGGAGCACCAGGGCTTCCAGCCACTGCAAATGAACTCCAGATGCATGTGTCACCTTGTGCATCTGGCTAACTTGGGTCTTAGGGAATCAAACCTGGGTCCTTTGGCTTTGCAGGCAAATGCCTTAAGTGCTAAGCCATCCCTCCAGTCCTGATTGTATGTTTTGAATACAAGCCAAACCTTGTCTTTAAGGAATCTGATGGCTCTGGTATCATCAAGATGGTCAGAAGTACAGCCTAGGGAAGGGCGGTTGTTTGCAAAACCTGATGGATCAGAGTTCACTTTCCCAAGATCCATGTAAAGCCAGATGCATAAAAATGGCACATGCATATGGATTTCAGTTGAAGCATTAGGAGACCCTGCCACATATGTTTATTTTCTCTCTCTCTTTTATAAAGTATTACATAAAATGTAAAGAACTATATGTAGAAGTTTCCCCAAATTAAAAAAAAAAAAAATACACAAAGTTAAGGAGTATTTCACACTTGCAAGATTTTTCAGACCAACTAACATTCTCATTCTGAGGGAATTCTCTCGTGTTTATCTGTACATTCCATCTGCATTATCATTTCATTTTGAAGCCATGACTCCTGAACACATTCTGGGTATACACATCTCTTCCTGAGTTGGCATGGTGGAGTTTGGAGCCTCAGTTACAGTTATGTAACAGCCAGCAACTGCAGTGCTGTGGGAAACCACCACACTTCTTTGTATATTTTCTCCCTCTTCACGGACATCTCCCAAGATCTCCTTAAGCTGAAAGATATTTTTGCCCAGAAAGCTTACATTGAATGGAAGTAGTGAACTTGAATCTGTCATATGTACTGCAGTCATTCTTATCATCTCACAAACCAACTGAAAAACATGACATTTGCCCTAATTTTGGTTGATGAGAAATTCTCTCAAATAATTCTTTCAGGACTGAACTTAAATTTAACATATCCCATATATTGTTAATAACCAGTTCACATAAAAGGAGTGACCAATATCTAAGGCAGATAAGGTATTTAATTACCTATCCATAAAAACAAAAAGACAGGGCTGGAGAAATGGCTTAGCACTGAAGGCACATGCTTGAAAAGCCAAAGGACCTAGGTTCGATTTCCCAGTACCAATGCAAGCCAGATGCACAAGGTGGAGCATGTGTCTGGAGTTCATTTTCAGTGTCTGGAGACCCTGTTGTAACCATTCTTATCTCTCTGTAAAACCAATCAATCAATCAATCAATAAAATATTTAAAAGAAGTTGAAAACAAAGAAACTAGCATTATTCCTATGTTTTTTTCTGCATTTACTCTAGGAAATTAATACACTAATGTAGGTAAGATGTGAAGCAATTAGCAATTAGATAACTTATCCAGACAAGCCTTGGGTGTGGAGATCCATTTGCCATTTCATATGGTTTATTATTGCTAATAATTTAAGATATAAAGTAAATAATAAAACTGGATCTTCAGCTGTTGAAGTTTTATTATCTGTATAACTTTTGAAAGTATTTTATATCAAAATCCAGAAACTATCATTGATAATAGTAAATAATTAAAATTTAATCAACCATAGTAAATACCCATCGTTTGACACCATTTTACATTTATTACTTATACTGAAAACATATTGCAAATCTGTTAAGACAGAATTAAGGGAAAAGCAGAGGCGAGATTTATAAGACAAGCCAACAGTCATGTCATATCTCCTTAACTTCTTTGAAATTAATCCAAATAAGATATGATATGAATTGGGAAGTGAAGAAAAATATTGAAGAATCTTATTGCTACTGCAGTCTCTACCACTATGTAGGAAAATTTATGACTAGATCCATCATATAACCCTGTTGATGTGTGGGAAAAATGAGATGAAGTAGATGAGTTTTAAATGTGTCTCATATTGCTGTGCAAAGTCAGATGGCACTATAGAACTAGTGTCTCTGGCCCAGCAATGTGGAGCTGCTGAAGACATTTCTGAATATGTGAGGCAGGCCACACTTACTTTGAAATGAACCTGAAGAAATCTCAGTTCTAAAGTTGTTCAGAAAGAATTGCCTTGGGGTATAAGCCATGATGTCACAGAGTCATTGAATTTTACATTCTAGTCTTCAATCTAATTGCATTTTTCCTCGACATAATTTCTCATTCTATTGCTAATGGCTGAATTACAAAATTGAATTATTCTAAAAATGGAATGAAAAGTTAAGGGTCAATATATTTCCCATTATGACCAGACATTTTATTAAGATAAGATCAGTTATTATATTGTGTCATTATTATAGAAAAGTATATTATTGGACATTGAGTTCAATAGTTTATCAGTGATAAGCGTCTATATTTAGCTGTATTTCATGTTTTCAAAATAACAGACTTGTAGTCAATAATTCAAAAATTATGATTATTATTACTAAATGCAAGTGCATTTAATTTAGCAAGGTTTTCTGTATGATTTCAATATTTTAATAAATATAACTTTAACATACCTTAATATAAGGATGTATACATAATTTTATTCATAAATTCCTTAAATTCATAAATTCCTTACAATATGAAGATATAGGTACTGTTAATATTTTACTCTATGTGATGGTTAATCCTATCTATCAAATTGACAGACTCTAAAATCACCAAGGAAACAATTCGCTGGGAATATCTATGAGTTTTTTTCTAGATTAGATTAATTTTTCTGGGAAAGCTAACTTTAAATGTGTCCAGTATCATTTTATGGGATGCATAAAAAAAAAAAAAAAAAAACAGGGGCTGGAGAAATGGCTTAGCGGTTAAGGAGTTTGCCAAAGATGGATTCTTAGCCAGATGCATCGGGCACATGCATCCAGTGGCTAGAGGCTCTGGCGTGCCCAGTCTCTCTTATCTCTCTCTCTCTTTCTTTCTCTCTCTCTCTCTCTCTGTGTGTGTGTGTGTGTGTGTGTGTGTGCACAAATAAATAAATTAAAATATAAAAAAATCTTAAAAAGGAACAAAGTTAGCTGTGGACTAGCCTTCATCTCTCTCTACTTCCTTACTGTGGACTCAATATAATGGCTTTCATTATGACATTTTATACATTGTTAAACATATAAGTCATTGTTCTTTCCTCATATTCACCATTCCATATTCTCCCCTGCTCCCTTTGCCCACCTTCTGCGGGTCTTCTCCTCCCAAATAGCCACTCTCCAGCTGTTCAGTCATATACATGTATATTTATAGTCAAACCTAGATTCCACTCATGAGAAACAAAAGACAAAATTTCAGAAACAAAATACATGAAATTCTGTCTTTGTTTCCTTATTGTCCTCTTCTTTTCACTTAGTCCACCACTACATTCATGTAATATACACTTAAATGTAGATTGCTGATTGTTAAAAACATTTCCATTTATTTTGAGAGAGAGAGAGAGAGAGAGAGAGAGAGAGAAAGACAGAAAGAGACAGAGAATGAGAATGAGTGTATCGGGGCCTCAAACAGACTCCAGATGCAAGTGCCACCTTGTAAATCTGGCTTACATGGTTTCTGGGAATTAAACTAGGGTACTTTGGCTCTGTAGCCAAGCACCTTAATGACCAAGCCATATCTCTAGCATTAAATTTCTGATTTTTAATTTCTATTGAAAACTTTTATGTATAGCTATCATGTATTTTGTCCTAAACCTTTTTTTTTTTTTATTGCATCCAAGTCCCCTTTCACTAAAGCCCTTTTTTATAAGAAGTTCCTCTTTTATTGTGCTTTTTTTCATTTTTATTCTTTGTGTGTGTGTGAGAGAGAGAGAGAGGGAGATTGATCCAGTGATTTTAATTAGGGTTGACTGCCTGAGCATGGTGGGGTAATATTTACCACAAAAATGTCTACTATTTCCACAACCATCAAGTCCCAATAACTTCTCAGGGAGGGATGGGGTCTCATGCTCTTGTCCATGTCCATGATGGGATGTTGATGGGACAATCTTGTGCAGGCCTTGTGTAGATAGTGACTGTTGTCATGAGCTCAGTCATGTTACATCCGGAAGACAGCCTTGTCCAAAAGTCTCTTCATCCTCTAACTCTTACGTTCTTTCCAGCCTCTCTCTCAAAAATGTCATCTAAGCCTTAGAGAGGTTGATATAAATGTCTCATTTAGTGCAGTGCTAAGTCCTCAACCATCACTTATGCTCAGCACTGTGAAGAGTTTTGTGTAGTGGTCAGTAGTCACCACCACCTGCAAAACAAAAATTATGTAATCAGAAGTGAGAACAGGGGTTGAAGAGATGGCTTAGTGGTTAAGGCTCTTGCCTGCAAAGCCTATGGACTCATGTTCTATTCCCCAGGACCCACATAAGCCAGATATAATATATGTAATCAAATTATATGTCACATATTTCTTTTTTTTTACAGATTTCTTTCTTTTTTTTTGAAAAAGTAGACAACATATAATTTTATTATTAAATAGTGCAAAAGCATCAGTGATAACTGTTTAAACATTACTTTTTTAAATGGCCACATCTTGGTTTAAATTTGTGCATACTGGCTTCTATGACACTGCAAATAACACATGAAAATATTTCCCATTTCATGCATAAGTATTTAGCTATAATACTGTTTAGAAATTATTATAGACAAGATAAATTTTGTAATAATATACATTTGGATAGCCACAATTTAGATGGATATTAAATCAAGAACTAGCCCATATTCAATCCACTCAAGATGTTAGGTTATATTTAATGTTATTTAAAACTTACTTCCTCATTTCATTAAAGGATATATCTTTTGTACATGCTCAAATGAAAGCTGAGAAAGACATTCATTGACAATAAAAATTACACAACAGAGGGATTTGCCTCCTCCTTTAAAGAAGCAACACATTTGTTCAGAAACTCTCTCTCCACCCATTAC
Source organism: Orientallactaga sibirica (assembly GCA_036365145.1). Taxonomy (NCBI): domain Eukaryota; kingdom Metazoa; phylum Chordata; class Mammalia; order Rodentia; family Dipodidae; genus Orientallactaga; species Orientallactaga sibirica. The sequence continues at coordinate 28,235,989 of JAEOAD010000006.1, forward strand.
TTCCCTTATTACTAACGAAAACACGTATAAGCACCAACCCCAGAGTTCAGTCTTCAAGAGAAAGTTACAAAGTTAAAAAAGAGTAGCTTGCTTTGTGTATGTGTGTGTGTGTGTGTTATTTTTTTCTTCGAGGTAGGGTTTCACACTAGCCCAGGCTGACCTGGAATTTACTCTGTAGTCTCAGGGTGGCCTCAAACTCACAGCAATTCTCCTACCTCTGCCTCCCAAGTGCTGGGATTAAAGGCGTGCGCCACCACGCCCGGCTCTTGTGTATATGTTTATTTTTTTAAAAGTCAAATTCTCACATCACCAATGCTAAAAATGATATCAATTAAATTTTCATTTGGGGGGGGGTCCCCTGTTCTTCAATCAGATTTTTTTAAAAATATTTTATTATTTATTTATTTATTTGAGAGAGAGAGAGAGATACAGAAATAGGCAGGCAGAGAGAGAGAGAGAGAGAGAGAGAGAGAGAGAGAGAGAATGGGTGCGCCAGGGCCTCCAGCCACTGCAAATAAACTCCAGATACATGCACCCCCTTGTGCATCTGGCCTACGTGGGTCCTGGAGAATCGAGCCTCGAACCAGGGTCCTTAGGCTTCATAGGCAAGCGTTTAACCGCTAAGCCATCTCTCCAGCCCCAATCAGATTTTTTAGCATAAATCTGCACATAATAGAAAAGTTGTAGAAATACAGATTTCTTTTTGGTAATTGTTATTCAGGATTTTTAAAGTACCCAAAGTGTGCCCTTTTCTACAGTTTTATATTTTGAAACTTTTGCTACTTTACATAATCTTATTATGGCCTATTCCCATATTATTGTTCAATATCTTTAAGTGTAGTCAATAGGAGTCTTTAAGAAAATAATTCCATTGTTATCATAATAGCTCACAAAGTAACTAAAGTATGATGAAACTTCAGTCAAAATCTTTTATACAATCAATCTAATTAAGAATTGTTGCTTTAAAGATTGAAATTAATTCAGTATTAAACTTTAATTTCAATAAAGTCAATTTAATCCTATAGCATTTTCTTCATATAGCATACTTATGTGGATATAGTATATGAATATAATCCTTTAATAGAAAATTAAGTTATGTGGCATGATTAGCCAACTTAAATCTGAAAGCAACATCCATTAATGTTTTTCTAATAACCTAAATAGAAATCCTATAACCTGAATTATTTATCTCCCCTTATGAAGATGAAAGACTTGCTGCATAATGTCATCAATGCCTACTTTTTATAATAATTGCCTAAAATAGCTTTTCATATAAAAGTCATACTTCAAAGAATACATTTTTAATAGTAATGAGACCATTAGGTGTCAAAGAAATATAATGGCTACTCAGTGATCTGTGGTAAATTTTGTAGCACTTGGTTTAGCGAGTCTCTGATTCTTTTGTTACCTGGATTCTAGGCTTCTCATGTATATTTCAGAGAAGTTTGTAGACTTACAGTGAAATATCAAGAAGCTTCCCTTGTAAGTTACTCTTTCTAAATATTCTATGCA